>OV788328.1:11799613-12179613 GCA_928718305.1 Tetramorium bicarinatum
ATCTTCCGATATCCGTTCTAAGAAACATAACAAACAAATATCTATGTAGAGCAAACTGCTACTACTGGATATGTGCGGAAAATATGTTAAATAAAAATAAAAGATACCGATTTCGTGAAATGTCTTTCATCGTTGTTGTACGTACGTGCTTTAACCAATATATTTATAACTTCTGATCATTTTTATTTTAATCCATTATAATATTAAATAAAATGTCGATCCTAGACAAAAATTAATTAAAATAAAATAAAAATATATTTTACCTTTGAATAATTATAACCAGTTACGTGTGCATGTGCGTGTGCATGTATGTACACGATAGTGAAATCAATTATTTCAGAAAAGACATGTAAATCTACAAAATCAATATTTTTCTATATTTACACGATACTATTTAAAGCTCAGTTTCCATTAAACGAAATATTTGATAATAAATACAATATAGCAATAGCTTCTCTTTTATTCATGTTATTTCTATTCTTACAAACTTACAATTAGTAATTATGATTTTATCAAAATCCTTTCTCGATAATCACCAGACTATCACACCAAAAAGTCAAAACAAATGATAACAAGATGTCTACTTGAAAATATTTGGAAAAGCTTCCCTGAGATTTTCTGATTTGTCAAACCATCGTTCGCATTTCCAAACTGTAAAACTAAAACAGTTATTTTAACGTGAATTTAATTATTATCTAGATTTTTAATTCTTTTTTGCTCGTATGATAAAGAAAAATAAGATAATACCCGGTTCAAATTCTAAATTTGAAAAGGTACTAAAAAAAGCGAACAAATTTTCTAAAATAAGTACTTTATAAAATTTTCTCTCTCTTTTTTAAAAAAAACAAGAAAATAAAATCATAAACACAATATAAAAGTGTCAATGCTTTAAAATTGAAGACACATTCTTTTAGAAAAAACGAAAAATATTTCAAATCTTTAGTTTTAATATTTGCAAAATAAAAAAAAAATGTTTGAAGAAGCGATTTCGGCAAAACTGTAATAATAAACTTCTCTAAAAGTTGTTTAAGTTTGTCAAATAAAAAATAGATCCCTCGTATAAATTTGAGTTTTTATGTTTTTTTTTTTTTTCCCAAGTAGACACCCTGCATGGGAATGCAACGGTAGATCGTAGGACCTAATGTGCACGACGGAAATTTAGAAAGTCGTAGCGAGTCATGCGCGTGTGCGCATACGGTCGACCGGCTACTCTCAACACGATTCTATACGCTCGAAACCGGTTCCGAGCTTTTCGCCGGAGGGGCCCCGTGACTCGAACGTAACGACGCGTGTTCGAGAACGATAAGCTGGTGGTCACGGCGTGGCTGCTCTCGCGACGCAAGAAAACTTCATAAACCATTGCAACAAGCGCGTTCACCCCACCGTATTCGTTAACTGAACGTCTTCATTCATTACGTTATACATATCGTTCCTACGTATCGTGGCGTCTAAATATTTGTTACAGTTATCTTGATACCTTGACGATAAAAATAATTTCTACATCTATCGTATACAAGGTGTGTTCAAATACGTAGACTATATGTCGCAACTCTTCTTCCTAAATTTGGAATCGACGTATTTTGACAGAAATATCGAGACGTTAAACGTTTCTTTATCCATAATTGATAAGAGTTATCGATAAGATTTTCAAAAGAAAAAAATTCAATGTACAAAAGCTCTTTTTTCTATAACGTTATTTTAAATTTTAGTAGGCATTTAAAATTATGTTTTAATATTTCATTTAATGCACTTTTGCTAAAGAACTATCTATATTAAATATCTTTCATCGAAGAACGTGACCCGAAAATACCATTCACGTGAATGCGACAGCTATTAAAAAATAAAGAAAAATTCACGAAGCTATACTTAATTTTTACTTCAAAACTAATTTATTATAATTACTTTTGTTCAAGGACAACACGTTCTCGTTGACAACAAATGACAATAAATGTTATGCTTTATTTTTATGAACGTTGCTCCGAAAAATCTACAATTATTGAATTTTTCTAATTGATTCCTCGTACGATCATCTTTGTACAAATCATATGTCAAATCGTGTAATTTTTACTTTCTGTGCTCTTTCTCTGACAATGAGTTTAAAGACAGACTTGGTCAAAATCACCGTTATTCCGGGTTTCCGAATTGACGTGGAAACTTGGCTAAACGTCAACTTCTTTCAACCTGACTCGACTTTTATCGTATATACTCGCAAAAGCCTACAACGTCACCCAGGTCGAACTTTTGTTTGACAAATTGCTCTTGTCGGAACAACGATTGCAATCGATGGGCATGTTGGTGAAAAAAAAGAAGAGAGAAGAAAAACGAAAAATGACACTCAAAATAAAAAAAAAGCGGGAATATGCGCGCGCGCGCGATACCGGACGTCGTTGTTGCGTGCCTGTATTTATTTATGACAAAGGGAACTAGGGACAACGCGACAACGAGAATAAACGGACCATTCGTTGCCGCGTCGCGCGTTACTCGCAACGCTACCGGCATTCCTAATTGCAGGAGACGACGAGGCCCTCACGTTCGGACCCTTCGGGCAACTTTGACCAAACTTTGATTAATCTAATCGACGATTAATTCAAAAGACAGACGTGCTGGCGCGGAGACTTCTCGCTATATAAATCCGCTGTCCATCCAACATCTAATTTTTCCTCTCGCGTATCAAACAAAAAATAGATAATAGATAATTCTGTCCAAGCTAATAAAATATAATCATACGTGTTTTGATAATTTAATCTAATTAATTATGTTAATCGGTCAAAATTAAAAAATAATTTGATCAAAGTCACTCAGCGGGATACCGACAAATTATTAATTCTATTCCCACGTTGTACCAATCTTCACTTAATGAGAATTATATTCTATGCGGGAGACTT
Source organism: Tetramorium bicarinatum (assembly GCA_928718305.1). Lineage (NCBI taxonomy): Eukaryota > Metazoa > Arthropoda > Insecta > Hymenoptera > Formicidae > Tetramorium > Tetramorium bicarinatum. The sequence continues at coordinate 11,802,499 of OV788328.1, forward strand.
GCGAGAGAAGAGAAAAAAAGAGAGAAACATTTCGAGAAGATGCAGAAAAATATAATTTAGAAGAGTAGAGACCTGAATTATTTCAAATTCCATATCGTGAAAAAAAGTTACAAAATTTACAAAACTGTAAACGTTTAAATTTGCAGCAGATATAAAGCAGACTTGAAAATTTTATAAAATTTAACGCGTAATTAAAACGAACGAATATAATATATAATATATTTCTATCCGTTTTACGAATCAACGTGACGAAATAATTTTTTGAAAAGGAAAAAAACATCAGTTTTATATATCACTATATATCATATATCACAATATATCATAAATGGTTGTACAGATTGAGGTACAGAGTTTTTGTGTTATAACTTGAAACTAACTTAAATGATAGATTCTCTGAGAAATAGTCGAGTTTTTTTAACAAAAATATCAAGGGAATTCATACACGTACACGTATAATCATTTCGCGCAACTTTCTGTTAACATTACTTTTTACTTTTAACTCGAGAATTATCGTTAGCTCGATATTTTTACGAAGAAAAAATCGCGAATCTCTCTCCGCGGAGAATCCACCATTAAAATTAAAACCGCGAATTGTAGATCACTTTATTGTATTTAATCAAATAGGTAATTGCAAATATAAGATTAATGATAATGAATCGCGAATGCCGAGCGCGAAAGGCAAATTCAACGATGCCGAAACTAGCCAACTTCAATATGCAATATGCAAATTGAAAGATTTATAAATAACGGCAATACTTGTGATTTATTTTGTAGATAGAGTTTGGTATAATTTGACACGTACAACGATATTTCGAAACGAAAGATCACATTAAATATGAAGGTTGGAGCAAAGTTGTAGCGAGAAAATAGAAGTTAAATTGCGCGCCGAGTTGAAAAACCGGGCAATTCTAAATTTGTCGCGTCGCGCCTGCACTTTCCACACACACAGCTGCGCTGTTTCCCGCCTGATGCCGAAGCCGCGGCACGGCGTCTATTTCGTTAGAACCCTTTCAACTGTGACCGCGTTCTCCGAAACAATGCACCTTGCTTGCGCGACAGCTTGTCACGTTAAACGGAAGGAAAATTTGGACTCTTTTCATCGTCGACATTGTCTGATTTTAAATATGGCGGAACCCGCCATAACAAAATACGATACGTAGAGTATACAAACGAAGTCATTGTTTGTCCTTCAGCATAGTGCTCCGTTCGACGCGGAGTCGGTTACGATGAAACTCGGAGAAGAGACTTACCGAGAAGACAGAGCCACGTCGAGCGATCTCGCCTGTCGCCCCAAAGAAACGCTTTTCCCGTGCTCGGGCGTGCTGCAGCTGCGTCTTGTAATCCAGTCTCGTCGCGCGACCAAGGAGTCCGTCGAGAGAGAGATAACTGGCGGGCGAGGGGGGAAAAGAGCGATGCTTGGCACACGAAAGTACACTACAACACCACTCCGCCTTTTTAGCGAACGCGTCACTCTTACTCGCGAACGTCCGGCAACGTTTGCGTCGACCTGCTGCGTCTGCCGTTTCACACGTTGGAGTCGGAGCCGGCGCCGGCGCCGCTGTCAATGATTCGTACGCGCGGGCGGGCGCGCGCCGCGCCGCGCCGACGAAACCAAGAAAAAGAAAAGAGAAATCGCGAGACACGCGGACGCGTCGTACACGCAGAGTCTCCGAGCGCGGCGCGAAGAGAACACATACGGAACGGAACGCGACATACACACCGCTCGCCGCTCGAGTCGCAACTGCCGCCAACGGCCGCGGGCCGCGGCGTCGGCCGCTTCGTCGCTCTTCGTGCCTCGTCGCCCCTCCCCCGACCGCCGCCGGCCGGTCGTGCGCCTGCGCGCTCGAAAGAAGAAACGGTAAGTACCTATGCGTCGCGTCGTCCCCGCAGCTTACCTACCCTGGGCTGCTACTACGTTCAGACGCGTTTGTTGACTACTTTTTCTGTTTCTCGGAAGGAGCGCTGTCGAAAAGTCGACGCGTTCGAATACGCGACCTCCAAAAATCATTTTCCGCAGTATGTAACGTCTCGAGCACGCAAAATTGAAATCCATTTCTTTTCTTAATTTTAATATAAAACTAAAAACGTTTAAAAGCGCGAGAAAGACTCAAAGTTATTCGAATAAAGAGTGTTGAACTTGATGATTACGTCGATCGATGCAAGTACAGTTGCAGCAAAATTTCCAACTGTGCAAACTCCGCCTTCTTAATCTAATCTTTTCGCGTGCGATATAAAAGTGAAGAGAAAATTCAAGAAATAGACAGATTGATTTAGAATATAAGTTTTTTTCTTTAAATTTCACCTATAGCGGGATATTTAATAAGGAAGATGCTATTAATCGAGGATAATTAATTAAAATTGAGAGATCGTTTATAGCTGCGTGCAAGTATGTACGTGGCCTTGCCCACATGTGTATATACTAGTGTGTATAACAAACAATTCGAGCGAATAAATCAAACATTTAATATCGCCGCGCCTTGATAGCGGATGCCGCGCGGACGCCACGCGTAATCCTCGATATCGCATTAAAAATATGACACGCGGCCGGCCGCGTAATACGGTTCGCGTGTCCGCAGCGTGCCCGTTACATGAGGCCCGAGTTCTCTCGTTCTCTCGTTCTCTCGTTCTCTCTTTAATTTGTAATTCGAGACAACAAAACGATGCCCGCGACGCGTCATTTGTGTCTGCCTGGATCGTTTGGCCATAGAAGAGACCCTCGTGAGCGGTTACTTTAATCGATTCTACCAACGTCGGTTAACGGTTAACCTTTTCCCGCGCATTTATTTCTGTTATATGTATCATTAAATTATATTATAATCCATCTCGACGAGAGTTAATCGGTTGATGATATAATCGCCCGTAAAAGAAAAACTTTCTTGGCGAGATACGATCGCGCGATCAAGTTTCTTTCGCAGATTTTTCGTGCGACGCGAGACTCGAGAATTACTCGGTGATAATTCCGCTTCCGCGACGGAAGTGCGTTAGGAGACAAAGCAGTGACGCGTGTGCACGTACAACGTTAAACGATGTAACGTCGTTACGTTCGTGCGTGTATATATACATGTTATGTGCTCTCTTTCGCCACTAGTTATTTCAGACCATAATAGATGCTTATATGTGCGCGCGCGAGCGCGTATGTGTTTGGTACGACATGCGCTGCTATATATACAAAAGTATATGCGGGGGACCCAGTCTGGACAATGAACGGCAGCATGTGGCAAAGAGCAAGCGCAAGACTGTCGCGCTGCAGACTGCGCGACGCTGTATGGCTAGGGGCGTGGTGATAATAGGTAAGTTGGTCTGATTTATTTTATTGCGTCTCGCGATCCTATTGCGTCTTATCGAAGTCATTGATATCTCATCTAAGAGATACAATTTCAAATTGCCAATTATCGTTCTGCCATCAAAAATCGGGGGAAACCACAATCTTGTAAAATCATACTTTTCCATTTACTTTTTTTAATTTTTCGAGTTTCTGATAATTGTTTATACTATAATTATTCATTTACTTTCTTTCAATTCCACCATGAATTCAAATTTTTTTTCTCTTTAAGGGTAAAAATCTTCTTTTTTAACATTATCTTTTACACAATTTCCAACTCGCTTGCTCATCGTGCGGCGCGAAATCGTAGTTTTCCGCAATTATCATGCTATTGTGCATCGATTATAGGCTAATGGCATAAGGGAAATCAATCAAATGCACAACAAACGCTTATGCCCAATTACCGGTATTTATGTGTATTTATTTTATTATGATAAACAAAAATTGTCGTGATAAAGAAAAAATTCGAGTTTACAATAAATATATACCAAGTATGTGTAATATTTCATTTACGAATTTTTTTATCAATTTTAAGATAAAATTTTTTGTACCAAAAATTTTATAACAAATTATTGATATTTCGTGTCTCTTGATCGATACTAACTAAATCTTAGATAAAGATTTTGTTAAACTTTGTTGCTTGTTAACATTTAGAGAATGTGATTTATAAACATCTTCATTTCCAATTATTTAAAACTCGAAAAAGTCAATGTGAAGACATTTAAAGGATTCACGATTGAAAGCAAGTATAATTAATTTGGGACGACGCGCCGTCGATAACGAAAAAGCTGATCTCTTCCTTGAAGCGACTTGGTCTGTTCCTTGGAGGTACAGCGTGGCTATTCGAGCGCGAGCTGCCGTGTAACCTGTTTTCATTTTTATCGTCGGCATCAGGTTTCAGCGCAGGTGAGTCGCGGAGGTGCCGGTCGGAGTGGTGAACCAGCCTATATACATGGCACAACGTTTTCTTCTTCTTCTTCTTCGTCGCAGAAACGCATTGACCTTCGAGACAAAGTAGTGCACTGGCGACAATCCATGCACAGACGTGTGTCACATTTTCGAAAATGGTCAAAAACTTATGTATTAACTATTGAAACTTGCAACAAAGTCTGACTATTTTAGTTTCCTCATCTTTCATTCTTTTATCAATTGAAAAATTTATTTTCCAACCATTTTAAATACTTTAGAGAAATTTTTGGAAGAGATGAAAGAATTTATAAAAATTATGAAATCATCCCTATTTTTAAGAGATAAAAAGATAAAAGAGGACATTTCGATTAAAAAATTGTCATTTTCTTAATTAAAGTTTTAATAGAAATTATCAATAATGGCTTTTAACTTTTTAATGTTAAATGTTTTTGTAATTCTTAAAAAGGATTACAAATCCGTCCAGATACAGTCATACTGACAAGCATATAAAATTTATAATAAAAAAAAGTATTGATTTTTCATCATTATTATTAAAGTAAAACCCATTTCGAATCGGTGCGATTATATAAATAATTTTATCAATCATTTTAATTTGATATAATGTTTCTAATATACGTGAACGTATTTCATTGCACTAAATTATTTTTCACAACTACTACATACACATATATCTAATCCATAAAATTTTTACCGTGGATCTCGTCTTCCTCACACGGGCCTTAGTAATTAAATAAAACACTTTGCATTGATAATATGTGCTTAAACATGTAATTTACATCATAATTATACATTGTGTTAACGTTTTCCACAGGATTAATAAAGTACTGCGCGATGATAGTACGCTCAAGTCAAGTGCGATGGAAGTATAAAACTCTAAAATGACCCTTTTTACTCGGGTATACGTATCTAGCGGTGTTTCTACGCTTTCTACGCGTTCTTATATAAAGAAACAAATGTCATTATTTCCCTAATTATGTTCTTATGCTCTAAATAAACGACGATTCCGATATTTGTTCGAGGACAAACTTTCCTTCTTTTTCTTCCGTTTCCTCTCAAACGTACGTCTTTACGGTAAAGTTTTCCTCCATTCATTTATATAGGTATAGCTTCTCTCTCACAAAGTCTCCCCCTTACTTTTACCTTCAACAATCACATCACAGCTTACAATAATCTTCGCTATCAAAACACGTTTTTTTTTGCCCCTAAACGGATTCTCCCCTTTGTAAGTACATTAGACACGACCGAAGAGAACATCGAATACGTAACGTTGCTTTTTCTTCTTATTACTTAGTTTACACGCTATTATGTACAGTTACGAATATCAACGCATCGTGAATCCGTGGTACTCGCCTCAAGTATCGAGAGTACCAATTTCTTTCCAAACGACGCGATCATGAAAGACGATAGTACTGTTCAAAACCGGTCGATCACTTGTGAGCGCTTGAAGGAGAGGGACAGCGAAGAAACGTGAGCAAAAGTAAGAGAGAAAAGGAGAGAAGAAGAGAGAGAGAGAGAGAGAGAGTTTACACTAAAATTTAAGAAAAAAAAGTAGAAGAAGGAAAGAATTCAAGTATATCAAAATCGATGCGTCCTGTACAAATCTCTCTGATGAACAACAACATAATTCGATCCTTATTGCGAGTTTTATCTCTTACCCTTCTAAACTAATCACTGAAATTGAGATCGCGAATAAAAATAGCGATCAGTAGCGACAATTATATATAGAAATCGGTCGGGAATAAAAGAAGTAGAAACTGATGCGCAATGATATTATAAAGTATGGAATACATTTTGAATGGTACAAATTGCGTGATGTGACAGGAACTAGGACACAAGACCGGCTCTAAGTTTTCTGCCGCTTCGAACAATTTTCTGCTATTTTTATCTGCTCCCATTACCTCCATTTCTATTTTTCTTAATTATATTTTTGTTAATTAGATTTTTATCTATACATTGCACTGTCTGCGGAATTTGGTAAAGATTTACCAGAGTACTCATAATCGAAATGCTGTATGAAAAGTTTGTCGCCCAATTATAAAATGTCTCGTAATCGGAAAAAAGTGGACACATTGTCATTTCTTATGAAATTTAGAGCAATATTTTTAGCAAAAGTGTTTGCTATTTCTATATCCAATATTTTTGGTAACCAAACTTTAAATTACAATTTTCTTAAAGAAGAGATTCCATTTCAAACTAAATAATGAAATAAATCAGATGATTTTTTAAAATAATCTATCTTATAGTCAACAAATATATATTCTTATCGCTGCAATTTAATTTGCGAGGAGTTGGCAATAAGTCACAAAGACTTGTAATATGTTCATTAAATAAAAACAAGTCGATATTTAAATTTCATAAGAAATACATGTTCGCTTTTTACGTCTACTTTTTGAATTGAAAATATCGCAAGCCTATCTCATATATGGATACTTGCTTTACTCATTATTTACAACCGGCCCTGTTATATATAATATATATGTTCCGTGTAAAACAAAGAAGATTTGGATAACACAAACAGAACAGTGGTTTTAATGTAAGCATTGATTCATTGGCACCTCATTCAACATTATGTTATCACATATTAAATGTGATAATATAATCGTCAGTCCGCCACACAATGTTAAATAGATTTTCCATTAAATAAATTGGATTTATACTTTGACATCTAACGCTAAATACGCAATATAAATATGATATTGTCTTGTGAAAATGAAATCTGGAGACATTCAAGTAAGAATTTGATGAAAAGACGTTACAATGAAGTTATAAGTGTGTGCAAAATATGATATTGACGCAATATTAATTTCAGAGAATGCTTCAAGTGACAATTATAGGATTTTATACATGTGAATAGGCTACTCAATATTAATAATAATCTGATACAATAGTGCCATTATTTTTAAGAAATATAAGGCGAAAGTATTAATTTATCAAACTTAAATGAGCAAATCCATAAACATTACACGCATGTTAAATGAACGTAGAAATATTTTTTGTGAAACATTAAGCCAAATATTTCTGAATTATAAATGATTGCAGATCGATTTTATTTAAATTCAAGAACTATCAAGAGATTTTCAAGCACCATTTAGATCTTTAAATATGAAAGTAATATCATAATTTATATTGTATAGTTAATAGCAAAATATAAAAAATAAAGTCTTAAAATGGCATAAATTATAAAAAGAATCTAATATTATTTCTTTATAAATTTTGTTAGTTTAACAAATGTGTTTAATAAGTTAATATAGGCCCATTATAACAAAAGTGTAATAAAACTTGTAGTACTTGCCAAAGATTAATAAAGATTTAATTTGAGTTTCACTTGCTAAGATTCGTATCATAGCAAGTTAAGTCTCAGTATCACAGCGTACATGTCCCGCTCAATTTTACGACACATGTATTATTAGACGTGTAATATTCTTATTTCTTATATACGTGTAGCACAGAGAACTAATTTTTTCCAAGACAGAATTAAGATTCCTTGTTGTAATATTTTTCAATTTTTCAAAGTCTCTCGAAAGAAGTCCAAGTTCATCAACGAAACTGTTTCTGAAATGTCTTTCGATAGATTCATAATGCCTAGTTTCATTTAATAATGATGAAATAATGAAATATCTAAAAATTTCTTCATTAATCTATTCTTGCTTGAATGTCTTCATCATCAGATCTATTACAGATATTTGAATCACCATGTAGATTGAACGAAGCTTTTTTTGTAAAAAAAAAAAAAATACCGTGCGCGAAGCGTAGCAAAATCTTGTTCTTACGTAACTACGTAAAATCGCATTACTCTCTTTTCTTCTTCGTACGTCTGTCGCGTTTTGTTATTTTTCCACTTATAACATTTCCAACAAGTTACGAGGACATTGTGGCACAAATAGCCTGAACGGTAAAAACCGACTTACATTTACGATGTATCACTTCCTATCTTAGTAGGTAAAATCGATCGCCTTAAAACTTTTTTTCACTTCGCGAGCATTGACATCGCGATATCCGATAAACAATTTTGATAGGTAAAAAGTATCAACAATTTATAGAATGCCTTAAAAAGTAGCAAAATTGCTTTACGCAAAAGAGTGCATCTCACGATTATCTACGCAATTGGCATTCCACGTAACCGCCTCGTACTGTCGCATACATCGATAAAGAAAAAATCGTTTACTGTATTGTATTTACATTACCGAGATATAAAAATACTAACGAGAAACGTACTTATATAGACGAGGTCCTTCACATGCATTTTATCTCACTTTCTTAGAAATTAATTATAGTTCATAGTCAAGTTTGGCAGTAATATTGTCCCTAGCTATTTGCATTCTTATTGTTGTTGACAAAATTTTTATCCTATTCAACTTCCGACAAAGATATTCTTGCGGGACGCACTGCGTGCTCGTCATTAGTTTATCTCAATTCCAAACTATGATGTGACCACCGCATGCTAAAAACTTTATTAGCTTGGAAGATCGTCAATTCTCCTCTCACAGGTCTTTATCATGGATATAAGAACAAATGCCCTCATTACTGTTACAGCTATCGTTCATTATTACTGGCATCGGGAATACCAATCACCAATACCTTAAAAACATGCAATTTGAAAAGATTCGTATTTTCTCGCTGAACCAGATCTGTTGAAAAAATTTCGAGAAACCTCTCCCTCTAATTCAAGTAAATCTATTTCAATTATGAATTTTATATATAATATGCACGTGTGTGTACGTATATATATATATATATATAAAATACACAGATACACGCACCTATCTTACGAGGACGTATATATACATTTTCCGCAAATGAGAGGCAACCTTTTTAAAAAATATATATACGCTTTTTATAGCTAAAGAATTGAAAACTTTATTAGCTAAATAAAAAGCGACACTTAACGATATTAATTTTTTAAATAAATTAAGACACGGTGGATATTCAGCGAGATATCTCTTCACTGCATGCTATCAACGCTCGTCACCGTTCCCGAGGCAAAGAAATATTTCGACAACCTCATACGGGAACCATTGGATATCCTAACTCTTTAAGGAGAATAATAAAAATAATAATACTCGACATTTGTCGCAACAACGTTCCGTAGCCTATTTTGCAAAAAACGGCTCTTAATATCCACGCGGGTGCGCAAGACGCACGCGTGCGTTGAGTATGTATATATATGTATATATATATATATATATGTAGATAAGAATATTCAATATACACAAGTATGTATATATACTCTCGCGTTTCTAGAAATATAATAAATTTTATAAATGTATGTCGTATATATATATATATATATATATATATATATATATATATATATATGTATATATATATATTTGCCTTTGTGTACAGTTTCTCACTAGCACGATTATTCACAGCCCGAACGGCTGGGTTTACCACGGGCCGACGGAACTGCGTGATCGTTTTTACGTAAAATACGTATATACGTGGAAGAGAGAATGGCGTAAAACACATTGTTTGGCGTGTCGTCGAGAGTGTTCACGTTTCATTAACACTTGGTCTCCAAAGTCGCTCTTCTGACTTTGTCAGAGCATTCGACATCCAGTTTCTCCTTGACTTCTGAATAGCTACTACCCGAGCCCTCGGCCGACGATGTATGCGGCCCGACTTCTTCCAGGGATAGTATCTCGGTGCCGGTGGGCGAGTAACTCACGGTAGTCGCTTCGCTCGTCGGGGACGTTACGCAGCTGTCGCCTACGCTTCTACTACGCAGAGTATATCGGGTCTTTTGAAACTGTTGTATGTTGAGAGATAAACTGGCCTGTATCGACGTCTTTTCCGAATGCTTCGAAGGGTTGTTCTCGGTTTGTACATCGACGTGAGATGGACTCCTCGAGCGTGGAACGTGAAGCGGACTCTCTGGATCTGCCGCGCGATCGGACGACAAGATTTTTGAGCTCGCGGCTAATCTGCTGGCGCAAGGAGAATACTTTGGCAAATTTATCGCGATTTTGTCCGCGCCTACCGACAGAGACGATCGGCCGAATTTTTTCAATGGACTACAAGCAGGTTTCTTCTTTTCCAACTTTGCGTCCAGCTTTGCGTCATTGTAAGAATAAAAGATCCCGATAGAATCGTTCTTCTCCGGTTCCTTGTACTTGTCGAGACTTCTCTTCGTTTTACTGCACGTGCAATTCCATGGAAACTTCTTGGTGAGCTCTGTAGCCTTCGCGTGCGTTGTATCGGGCCTTTTAAGCTTTGTAATATTATCTACAATTGAGATTTTATTGTAATAACGTTGCCTGCTGTCTTTAGTATTAGTATTAATCGAGTCCAACGCCGACTCTATGCAGTTGTACTTGAATCGAGATCCAGGAGACTTCTTCTCTGTAGATTGAGTAAGAGCACCTCTACAATCAGTAATGTCCTTTTTAACGTCATCGGAAAGCGACGCGACCGATTTCTCTTCAATTGAACATTGTCGACAATCCTCTACAAGATTATCAATCCAAAGCTCTGTCTTTTTCCGATTTTGACCGAATGAATTTTTTAAACTTCTATGAACAATATTTTTTTGACTCTGAGCGAAGGGATTTTTCAAATTTTTCGGTAGATAGGTATGTTTCTTGGCAATCTTTCCAGTATGGTTCAATTGAAAATTGTGACAATCAGTCACTTTTTCAGCGCCGGCGATTTTACTCTGGCCTTTGTCCTTTGTGCACGTAGAAGAATCTGCTTTCTGCTTCGAGTTTTTATTCTCCGATCTCTGGACACTGGACTTGTTCGAATTACCTTCGGCATTTGGATACTCATCTTTGGAACGTGGTTTCTTGAATGACTCTGAATAATAAGTTTCCTGATTTACAGTCTGCTGCTGTTCGCAAAAGAAGAATACATCATCTACAGAGGCGAAAGATGATTCTTCGTCACAGGGAAGGACAGGTGTCTTCTCCCCTGTGGGAGGCGACTGCTAGACAAGCTTCTCCGTTGGAGAACTTGTCGAAATGGAACTGACGGTGTTGGAATTGTTGGAAACGGTACGTCCTTGATTGCTTGCATGCATATGGCCCCCTCCCTGTCCTCCCTGACTCTGGGAGAGGCTGAGTCGCCGTCAGTTTATCAATTCCACGCTTACAAATTGTTTCAGTCGTTCAAGGTATTGATTGTATAACTCTACATCATTGTGCCCAGCTCCCTGAAAAATACCCGATATTAATATTTTTACATTTCTCGTGAAACATACATATATTGAATATTTTGACGGTTAAAGACGATTAAAGAGCTTGGTTAGATTTTTAAATATTTTCATTTATAATGGTCTTTATTTTATTTTATTTTAGCAAACAAAGCGCATAATAGTGTGATAAGTAACAAAAAAATCGAGAAAAAAATTAAGCACTTTTAATAATATTATCAATTATTTCAATACCTCAACCCATAGTGGTTCTACTGCTCGTGGACATCTTTCGTAAATCGCCAAACCATGGCTAAAGTTTATAACTTCGTCTTCGGTACCGTGAATAACCAGAACAGGAGATGTTACTTTCGGCACTTTATCTATGCTGCAAAGAAGCATAAAAAAGTAATATTTAAATACTGTTTAAAGTATGTATATAAACTTGGAATATATTTTTATATAGAATATTTCTATATAATTACATGAATCAATGAGGCACATGCGAAAAAGCATAGAAAATACAAGGCTAGAATCTCGATTGAGAAAATTATTTATTTTATTGCCGTAATATAAATTTAATATAAAAGCAATCAAATTCTCATACCGCTTACTTCCGATTTTTCCTACAAAAGACTGAAAAAATAGTTTATCGATACTTTTCTTTCGCAGATCGAAAGGTTTCAGCAGTGTAATAATTTTAAACAAACGCGAGAACGCAAACAAACTCGTGCAAACATGCTTGCTGGCCGTGAACGTTTGTTAATAGTAATAATGGAATATATGAAACTTGTTGGAATAATTATGTATTACCGTTTGCGAAATTCATTTTATGGTTCATGATAGTGTTAATAGTATCAAAGTCATTATTAGTAAAACATTAAAATAATGAATAAAGTAAATGTATTTGTTGGATATCATAAACCTCGATGGATGAAAACAAAACTTTACACACAAGTGTACAAATGTAAAAGTTATGCAACTTTTAACGCTATCAAAAAGAGAAAGATGTGTTTTTAGAATCTATCATTTGTGAAACTCTTGGATTCATTGTTTTGTTCACAACTATCATTAAAGAAGTAGCGTCAATGTGTAAAATTGGATACACGTGCAAATCAAAATTATTTTTGAAGAAATTACAAGAAAATTTCCTCAAATTAAAAAAAATACCTGTAACTTCAAGATAGATAGATATATAAAATAGGTAATAATGTGTTATTTAAAATTAACATTTGTATCATCAAAAAAATCTAATTAGTATTTAAATTTCGCTAGCAGCATTTTTTGAAACATTTTATATATTTTATATATTTATCAATAATCCTTTTAAAATCCATAAAAAATTTAAAATTATAATTCGTTCCATTTGTTGCTTTTTACGTCTATGTTTAAATTAAACAAATTCAATTTATTATTGTTTCATCTTACATACAAATGTATAAACGTAAGTTAATTAATAGTACATGTAAAAGTCAAAATCTAAGTACCAAAATGTACTTACGAGACTGTAATTGATATATTGCTAGATATCATCCACACAAATTCATACGTAAAATCCATACAAAACCGATTATGGAGAGACGTATTACGACACAAATCGTGCAACACGTAGGTTTCATAAGTACACATTCATGTGACACAAGTATACATTTATTCAACCGTAGCTTTGATTTGTGAAGCTTCCTCGGCAAAAGATATTAACGATTTTACCTCGCAGGTTATTTTCCATTCTATTCAGCGTTTGAATAAAAACTACATTCTCAAGAGTTTTCAAATTTATTGACTTTATTGGAGAAAATGCTTTGTCAAAAATAAAGTCTGCTAATTAATCAATAGTTTCCGTAAATTTAATTCAAATCTGTGTTTACTTACTTACGTAGCATAATTATTTATTTATTATTAGTTTATTCTTTTTTGACATTTCCTATATTTAATCTAAAATCACTGCTACGTATTTCTACATTTCTACAATATTAGTAATCATGACAAATAATGGTTTATAAGAAATGTTTAATTTTAAACATTTCTTATAAACGTGATCCATATGATTATTTTGCGCGCATAAAGATATTAAAATATAATAAAATATAATAAAATATAATAAAAATATAATAAAATATAATAGAATAAAAAAATAAATATTTTATGAAATATTTCGTATTTTACAATATATTAAAATATATTGGATCAAAATATAAAATATCTTGTTTAATTTCTGTCTAAAAATAGAATGTAATAAAAAACAAAAATGGTTTTTTGTTCATTAAACTATCACTGATCTTTTTATTAATCAATGTGTTTTTCTAATTACCAGTTTTATAGCTGTTTCCTTACGTTATTCTTTCATGGTTGTTAAATGTTACAATCTTTAGGTTACAATATGGAAACCCATTTCTAGGCATTTTGCATCTTTATTATTAAAGGTTTTTTAAAATCCAAAAAATAATTTGTATCGTAAAAAGATGTGTCGACATCTCACGTGCATGGTCATACGTACATACATACATACATACATACATACATCTAACAATAAGAGAGATAAAAAGAGAGACTTTTGACGATACTCATGCGCACGCCGCACGGGAGAGAGAATTCTCCTGATCTCGCCCGATAACACCTCGCGACTCGAACGTCGAACTCACACAGTCCATAGCTCGAATGGTCAAGAAACCATGAAAAGCATGGAGGATTTTTGTGTTGCTTACCTGGTAAAAGCATCAAAGAACCAAGTTCTTTTGGTTTTCGGGAAAGCAACTCGCATCCCGGACATGAGGGGCGAATGCAGGACGACCGCGCCGACCTCGTATCTCGCAGCGAGGTCGACTGTGGGCACAGTGCCGATGCTCTGGCCGTAGAGTATTATGTTCTCCGGACTGATGCCGTAACGTGTACGCAGCGCGTGCCACGCGGCGTCGATATCGGCGTAGAGATTCTTCTCGGACGGCTTGCCACCCGACACCCCGTAGCCGGAGTAATCGTAGCTGAATATATTGCAGTTTATGCGCGAGCCCAGCCCGAGGTAGAAGCTCGACATCTGGCCGAGATCGACGGCGTTGCCGTGGGAAAAGAGGATGGTGAAGCGCGCGGTCGCCGAGCAGCGTACGAAGAGGCATGCTATGCGGTTGCCGCGCGAGGTCCTGGCGTAGAAGCCCTCCACCGACTCCTTCTCGCGCTCCGTGTACTGCCACTCGGCGCGCTCCGACAGGGAAATGGAGAACTTGGAGCCCTCGTCCTCGACAAACGTGTACGTGGGCTCGGGCGGCAGGAAGGCTAATTTGTCTGCGATTCTGGACGGGCAGGGCGGACAGCAGAACAGGCAACACAGTTCACCCAGACTTAACCCGTTCATCGTGTAGCACCGGACACGGGCCTCGCGCCACCGAGGACACGCACGAAACACCGTCTCTCTTTCTCTCCCTTTCTCTCTCTCTCTCTCTCTCTCTCTCTCTCTCTCTCTCTCTCTCTCTCTCTCACGTCTCCCTCTCGTGAAGCTTTGGCATGGAGCTGTCCGCGAGCAATCGGACCGAATCAAATGGAGTCGGCTGACGCCGCGCGAAATGGACACCACGATTCTTCACCACCCTAATGAATCACCCGCGATTCGCGATAGTTATTCGTCATTTGTTATCGGTCTCTCCTACGAGAATCGCTCACAATGATTCAGCCATGACGGCTCGTGAAACGGACGATTTCTCTCCCACCTCCTCGTTCTTTCTTTCTCCTTTTCTTTTTCGCCAACACCGTGTTCGCCCCACTCACTCTACATCGGGTACTTTCATTGTGAGCAAGGTGAGACAAAGCGCGAGACAGAGACGGAAGTCACAATCCGCTTTGCTGGCGTCACATTCTCGCACGGCAGCTCGGTGCCACCGAAGCTTCACCGATGCCTGTCGGATGTCAGACGACGGGAGTCGATCAACTCCGATCAACTCCGATCAGCCCCAATCCCCAATATGCCCCTTCAATTTTTTTTGTCGCGTTTACATTGAACCGCACGATATGGAGGATGCGCCCTGCGAGTCCAATGTTCGATGTAGTACATGTAATCGAGAACGAAAATATGCTGTTTTAGTCTAGAACGAAATTCAACTGCACTTGCACACCAACCTTTCTCCCTCTTCCCTAGTAGTAATCGACCAATTGACCAATCGCCGCGGGAGAAGGCAGAGCGAAACTTGAGGTGCAGTTCTAATTCCTACACCTGAACAGCATTTCCATTTCCATTGTAATATTTAGGTATTTTATTTTTATTACCAATACGATAAACGGTACACAGTCATTTCAAGATTAGTACGTTATTGCCAGCACAGCTGTACATCGGAGAACCACAGACTTCTATATACTAGACTGCTCGCTTTGCCACCATTTTGAGTACCACAGATGAAGGTTGCCATTGCTAGTATCACATACTCACACATGTATGTATGTACATATGTATATACAAATCACACGGACAATCATTGCCTTGTGGCACACTCAGATCACGTGGTATATTCACAGACAGTTCGCACACATATGCATATGTGATACAAGCAATGGCGCAATCGGTTTTACTTCTATCTCTTTCTATCACATATGAAATAATTACAGCAAAGCAGTCTTGTTAATATATGTATAGAAATCTATAATCAGAACAGGCATTTCAGTTCCACCAATATGACTACGACACCAAACTGTAAAAACTAAAATAACTGGCAGATCAGGCTGGTTAGCCAAAAGAGAGTGGTCTTGTAGGTGATTCTACATGTACAATCTATTGTTAATACAATTTTATTCAAAAGTTTGTTTGAATTGGTTTGGATTGAATAAGTACGGAGTATAATAAACCCTACATTATTTACGTGAGGTGAAAAACATACTCCAGCCGTAAAAATTTACTAAATTTACATTTAGCATGTGATTTAATTTTATTTATAAAATTTTTCTTAAATATACGTAATGTTACATATTTGTCATGTCAGAAGATACATTCGATAAAATTTTCTTAAATAATCAATGTAAACACAGTTAGAGGGGATGTACTATGTACCTATCTACAAACAAGTTTTATCCTATACAATTTCGTCATTAACATTTAAATGTACTATAAAACTTATGCATCGACATTTTCTTTTGCTCATTTGTATAATTCTTAGACTTTTATACAAATTATTATATAAATGAGATTCTATTATATAAAATAAAAGTATTAAATTTGTCATTCGCCTCATTTTGAGATATTAAAAATGAATTTTATTTTTAGAAATTTTGTTATTTGTATATTACTAGCATTACTCTTTTATCCATTTAGATGGATATCTGTATTATTATTTCATAAAAAATGCATTTTATACTTATTGTTTCAACCTTGCAAATCATTCGTAATATCATGATTTATATATACCTAATAAAACACCGTTAGTTACAATATCGGAAAGACTGCTAGTTGAGTCAGCTGGAACATATGGATCACAGTGAAAAGTTAAAACTGGATGATGCCCCAAAGTATTTTGATGATTATGCGTTGAACTATCTGCAGTTTTATGTATTCTTCAACAGTTAAAAATGACAAAATTAATTGCTATGCTAGAATGTATCTTTCTTCTCTATAAGAGTAAACAAATACCTGTGATGGAACGCCGCTTCTTGGTTTTCTATACCGAGAAAATTGAGAACTTGCTGTTTCGTTGCTAATAGACTTAGCATTTTTTGTATATATAATTCCAAAGCAGCTCGTCGTTGTTCCAATACTTTTGGTTGCGAGTTTCTTACTCTTTTTGGCGGAAACGGTGCAATAGCCGAATTATCCTTCTTCAGCTGGAAAAGAATAAAAAAAATATAATATTCTCTTGTACAATATATTATACAAGTTATACAGTTATTTTATATTGTACAATATATACACGGTATGCAAAATGTTAACAGTATGCTAGCAATTTATTAATAGATTCTAACGAAAAATTGTAGTAGATAGGCATTAATATTAAGTTCGTGTTCTGCCAGAGATTACGACATAAGCGAACGGAAGATATTCAGCAGAAATTTCTTATTCGGCAGACTTTTCAAGAAAATTGTAAATTCATTGTTTTATTGTCAATAAGCATAACATTCTTAATATGCATACTTTCAAGACATTTTTCCACAGTGATTTGTTTAAAAAAGTTATTTGTCTGTTAGACTGATCACACATGCACGAATATCTTCTTTATTATATTACTCAATTATCGGTACACAACCATTTCATACCGTACCTTACGATGTAATGCACTAAATTCGCTGTATCTTTTCTCGATGAAATATCGAGAGCCAGTCTTTGACTCCAAAATCTCGATACAGTAAACATAATAGGGCTTGCCATGTGACACATCAGCTAAACGGTAACCACTAATGAAAGCTTCGTACATTGCATCGCTGACTATTTCCGGAAATAATACTCGAATATAAAATGCTCCTATGATAAATTGCAAGTGTCAAACAGTATAAAAAATCGATCGGAGTAACTAGCTCCGTGTTGCTCCGAATTGCTCCTCTGGAGAGTCTCACGTCTCACATAGGGAAAGCCCAAGAGCTCTGAAGATGCAAGGCTACCAATCTTTAAAAAATAAATTTTCACTTTTCATGCGTCGTGTCTACAGACACCAGTCTCTAGACACCAAAAATACGAGTAACAATTCGCGGCGCTTGCTTTTTGCAACGGTTTCACACATCAACCATCCCTTTTTTATATTTATTTTATATTATGTCACACGCTAAAACATTATTTTATTACGTTGTTATTATTATTAAAACAGTCGCTTGCTATCGTAGTCGATACTGTAAATCACGTGATGATTGCGAATAAGTTCAAACATGTCGTTCGGTATCATAAATATAATAATCCAACTGCTCGTTCTTGTCCACAGTGGAAATCCGAAGGAATCTGCCGTTTCTACGTCTACTCTATCAACATCGCTGCTCGTCCTTCGTTAATTGGATATCGCCGGATTGGATATCAAAGGTATTTAATATCGATAGTGATAAAGACGAAATACAATCACATAGGCATAATATTGGCATTAAATACCAATATTAATTTTAACCTTGATACTTGCAATTATAGCACTGAACCTCTATTTAACACAATTTTATGTTAAATTTAACTAATATATATTTTTATTTCGTCGATCATATTAATCATATATTCTTAAGACGGTCGTCCATCGTTTCGATGATCAATTTATCTGAGTAAGAACGCTCGTTACTTTCTTATCAGCTTTCTTCCATTAAATTATAAATTATTACGTAGATATGTTATCATATATAAATTTTATCGGATTATTTAGCCAATTAAGTCTCTTCTTTGTGATTTTCCTTGCTGATCTCTCATCTTTCGAATTTAAAATAACTATCAATAAACCATAAATAACGCGATTATCTTTATGCTGTACGAAGAGTGCATAGTCACTTTTATGGATTTTAATACATTTTAATATAGCCAGATTTGAAATTGGTATCTGTGTGATGCATTCGATGCTAAACGCCATTTCCTGGCACGCGCGATTATCGAAAGCAATAAAAGAACGCCATAATAAATGTATGTATGTATGTACAATACATACAGTCACATTTGTAAGTAGTCGCATTTCGTTTCGATAAAACTCGACGTCTATCGTTTTTCCCGGGTTTCTTCGATTCTTCATTAAATTTTCATTCTCGACCGTCGTAGATTTCAAATCCGTGGATATCCATGCCCATTAATGCTAAAAAAATAGCACGATCCACATATTTTCAAAATCTTATAGAGAATAATTTACTTTACTAATTAATTTAGTCTAAAATTTTCTAAAGCTACAAAATTATGAAGAGTTTATAAATTTACAAAACTATTTATTTATGTACTAAATTATCGACCATTTATAAAACCAATATGTGAAAATATGTTTTATTAAAATCACACGGTTTTTACGATTTTTATTTTAGTATCAACTATAAAAGAGAATACGTTTTATATCTCGAGGAATGTATGAGATTGTTTGAGAATGTTATAATATCACTTATTATCTTTATTTTGCGATTTATAGTTATTCTTTACGAGTAAAAGCTAAAATTTTATTACCATATGTATCAATCTACAAAATAATGACATTTTTACTGGCTCCATGAACGTTGCAAAGTTATAGCTTCAACAATAAAATCATTAATCACACGAGTTTTTACCTGGAATTATCGTCACAGTACCGGCAAAAATATCAATGGCATTAGGATTCTCAGGATCGCCAATCTGGTTTTCAATAAACGATAATATACCATGGCTTAATTCTCTCGGATAAGTCTCGCGTGATAAAGAATGTGTCATAGTATCTTCATCCATTTGGAGAAGATACAAGAGTTTTCCAACAGCTTTTTAGATTTTATCAACAGAGAGTAAAACGCTTTACAATCGATCGATTTTCCAAATAATAGGCAGAAAAAATTTCTGTTATATTCTTTTCGCAAATAAATGGCGATAATCGAAATTGATTAAATTAGAGTAAAAATAAGTATGAGAATCACGCGCCAAGCAATCTTTTATTTTAATTCGTCTTATTATAATTCATATATTTTTTTATTGATTATTACATATTTATTAATTGTATATATTCTTGATGATTTATCATACAGATTAATCCATTAAATCGGATCTGATAATGTGCGATTAAATATTTTTATTGTTGCGAGAATGACTTATCGTACAGATGCGATAACTCTTTCTAAATCTGCATCGCCGATAATCGGTGCGAACAATTCCTCAGCCAATTCTCGAGAGCAACATCCGGTGAGAAGGGGTAGGACAAATAGAATCTTGGCCAGTTTGCTCTCGCGATCACTTCGCTGTTGAAGGTGTCGTATTAAAGTTTCCACGGCATTATTTCTCGCTTGCGACATTATGTGGAAACCGTTGGTAGTATCGGCGATCTCTGCAATTTAGAACGATATTGCGCTACGACGCATAATCGCACTTTTATCGTTGAAAAAGTTTTATGCATACATTATCGAAAAATTATACGGCACTTGTGTACTGATATTTTACGTACCGGTTTAACTTTTACTTACCAGGACGACACAGCGCAAACGTGTCTAAGATACATAATTCGACATCGTCGAGCTGCAATTTTGCGATCGCGGCGCGCGTTGCGATTACGCAAGCCGAAGCACTGTCGTTACTCGTTGCACCTTGTCCCCGTACGTTTATTAAATCAATCGGCCACGTGGCTGCACGTAAAACAAAGAGAGCGGACCATCCACGACGAAGAATCTTGTTTTGCTCCTCCACATCCAGCATCGAAAAGTCTCGATGGCGACGTGCCGTTCGAATAGCAGCCAGGAATATTTGCGCGGATATTTCATACTGTATGGCCGTGCCTGCATGCAATATAAAATCCAATTGAATTCGTATCGTAAAAGAAATATATATCGCAATAACAGAATACAACAGTGATTAGATAGATTCTGTGGGGAGTTGTATATTCCAACTTAAATATTCCAAGGAAAGAAAATTACCGGGCGATATAATCCTCGCCGGCTGCGTATGGCGCGACACGACAGGAAAGAAAATATTTTCTCTGGTTTCAGACTCGCGTAACGTCTTCATCATTAAAGTGTTGTTCAGAGTGGGATTCTTGAAAGGCAAGTATATCTCAGAGTTATTAAAGCGTGCACAAAAAGTCGTCGATGAATCGATTCTAGGCTTCCAGGTGATGTTAGAATTGTGTGGATTTGAGAGCGCATTATTGCGAGCACGCGGCCCTCGTTCTTCCTGCACCGCTGTGAAAAAATATTTGCTTTAAAAATTCAACATTATCTTGTAGAAAAATACAAAAAACCTACTTCTTGTTTGGATTTATAATTGACTTTGATAGAAGAAAAATAAATATCCTCTGCAAAAATAACCAATTAAATATCTGTTAAATGTGTCTCATAAAATTTACATAAACTCCGCTTATATTATTCGCTTATTCAAACATATTGTATATTTTTTATAAAATGAAAGATTTTCTGAAGCTTATAATATTTTTATTTTATTACTCGATCTTACTCTTATTTTACATTTGTGCCATTATTACACCTGATCGATATAAAAGTGTATATAACAATGATGTAGTTGAACAATTCCAGTAGGGTAGCTTTAGTTCTCTGATCACAGAGTAAGCTTTGTGTATTTAAGAGCTGACGGAGTTGACACTCAATGTCGTTTCACGTGACACGTTATGGCAATGGCTACTACTAAATTATTTACAAGATTATCCATGAAAGATGATTATCATAGTTTGTGTTCGTTATTTATTAGATTTAGTCTTTCTCAGTTTTTCTTCAAACTCTTAGACCTTTTGTAATAAAACACAGCTGTTAAATGCAGCGTTATTTAACGCAATTTTTATCACTATCGTTTGTCAATATCGAATATGAATTAAAATATATTTTGTGAGGGCGAGCGTGAATTTAATAAACAGCGCATTCCTGATTTGGTCTTCCCGATATTTTTTCTTGCTCAGCTCTCTACGGCGTATCTTAATTGCAATCTCCTTAAAGATACACCCTTATCCTTTATTTGCAAATAAAAAAATATAAGATAAGATATTAAATAAACATTGAGTGTCCAGATTACAATTCTGCTGTCAATTAACCTTTCTGAATAGCGTTAAGGGTTAAGCACGTGTCCAGCACACGCCATTGTTTGCATCTCGTTGGGTTCGTTAGCACCTTGCTATGTTTACTTGTTGGCGGTGATTTTCTGTTCGACATGAGATTTCATAAAAGATATATCGATTTAATTTAGTATTATTCGAAACAAGAATAACTTGACGTTAACGAACGATAAAAATAACAATAAATTAAATTTATATAATATAAGAAACATTACAATTATATTACAATAAATTTTTAAAGAAAGAAAAATATTGAAATTGTAAATTTAATTATGCAAATAGTACAAATAATTAGTAATATGTTTTGATTTTTACGCAAATGTAAAATACATTTATAATTAACATTGTTTTATATCAATTCTCTAAAATTTGATTTACTATTTAAGAGAGAGAGAGAGAGAGAGAGAGAGAGAGAGAGAGAGAGAGAGAGAGAGAGAGAAAGAGTGAGTTGAGAAATTTCTTTTTAAATATATTAGATATTTTACCTGCTGTATTCATACCAACGGAGAAACATTTCTTTAGACGGCAATGTGGACACCAATTTCGTCTAGCTTTGTCAACGGTGCAGGATCCGTCACTATCTGAAGGATTATTAAGTCTAATTATTGATATGATATTATGCCATGATATTTACGTAGCACTTTTAATACCGGGATGTCCTGTATATTTTACAATTTCTATTAAAAGTGTACAAACTTGTACAAGTGAACAGAGCACCGCGACGCACGGATCTCTTGAAGAAACACGAACAACCGTCGCAGCAATAAACACCGTAATGTTTTCCATATGATCGATCACCACATACTTTACAGGACACTGGTGTAGGCAGAGTTCTTCCTATTACGAGAAATGTTATCGTTTAGCAACTAAGAATTTTATATCGAGATTAACTTTAGAAATTTCTGTAATTACACTTAATTATAATTAACTTTATAAAGAACAAGTTCGTCGTATTTTTTAACCGATTCATATTACGCATTGTCGTATCATCGAAATTTATAGTGTTATTTTTATCTGCAGTTGAATAAGTGAAAACGGATATTTACCCATTTTTCGTTTCACTGCAATAATCTCAAGATTACATAAATCAGGCACTTTTTCTGATTTTAATATGAATCACACAATGTTCAAGGTGATCGTGTCCGATCGGGTTCGCGAACGAAGACAAACTCTGTCACGGCATGGAAAGCACCCCTGTTTGAGGGAGGCTTAACTCGTTGGTGGTGGAAATGGATGGAGGTAAGTTGGATTTGTTCCATGTCACTTCAAACGTCAAAACGCGGTAGGGTAATATTTGTGGTAGACTGATCGAGCGTGACACTATTGTCCGATTGTGAAATTATTCTAGAATAAAGACAGCCATATTCTTCAACACGGTAAAAAAGAAAATAATTACTAGTCTAAATGATAATTAATAGTCCAAATTGCAAGAAAAAGAAGCATAGCGATATTGAATAATCTAAAAATATTTTTCGTAGAACTGAAGCTGTAATATTTTTATTAGAAAAGATTTTATTCTTTTGATTCACAATATCTTAACGATTGGAGGACACATAAAAATACGGTAAATAAAACTTAACAATTTAATTTATTATTTTCGCGTATATTGTAATTGTTTTGTGAATTTTACTCAACACAGAAGTTTTAATTTTTTTATTTATCGGCACGATACAAAAAGATATTATAAAAAAACGTTTGATTCAACATCAAATATCAAGTACATCGTTATTATATAACGATAATTTATATATCAACATCAATTGCTTATTGTACAATAATTTATTTATCCATATACAAAAGTTTAAAGGGTAACTCCAAATTATTCTACAATATCGCTATTATTGCGACAATTTTAATTAATTAAAAAAGTGCAATATGATTGATTTATTCTTTATTCAGCATTAAGCTTTCACTATATTATTTCGAATCTTTTTTCTTAGCTTGGAAAAAGAAAGGCTTTTATGTTTTCTTAATAGAGTAAAATTATTTATTTACGCATCGCAAAAGTAGAGTTACAAAGGAACTATACACAAAGATTCATTCATGATTAATATTAATTAAACATAATTCGTCAAGAAACCGTAGCATTGGCTTCGAGTCAATAAATTATAAGAATGGCTCATCAGACTTCTCCTATTTATTCTTTGAAGTGAATCATTATTGTATTCGTGCAGGCATTATGGCTAAATCTGATAATATTATATTCGTGCCTCGAGAAATTAACTTTATCCGCTGCAATAAAAAATTTTCACCCATTTTGCTTTTTATTATTTATTATGATTAAATTTAATATTTATTACATTCACTGATAAATCAAGCAGATACGAAAAATAAAAAGTATACTGTGTTTTTGACCATTTGAGAAAAACATTTTATACCAAATGATTCCGCGTATATGTATGTATATCAAGCAACAATGAGAAGTTACGAGTAAATGTGTTCTAATCCAGTACATGGCAGTAAGTAAAGTAACGAAATTATCGAGGCCGAAAGAGTCTATCTATTCCTAATATTGCAATAGTTTACCATGAAGATTATTTACAATTAAGTACTCTGGTTTTGCATGCAGCACACACATTTGCTTTGTAACAAAAAGTCATAGGATAATTGGCATAAATATTAAAAATATTATTTCAACACTTAAATAACAAAGAAATTTTTTCTTTTATTATCAGTCAAAATTACTATCTGATTAGAAAAATAAAAAATGATAAGCGCGAAGTTTTATTGCTCTTCAAATGCAAAAATTATATTTTTATTTGTTGCACACGAGCCTTGCCACGAATTCGTCATTTTTATTAAGTATCCTTGCGCTTTTGTCAAACCAGGAAGCACTCTCGCACTAATTATATTATAACTCAGCTATTTACATGTATCGGATATTCAAACGCAAGAAACGCGAAGTTAAATATGGAAATGTGCTGCGTCTCATATTAGCATTTTATAGTTTTGTCCCATTTTCTCACGATTCTATTTATTCGCGCTAAACTAGCGAAATGATTTTCAATACGCGTCGTCTTCCATAGCACTTTTTATAATCCCTGTCATTGACTAGAGATCCAGTTCTCCTTCTGCCTTATTAACGACACGTTTAAAATCATAGTTTATAAGACACACTGATGATATTTCGTCTCTTTTGAAGTAATTTTATTACATATTAAAGCGTTCGCGCATAGATTTCTATGTGAGATAATCACCTTCTCGAAAACTTTTTTTTTTTTTCGAGAAATAATATCCTTCTCTTGGCTTTATAGTATTTCAGCTTTTATCACCGAAAAATGAAATTTTTTTCTTTGAGTTTTAAAGCAATTTGCACGTCACTGACTAGTCCCATGTATCCCATTGTAAAAAAATTCTTTCATACTTGTCAAAGAAATTTCTTAACCGTTAATTTTATTATTCTCTCTTGCTCTTTTCTCAAATAATCGAAGGTTTCAACCACAATTCTCAATTCTAAATCGTTGCTAGAAACTTAACAATTTTTCATACAAATTCCTCGGTTTATTCTTGAATACTGCAAAAAGATTTTCTTTATCTTTCAACACATCTGAATATATTTTCAAAGCGATTCTAGCGAACAAACTTCACGTGCTAAACAATTATGAGGACGCGAGTAATTTCGCTGCCGTAGTGACATGATGTTGATGATGATAGGGCGCTTCTTGAGTGCCATAATAGCTCTGTTGCTGATGCTCACTGGTGACAGCGAGTTGATGAGGATGTTGATAATAAGATGAGTACGGCTGACCAACGATACCGTCGCAGCTCCGCGGTTCCGTTTTCACAGTAGGTACACTTCCGGTGGCCAGGAGAGAAGTATGACCGAGGTAAACGGGTCTATCGGTCGATGTCGACGAGCCCGATGATTTTGGCACCTCGATCTGATGCTGCTGCTGTTGCTGCTGCTGCTGCTGCTGCTGCTGCTGTTGCTGTTGATTGTTCTTCAAATCTGTGGCAAAATAATCGCAAAATTAAGAATAAACCGTTATAAATAATAAAATCAAGTACGCGAAGACTTATTTTATAAATACAAGATATAGAAGAAAAATTATTTTTTATAATAACTGTACGAACTGTAATTTAAAATTTAAAAGCAAAATTTTGAAATTGTGAGTAATGAATTATATAAAATTAAATTTCTACAGGTATCGTTTCTTTAGTTTACTCATGTACTAAGACATAAATTTATTATCTATTTTAGAGTTTTATATTTTTATATTTTGTACACATCTGCCGTACAAGACAAAAGAGAAATTTAATATTTACCAACCTGTGGAAGGGGAGGCGGTAGTCGAGGCAGTGGTTTCGTGCTCTCCCTGGGACGATCTAGCATTCTGCTCTGGTGTCTTCTTCGGTTTTCTCTTCCTTGTTTGTATACCGTCCTTCCGCATAGCTAACGGTCTATTGACCCCATGCAATTTGAAGTATAACCCACAAGCATTGCACACTGGCTCGCCCTCGTTGTTGCGCCTCCACAAGGTGGTGGTGCGGGTGCCACAGTTTGTGCAGCACAGCCCGAGTCGCCTTGTCGCGGTCTGAAATTCCGACATCTGTCCCATTTGTAACGCATGTCAAATAAACTCAAATTATGCGAATGCAATTATCGTGATTTAATAATATATCATTAGAAAAATCGAATAGATTTCTTTTCAAAAGGAATTTCATTATTTTATTTCTAAATCCTGGTAGATCAATAACATTTTTATGTTAAAAATTAATGTTAGTTCTTTCGTAGCGACATTGTAGCGACTTTTTTCTTCAGAACGTAGAAAGACGTACGGCTCTTCGTAAAGTGAATACACGTAGGTATATAGGTGAAATTTATGGATATCATTTATGGATGAACTTACCAGGCGTTTTGAGGGTTTAATGAGCGGCCTATTCATGCCATTCATCTTATGATAAAGTCCGCAAGCATTGCAAAGATAATGGCCAGTTCCATCTCTTCGCCAGAGCGGCGTCGATATCGCACCGCAATTCACGCACTCGCGACCCTCGCCAAATTGGAAATCCATCGCGGTGTCTGTAATCATTTTTATATTCGATTGATTAATTAATTTAACGTTTATTGTAATTTATACCCTAGAAGTCAGAACTGATTAGTTTTTGTATAAATTCTATATTCTGAAATAATACAGAAAACATCCCAACGATGCACGTATATAACTGACGAGGTAAGACAGTTCTTTACGTTTTATCTAGACGTCTGTGGGGAGATCGAGGATGCCTGTAGCGACGGGATTTAAAGTTAGACGGCCAAGTATGACAGAGAACGCGCGACGGACCGTTCCTGCACTCTTTAGAGGAACCATCCGCCCGCGCTGGGATTTCTGAACCGATTCCCCGTCGGTACGCTGTAAAACACTTGACCGCGGCATCGACCCGACTCACTTCAAAGGCACCGCTATCACTTATCCATCGCACATGGCCCGCCGCATGCACGCCGGCGAATAGCATCCGCGAAGGAAAGTAGCTTCTTTCTCTTCGCCTCAGCGCAACGTTTTTCTTTCGAACGGTGCCGTCACGAAGTCAGCGTTAACCACAAAGTCAAACGCTTCTTTTCACGCGCGTTAATATGATATTTTATTGTCGTGTATCATTAAAAGGTTTACAGTTTACAACGAATGATACACCTAGCTATAAAATTTTATAAAAAGCCAAATGAGATTATTTCGTCAAGCGGTTGCTATTATTGTGCATGATTCAGTTGGAAAGTTTCGATTAGAAAGCCCTCGTCTCTCGACCATCGATGATGCGATTATAAAAGGTTCACCACAAGATTTTTAAGTCGCACCATAGAAACACTCCGCTTGAGAATTCCACGGGTACTCCCTCGTGAACTCCATTCGTGATATCGTCTGCGGTTTCGATAAACTAATCGGCACCATAGGAAATTGCATGCCTACATATCTAATCGCTGTATATAGCGACATACGGGTAGTTCTCATAACTTTTGTTTATTTATCATTGCGACTTCACGCGTGATGCACGCCAACGAAAAGCGATATGAGCACCTCCGTTTTCACGCGCCATCGCGAGCAAATTTAAAATATAACAGAGAAGGCTAATGAAGTTATTTTTATGATAGTTTTAAATCACAGTAAAGATAGCGTATAATCCTCCCAAATAATATTACTTAATACAGTATTGATTAAATTGTACATTTGTCTAGTTAGTATTAATATTTAAGAAAAGTCATCAACTTCGATACGTTCAACATTAATTAATTTTTTCAAGACCAATTCTGGTAACTTTTCTCATTTTATTTCAAGAAATATCAATACTGATCTCATTTAATTCTATCATATTTTATTTATTTGATTTGCAAAAGCTGTGTGTGTATGTAAACTATTATCGTAATCTGGTGAAACGCTAGCGCAAAAAACTTTTATATGTTGCATTTACTTTCGTCGCATCATGATTTTACTATCTATTTACGAGGCAAAATAATTGCATGTACGAACCATAAGGCGATGCACGTTGAAAGCCGGTGCCATCGTAGGCACGCCACGAAGACATCATCGCGACATTCTGCGCGTAGAACGGTGCGGCCGCGGCCGCAGCGAGGGTTGAATGAGGGTGCGCCGCGTGTGGATGGCCCGCATGCGGATGGCCAGGTCCAGCGTGCGGTCCCATCGCCGTCGCGGTGCCGCTCGTGTGTCCAGCGAGCGCGTGGTGCGCCGCATATGTTTCCACTCCGTGCTGCCAGGACGCCGTTTTTTCCCTTTAAAGAATCAAGCACATTTCGATCGCGTTTAGGTCTTCTTTGCACATGCAACGTACGTATAATCTTTTAAAGGCTGTTATACCATGCGGGCGAAGGTGAAGTAGGGAAGGAATGATATTGCGCTGCCGTAGCTGCGGATGGAATCGCCGGTCTAGACGATGGAACGTAAACAGGCGCCTGAAGCTGTTGCCCGTGTTGCTGCTGCTGCTGCTGGGATTGCTGCTGGTAATCGGAACTTGCGCCGTACCCGCCACTTCCGCCCCCGTGGAACATCCTCCTCGAGAGCTACCACTGTGACATCTACCGAAAATTAATAATATACTATCTCAAGTTTTCCACGTCGCGTAGATTTTCTTGGTTTCTAAGTTTTTGGTATCGTAAGAATTTTAATACGTACATAATCGATTGCGACTCCTATATTTCAATAATCCGTAAATCATAATTAATCAACTTGCAACTGTGACGCAAAACTCCCCTTAATTTTATGATCTTTCAAGTAATCCTTTCAGTCGATGCCGACAATACAAAATACAAGTGCAAAAGCGCAAAGTACAGCGGCAAGTACTTTGCGTGCTAAAGGTTTGCCGGCGGCAATCTCATTTTGCTACGGAAAGATATATCGTTACGTCGGTAATATGGAAGCGGCAATAATACATCCTGCAGCAGATAATGTTAATTATCCCTTTAGAGCTGATAACCGGCCGTGCATATTGAGGTCCCGCCGAGCGTCATGTAAGATGATGAGCGAATGCGGCATGAGCCGCCCATGAGACCAAGGATGGTCGAAATACCGAATCTTGTCATGATCGCCGTCGGGCTTCTTCTATCTTCTCTGTCTTGTCTGTACAAACGAATCTTTGCGAATCAAGAAACTAGAAGTCCTTCGATTTGCATACACGATTGAGTGGTCCTTCTTAAATCTTGAATAAAATTTATTATGACTGACAAGGAGACCATTAATTGAAAAGATATTCAGCTTTACTTCCGACGTAAAATATTTTCTGATAGTGTTTCTATATAAAGCGCGTTTATGTATGTTCTGCTAAGCCAATTATTTATAAATTTGACAAATTATATGATATGAAATATATGATATCTCTTGTTTGCGATAATCGATAATTACAGCTGAAAGGCAATGTCCGCGCGCGTGTTACGCACGTTTTATTTTGCAATATGGATTTTAACAATATTTCATTGATTTTTGTTGATATCAGCGCTGTTGCAGCCAGCCAAGAATTTATCTCGCGGTATTGTTAGAAAAGAAAATAGTACACGTATTCCGATACATCGATATCTCTCGCACACCGTATCCATTTTAGTACGTGAATCCTGTGTCGCCCACGCGTGTCTCATTGTTAGGATATGCATCTCCTTAGAGAATACGCGCAACCTCACCATATCTATACAGCCCTTACGGCGCGTTTTGCACCGTAAAATTTAGAGAAAACTGATATCATCAGCTAAATATAAAATATGTCTATGGAACGTGACAGCTTCTCATCTTGGCAGAAATAAACTATTTAAAATCCTTTCTTTTCTCTCTCTATTTTATGTACTTTTACATATCTATTTTTTAATATTATTATTAATATATTATTTGAAGCTGTGAGTTATTAATATTCCCGACGGAAATAAATACCTAATATCGGTCTATAATAAATAATAAAAATAAAAAAGATATATGTTAATATATAATATTTTGTAACGTTTGGTTGAATAAACTTTGATAATCCGAAAGAACAAGTGTCAATAAAATCCAAGCAGCTCTAACTACGAGATAATCCAGGCAATGGGGTTAGTTGATATCAAATTTTCACACATTTTGCCGCCCACGGCTATTCTATTGTCTCGGATACGCATTCTTCAAGGAAACAATTGTAATACCGCTGTGGTCGGCACGTTCTACGATTCGACCCTCCGCAACAGATTCGCAAGCTTTCGAAAGAAGCAGTGCACAGATAACATATGGTTCATACGAGAAGGGACATATATCGAGATATTTATGCAAAAAAAAAGAGAAGTACAGAAAGGAACAATTTTGATTTTTGATAATTTATTATTACACTAAAGCGCGAAATGCATGAGAATAATTTAATTATTAAAATTCAAAATACAGACAATAAGGGAATACTTGGCAGTATTTTACAATACGTTGTAATATTTTGTGAAGCAAATCGCTGGCGACAACAAACACGGCCTTGCCGTTTATTTTTGCGACGGATAGTTGCGTACAGTTGTTATATATACATACAAGGCCGCCGTGTTACCATTCGCAGGCGATGCTCGAGCAAGCAGACAACGATGTAAATTGCTCCGCGTTATCGCGTTATTATCGAAACATTTTCTATGAACAATTAGTGATTAGTGCGGTAAACTAATTTTTACAATTTAGAAATGTAGAACGACTACTATTGTAAGATTTTATGTGACATGCATATGGATTTGTCATCGATTTAATTTTAATTTTTCCTACTGTTTTCAGTTTAAAAACCTCGAAGCAATGCAAGAATTGTATGAGTAATACACAGTATAAATAATAATTCAGATAGAATAATTTAAGTGATGAAGATTCGTCATAAATGAAGTAATTATTAATAATTAAAATTTGTGATACATCGAATAAAATTTTCTCTAATAGTTATATCTCGCGTGAATACATTGACATGATGAAACAGTTCAGTATTTGGAGGATTTATTCCAAAGGAAAAGCTATTATAGTAAATTCTCAAGTGGATGGAAAGTGTTATACATATAAAGTGTTTATTGTGTTTCAATAATTTTCGGGAGTGTCGTACGAATATCGCGCGATAATGAACTGCGTTTGTTGTACAACATACAACGTGGAAGAAGGGACTCATCGAGGCAGAGAGCATTGAGCGACGGTGAAGTATAATATTTACGAGATGAGTAATTTACTTATTTATTTGATTATTTGTTTATTCGTGAATAATTTAAGTAAAGATTAGAGAAGATGAATACGTATTAAATTTTAGAAGAAATTATTCGGCAAATCCGTTTAGTACGTAAAATCGAAGGCGTCGCGTCGCATGTCGAGAGTAGGCAGTTCATGAAGGTACGGCGAGAGAAGTCAGAGGAGAGAAAACGGAAAGAAAGAAACGCGCAGGTCTTAAAGAGGGGATTTCGCCGCGTGTACCGTGGCGGGGATCAAATGATAGTCTACGCATCGGAGAAAGAGAGGTGCTGTTCAGCGAATAAAGGCATTGCGAGAGAAAGAGAGAGGCATGGAGACGCGCAGACGCGTCTCCACCTTCATCGCTCGGCTCCGACCGTTGAATCGGAGATACCGCGAGCGGCCATCGCGGTCACAAATATACCCCGTGTAGGCGGGACCAAACTTTTCGAAGCATGTGTGCAATTGTATACGTGTATAAACTCATGTACCGATGTGGCGCACAAGTGAGTGCATGCGATCGCATTATATTATGCGGCCCGCCGCATAATATAGCAAAGTGAATAATAATATAATCGATCGGATCAGACTAGGTCTCAGGAGAGTGCTATAAAGGAAAACTCATTTCTTTCAATTTAGAAGTAAAAGCAAGAATAAGAATTATACAAATTTTATTTTTACTGAATTGTTCGCGCAAAAAATTAATAAATAAACTTGTTCATTTTTATCTCTATATTAATATTATACTCAGGAAATGAAATTCAAGCTTCTTAAAAGAAGACTAACTTTATTCTTTTGAGCCAAATTGATGTGTTTGTAATTTGGATTAATTTCTAGATTTATAATGCAAGATTTAAGGGGAGAGAATGTATATCTTCCTCTTAGAAAAAAATAGAAATAATTTGGAATAGAAAAGTTAAGATTGTAACGAATCATAATGATTTCACAACAAAATAAGTTGGAACGGATATTATTGTTGTACATCATATTTGATCAAAGAAACTCATACCGAGAAACAATTTGTGAGTTATTAAATATTATTATCGAAAAAATGAATCGGAGTATTTTGGCGATAGTAATTTAATTTCTGACATAAATTTAATTTAACATGCTTAATTGTTACAGCTATAACTGTAATACATTAATTTGTATTTATGACGTGAGAAGCTTGCACAAAATCCTGTATAAGTAACTATAATTTTATATATATATATATATATATATATATATATATATATACATTAATGTATATTTATATTAACCGATATTTTCGCAATGTATCTCTATCGTTTTGCAAAATTTAATACAAAAATCGTAATCTTGTGTAAAGTTTTTTGAAACTAAATTTTCGTATAGTTTAATATAAATTAGAATTTCTACAATTTGAAATAGAACTGATCTTATATTGCCTATTTTTGCAGTCTATTATTAAATTATTAAAATTATTATAATTTACAATTACAATAGGCGTTTAGAGATTACAATGTGGTTCATAGTTACTGATCTGAAGAAAAGAGTCATTATTTTTTCTTTTATAATTTATTTATTTAACAAGCTATGCCTTTATTTCTCGATAATGCCACAGATTATGCCACTTTTGATGAATATAAATGTATTTTATCAACTTGTATCAGTGACTGTCAAAAGCATTAAAACGCTGCCTGACAGTTTATGTGCATAATCTTTCATCAACGTTCGAATGATCCAATCGCTGTTCAAATAACATGAATTTTTTCTAACTACTGGACAATATTGACTTTTAATTTATATTAATATTAATGATTACATTGCTTGATGAAGCGTAATAAGTGGCAACATTTTATCTCAATTTGCGATAGAAAAACACGTATATCACACGACTATAAAGACTGTAATAAAATTAGCATAATTTATCTATATCAGAGTCATTTTGATATCGCCTCACAACGTGAGGAAAAGCGCGCAATTTTACAAAAGTGCTAAAGTCAATTTAGTCTCAGATTTCAATGATAATAAATAGATAAAATATAAACAAATTTTGTTATCGACAACGTCGTGATATAAAATATTAGACTGTACTACTCATTAAAATAATTTACTGCACACTGTGTTTATTACACGCTTATATATAATAATATTGATAAAACATTTCATACATAATATACTGATCCATAAATATCGCCTACGTTCAAAGAGTTATGTTATTTCTTCATTGCAAACTCTCTGTAATAAGTAACTTGATTCGCAGATCGATATCTAATGAATTTTTTCCGATTACTGTTGCACTCTATAGTGATATAAGAACTGAGATTTGTCAGATTATCGATCTTCTGTCGGACATTTTATTTTTTTATTAAACTTTTTTATTAAACGCATGACCGGCATGAAAAGCCGTAGGCATATATCAAACTGAATGATGAAAACTATAATAATTCATTATTTCGCGCGTCGCGTGATCCTTGTTTGAATGTTTTCGTCCGCTACATAGTTAATACTACGTTAAAAAATATACTCGAGCTAATCGAAATAATAGTGAAATAAACAAAAGTGCGTAAAGTAAAATAAAGAGCGCAATTGCTAATTTATCTTTACGATAAACGAAAGCAGCACTAGTTCTAAATAGAAAGAATGAAAAGAAATTTCTTAAGAATTTTAGCCATTAAAGATTCTGGTAATTAAACAACAGTTTAAGAGTTATGTATTTAATGTACAATTCTATTTACCGCGTTGTTATGGTAGAGTAAAGATAGAAAAACAATCTCTCTCTCTCTCTTTCTCGAATATGTTTAAAAATAAATTTAAATCTCTCGCAAGTGGAGATTACGCGAGTTTACACACGCGACGGTGTGCGCGCATGCTTTATCCACACGCATGTTTATTACCCTGATAATAGCACCATAATTATATTGGTCGCGAATATGATACTCTCGAATATGATATTATTACTATTATTAATGTGATTATGATTTACGATATCAGATTAACATTACTTCAACGAGTAATAATTCCGTCTACGACTTACAAATTACCCGCCATCGTTCTAATTTGCTAAGTATAAGATACATGTTACCAAACGCAGATGATTTGTCGATGTTATTTTGTTCCCACGATAAAATGCCGTGTACACTTCATTAATGCAAATTGCGTATTTACATGGCGATACGATTGCATTTATATGTTATTTGTAATGATTGCTGGTTATATTGTATCTCGACCCATCTCTATCCAAAATAATATTATCTAGTAAAATCATTGTATGTTTTACGAGGAATTTAACACAAGTAGGCAGCACTAATCGCAAATACAAATTAAATAATTTATATGAATTATAAATCAATACTATAATATTAATTGAATTAATAAATTATCGAAATATTCTTTCGATATTAAATTATGGACGCTAAAGTGAATAAAGTAAAGACTTTAATAAATATAATTTAAGTTAAAAATAAATTAAAGAATTAAATAAAAACCTTAACAAATATAATAAAATATAATTGATATATGCAGAATTTAACGATATAGATAACGTTGAGATGCACATTTGTTTTTCTATTCGATATATCATCCGATATCCGGATACCTACATAAATTTTCTTTTTCGCGACTAAACTATCTTTTAATTCTCGATATTTATGAGAAAAGAGAGAAAGAATAAATTGCCTCTGCGTATATATATTTATTTGTCGAAGAGATATTTTTCACATGACCGGTGCTGCTTCATCGCAATGCAAAAAAGCACTCGCGATGCAATTAAGCGCGAT
Organism: Tetramorium bicarinatum; assembly: GCA_928718305.1. NCBI lineage: Eukaryota > Metazoa > Arthropoda > Insecta > Hymenoptera > Formicidae > Tetramorium > Tetramorium bicarinatum. Next base: position 11,837,904 of record OV788328.1, read on the forward strand.
TACGAACTCCCCGGCGCGATCGCGACGCTCTACGGGAACGATCTCTCTCTAGTGGAGCGGAAAATATCGGATCTTCTAATGGGAACCGGTTAAGAAAATAATCGCGTTTCGATGTTAGGCGGCGGCGGCGGCGGCGCCACATCAACGCGGCGCGGCGCCGTACTTTTCACGGCCCTCAACGGATCACACGGAATTTAGATGAGAGAGCCTGGCGAGTTGCGACGAGTTAGAAGGGTCCGACGCCACCATGTCGATGGCACCAGGTATATATCGGTAATGGACACCGATTAAAGGGACCAAATAGAACGAGAAGGATGTGAAAGGCTCCCTGTTCTTTTACGGTGATGCTGTTACACGGTTAAATTATAGAGTGTTTAATATTCTTTCGTATGAAAAATATAAATATAAAAATATTTGGTGTCAGTTTATCAGATAACAATATATTATGTTGTAATAATACCTGAAAATTATTTATTAATTATTTTAAACTCAATTATATTACAATAATATATGTATAAATGTCTCAAACGCATTGCGCGTATAATCTTTCCAGCAAAACATGACAATTAACTCTTACATTACATACATAGCTGTATGTTAGATTTTTAATAATAATTTAATAATTTAATAACTAAAAATACCAAGAGCCAAAAATGAAATGTATACACGTGATAAATTGCACGTAACGTGTGCGTTCTCGAGGGCCATGGGCATTCTAGGGTCAAGCGTCGGCGGCGCTATTTGCGTATGCCGGCCAGACGTCGCGAGCGTGCGATCGAAGAGCTTTAATCCGGCGGCATTCGTGGAAGACGAGTCTCTGACGATTACAACGAAGTACTTTGGTGCATCGGGACTGTTCTGATCCCGAGGACCGGCTGGTGCCGAGGCGCCACGGCGCCGACCGCGTAGAAGGGTTTCCTTGTAGATCCTACACAGTTGCATGCGCGCACACATATACGTGTATCACACACGTCGCACGACGGTCATCCCTTTTTTTTTTCTCTCGACTTCTTGGTGAGGTGACACAGAGGCCTGGTGATGTCTCGTCGGGGTTCTCGTCGTGTTTGAGGGAGCTTATCTTGCCTCCGTGACATTATCGTGGATTATTTGTTACCTTGTGTTAGGCATGTGAATATCTTTAACAATTGCGCACGCAACTCAATCTATGCTTCATTTCTTCGATACGTTATACATTTATTCGATAAATTAAACTCTGCCGGAATGATTACTTCTTGAAACCGTAATCGCATTTTTATAGCACGTACATAGAGAAATGATTTCATGCGGAAAGTGAAGTTTAGGAACATCTTTGTTAGTAACTTTCTTATTTTATTCGTGAGTTAAGAAATATTTAAAGCGCCGCAATTATTTGTCAACGGTATCTAATATCTATAATATTCATATGAATTTTATTCTTCTACGAATATGCGTGACATATAAAGATGTGGGATGGAATAGCGTGACACGGTTCCGTAAGTTTGACGCTCAATAAATAAGTGCTCCCTTTGAAGAGATTAAGTCACGATTTATCGATCGTTCTGTCGGCAAATTGTTTCTTAAATGTCACGACGAAACATGCTAAAGCTTCTTAGAAATTTAATATCGGCACTATATTTTAAATAAAAATATTAAATATAAAAGTTTACTTATAATTAACTAACCGGTGAAAAGACGGAAAGCAATCTCTTGGTCCGTCGCGTGAACCTTCGAGTTCCGATTCAAAAACCGTAGTCAAGGTGATCTTGTCGCGTACTTTTTCTTTCTCTTGGCACTTGGAAAAAAAAGAAGTCAATGATAATAAGAAAGAGAGAGAATCAGACGAACGGATTGAGCCCCAATAAACTAACTCGGCAGGCTATCTTTCAAGTAATTTTTTCTGTGTTTAAAAATGAGTGCATAGCTAATTGATTTAAGATGCGATATTTTTGAAAAATATAATAGACACAAGTGTTACAATCGATTGAAATTAATGCATTGATAAATTAAAGTCAATGAAAAAAGAGAATTAAACTAAAATAAAATTAGCTTAATGAAATTTGAATAATCTATCTAAAAAGATCTTTTTGTATGGAATTTTGTACATTTCATTAATCTATTTTTAAGAAGTAACGTGTATGTGCATGCGTATTTGATTGTAGAAAATTACAAATTATAAAAATATTTGGGTAAATAGAAAAATTTTGCTTTCATAAGATCTTTTGTGAAACTGTAAGACGGAAACTGTACGAGAAAGGAGATATCAATCTTATCCTATTCAATTAACACAATTCCTGAGAAATTATGTGTGAGACGGTGAGAGCGATGCGCATCCGATCGCCCCAGGGTGCCTCGGACTTGCCTTTCGGTAACCTGAGACCGCAGATGCAAACACCAGATAAGATCCTCTGAGGGATTGTGGTCCAGTTTCGGCACGCGCCTCTTCCTCTCGAGATCTTATGGGAAACTCGCAACGGCGCAGATGCTCGCAAAGGTGAGAGTGCATATATGTATTAAAACAATTTATGCATCTCTTTTTATCTTCTTTTCTGAATATTTTATATTTTTCGCGACAAGTGCTTGCCTTGTTCATATAGCAATATTTATTCTTAATTGCTGTAAAATATTATAATCAATCATGATATGAGATTACTTTTTTTCCTTTCTATAAAATATAAAGAGGACTGAATGATTTTCGATACGATAAGTATTTTTCGATTGTACAAACTCTTTTACCACTGGTGGTCCTGTACCGAATGATCCGCGGCCCTTATTGACTTTACGTAGTCAAGCAAGTACGTATAATTAACTATAAAGTACGTCATATAACTCACCGCGCGTACGCATTGGACCATAACAACGATCGGCGTGCACTTATGGTCTAATGTCAATGTTCATCTGACTTAAATGCCTCGGCAAGCTGCTCTCTGCATCGTTAGTATAAATCTCCTGGTAAAATAAATTTATTTGCGCTTACGTGCACTACGGCCAACACGGACGCATCGTTTTTCTGTGAGTGTAGAAAGGGGGAAGCGACAAAAGAGAGAAAAAGAGGGATGCAGAGAGAGAGAGAAAGAGAGAGAGAGAGAGAGAGAGAGAGAGAGAGAGAGAGAGAGAGAGAAAGAAGAACGAGAAAGGAGGACGGGCTTCTCGCAACCTGCGCAACGAGAATTTCTGCTACTTCGATCCTCTCTACCATCACGTGGAAATACCTGATGTTTTCGCACATGTATGTGCGTCTACATCGTCACAGCGTATTCGATTCAATTGCACGAATTAATCGGCGTGATGAAAGTATAGTTAATGTTTAAAACATAAATACATGTACCTAAGCGTCAAACGAGTCAAAGGTAAATGGCAATCGAAACTCGATGCAAATTTTAACATTTCGTGAACGCGGCGTTGAGTAAAAGGGAATCGCTTGTAAGTAACGTAGATATTGTGCTCTATTTCTATTATCACTCACACGCTGCAGAAGACCTCTAAGTAACATAAAGTTCAAAAATAGGTTTTTTTACTACAAATTCTTTTTCCAAGATGACGGCGAAATATATCGTTCTTTGTCATCGTATCTACGACTTATCTTTCTTTTAAAACAATTAAAGTATCGTTCGAACCACTTGTGAACACTTTAGAGCATCGTTTCTGATTTACTGCTACGTATATTTCGTTGGAAATAACGATCTCTTTTTATCGCTATTTTTATTGTCCGCCGTGCGGAGTCACTGGTTGAATCTAGCAGTTAATCTGAAATATGCGTGGAAGACGCATCGTGTATGTACAAACGCTCTTCGGGAAAACCATCAATACCTATAGTCATACATCCGGTGCGACCGCGAACGTTTGAGTCATTAAGCGAAACATCGCAAAAAAAAGATAACTCGTGTCGCTTCTTATCGTATGTGGTTTAGCCTCCCTGAACTTATCGGAACACAGATTCTTTCCAACTTGTACAGATCAATTTTACTTTGCAAAAATATGTGAAAAACGACGCTCGAGCGTTGCACAATTTTGCAGATTATAGAGAAATATCAATTATGCGAACAGAATCAAATTTTTGAAATAATATCGCGTTACAGTGTCAACAGTTTTCAGTTAGTTTTGTCGAGTTGTGAAAAGACTAATCTGCATTTCAAAAACCTAAAAAAAGCTTTTCAAAGAAAAATGTTTCGTCTCTCACGCGCTGGCGATGTTAAGACGCAATAAAATTGGAATCGCTTTTGGCATCTCAGCGACGGCAAACCGGAGGTAAGCCGTAGATACAAAGATCGGCGCCAGGACTTAGGTCGAGTTTCGTTAAGTAATTTGTCGGTCTCGACATTACACGAAACGGACCATCTACCTAGCGGCGCGGTGAATGGGACGCGCTGATTTGAGTCATTCGACCGTTATAAATTTCATTAATAGAATGCCGAAACAATGTTTCGTTGACTTTCTTTTTCGTGAATCAGAATTAGCGAGAATTTCAGAAAAAGGAATAAAGCAGAGGAAATACCGAACCGTGCTGCTGATTTTCATCTTGAACATTTGCCAAGTAGATATGAAGACAACGAATTAATTAGTTAGTTGTAGAAAAATATATTAATCTCTTAAAAAATTACAGTATTATTTCTGAAATTGTAAAATAAATTTACAGTTAAAATTAGACATTTAATTTTCGGTAGGACAGTAGGACATTTACACAATACGCATAAGGGACCGAACAGTTGCATCGGTGCTGCAGCGTTGGAAAATATCGTACGCTGTTATAGAAGTAGCGCACGTTACTTTATACGTCCGCAAAGAGAGTGCAGTCGGATACATTCCCGAGTATGCACGGCTCCGCGGCCGCATGCCCGGCACGTTATTACCCAATTATTATTCAGTGGTACAACAATCCGCGACTTTGCGGGTGCATTACCGTAGGCTACGTAGAACCAACTTAAAACCGATGTAAAATTTCGCGCACGGTTAGTATAAAATCAGTGAGCCAAGGAGCAAATGGGCAAGCAAATAAATAAGTAGATACTTATATGAGGGGTTCCGATCTCTCTCTCTCTCTCTCTCTCTCTCTCTCTCTCTCTCTCTCGGCCCTTCTTCCCTTACTCGCGCCGTTGTTAGTTACGCGCACCGACTTTTCGCGCGTCCGGAATAAACGAGATCTCAATCGCACGGAATAATGACGCGAACTCGTAAGCACGGAAACCGGATGAGCCGCGACGAGTAGCATGTGCATACGTGCGTGCACGCGTGCGATGGAAATCGAGCGTCTCGTATGTCTTCTCCCATCTCTCTTCGTCGCCGTCGGGACGCTATTGTCTATCTCTTTTCTCATGATAGTACATTTTTATGATTCGGATCGCTTACCTATATAGGGTTGGTTAACGATATTCTGTAAATACACTTTCGCAAAAGTGTGAGACCGTGCCCAGTATACTTTTATATTTTATTTACGTATCCTTTTATGCAATTTAATGTATTAGATAAATTATTTTAACATATTTTGTATCAAGAGTTTGTTTCGGTAGTATTGAATACATGAAGAAATACACGCAAAAAATATTTGAAAAATATTTTGAATAAGATTTGCAATAGAAACTGTCAGAGTGATTGAATTTTTGACAAATTCAGGATTCACGGAACTTTCTTACGAAGATAAAAAAAAGCAATTCGTTCGGACATTTGTTGACACCCGGTTTGCCTACTTACGCCTACTTTATATGAAACGTACTGTCGATTCAGTTCACGAACATTCTCCGAGCGGGTGGCAAGACGCAATTACAAAAAAAGGAAAGGAAAAGAAATAAATACGAAGAGAGTAAATTGAGAAAAAGAAAACTCGCTTGAATCGTGCCGGATACGGGAATGCGCGGGATCGCGACCGCGTTTCTGTACTCCGTCTGCTCATTACACAACTCGATCGCTCGTAAATTGAGCTTTAATAATCTAATAAGACTCGGGGACAAAGTTGCGACATTAAAATTTTTAATGACTAAAATACTGAAATTAACTACATCGAATTATGCTAATTTTTTTCTTTTTCTTCTTTGCGGATTTTCCGCGACCAAAGTTTATGCTAATTTAACGGTCAATTACTTCGAATAGCTAGAATTGTTTAAATCATAAGAATTGATTAATATTGGAGGACTTGATCGAAAGAAGAGACGAATAGACGTCGGCGTGCTCATCCGGAAATAATTACATCTAATTAGGATATATCACCTAGGGTGTATGCGATACGTCGATGACTCTTGATAAATCGCAACCACCGGTGATTACACGGCGTATCTATTAATACGTTTAACTAGATCGTGAATTACACGCCGTCGCCCAGTCCCTTTTGCATACCGGTGCGCACGATTACGAACACGTCCGGCGACTTCGTTATCGTAATTTCGAGAGTTTTCCCACGTGATTACTGATATATTTATACGATACATTTATCACAGTCGCACAGTCCCGCTTTCCGTATTAATCGTTGAAACTCGTAGAACGCTACACGGAAATTGATTTCTCGCGTAAAAACAGGATATAACAAATATGACGAAAATGTCAATGTATCCTAAATAGACGTGGGAGAATAAAAGAATTAATGTATAACGTTAAGTTATTATTACGCACACGAGTATTATAAATGAGCAGTGTATGCATTAACTAACACGCCTTGTACGAAATTTTGGAAATTTGCATAATTTCTGAATTGTCACGGGTTTAAATAAGACAACGTCTCGCTGCTGCTCGCTGGTAGGTACATTATGTCGAGTATATTGCGAAATCCGAAGGAGTAAAATGAAACGCCCGCAGCGAGGAGACACGGGCATGCTCATGTGGGTATTTTGATATAGCACGAGCGCAGCTCTCTAATACTGCTTAAATATTTATGAATTACATCGTGAATTACATCGCCTTACACATTTCTATTTTTGCGCGAACCAGGAAGCACGACCTCTCTCGCTCCCTATGTGGTGCCCCTGCTATTCACGCGAATGCTGTGCGCGGGAAAGATTTATGCATCCAACCGACATTCACGCAGGTGCGGTATTCGCGAATATGAGTACTTGTGCACGGCCAAGATGTACGTGGCTCGTCCTGGCGCGTTAATAGAAATCTAATAACTATTCGAAACTACTTTCCGTGCCAGGATTTCCGTGCCGGCTAACGGGTAAATCGCTAAAAAGGCGAATTAAGGCAGGATTCCGCGATATACACACACATATATACATATACATATATATATATATATATATATATATGTGTGTGTGTGTGTGTGTGTGTGTGTGTGCAGTAATGCAGAATCGACCTCGAGTGTGTGACTTGTCCGTGCTGTGCTCGTAGGATTTCTCGCGTTCGCGTAAAAGTATCGGTAACAGGCGTGATTCCGGGTCGACGTGGTCGTCACCGTCGTCGTTTTCGTCTCGTTCGATTAGTAGGCGTTGGATTCTTCGTTCACGATTGAGACGGTTTTGCCTGCCTGCCTGCCTGCCTGCATGTGTCATTGTCGTCGAGCGACGCGCGATAGTTGTCCTTTTATTCGGATTATCGCGTGCTCTCGCGCTGCGCGATTCGTGGGCGGACGATTTGAACGCGCGTTACAGTTGACGTTGGAGATATTGAACTCTAAACGTAACAAATTCGAAGGAGTAAAAAAATAGAATTGTAAAAATGCATAAAAATTTGACTTTTTTTAAAAAAAAGCTTGTATTTATCTTGTATTTTTATTTTAATTTATTTCGAACATATTGTGCAAACTAAGTTATTCTAGTTTATGGTTTTGTAATTATGACGTCATGAGGGCGACTGATAAATTATGTGGCTCAAAGCAATCCTCTGTCAGAGGTACTCGATCGCGATGGGGAACGCGTCTCGTTGAAACTTCCGGTTTTAGTCTGGAACATGACTTTTCAATAAGGTCGATGGCGCAGCAGACGGCTGTTACTGGCATCTGCAGCCAGTATATATACCTTCGAGACGCCGATTCGAGGCGATACACAGGCCTGCCAGGTAAGAGCAGAACCAGGCTCGTGACGCATCATGCGCGCTTATCTACACGCAATATCTGGACGTCCATCCATGCGGCACCATCCGACACCGACGAACGACGGGACGGGAATTCGTCGTAGGGCTGATCTCGAGGCCGATTAGATACGGAGAACGCGCGACCGGAAGTGCACTAACACTTCGGTCAAACGACAGACGTCGATAGACGGACTCGTAATGTCGGATTATTGAAGATTGTAATAATGCAATCAGCTATTATTTTATACAGAGATGTTTTCTTCAATATTTTCCAACTCCTGAATTAATATTAACACAAAAAAGTGAGCGATAGAGCCATGATCACATTTTAGCACGGTAGGCACTCCATTTGATCTTTGAAAAAGTTGGGGTCTATTGTACCCGTGAATAATAGGGGGGCCGTCCTATCATTAGTTCCCCCATCAATGTTCCCTGGCCTGGATATAATAGGGAATATTCGGTTGTGGCGTTTCAGACGCCATCGCAACGAACAATTGAGATCCCATAGAGAGCACACGCCCCAGCTTGTAATAATCATTCTGTTTATTAAACTATTCTGCTACGCACGCGGCACGTTTGACGAAAGTACATATGTATATTTTTGTATTAAACTAAAATATAAAATAGATATAAATCTAGATCTTGAATCATGATTATTTTAATATCCGGGAATTCTCTTTTTCATAGATTTAAAAAGTAAAATTTTATTACTAGTTTATACTATAATTATATTATATATACTACAGTTATTATTATATTATAATCATACGAATGATAAGATTATACAATTTAGATCTAGTCTTGCGGTAATGACTCTACCCAAAGAAATTTAATATCTTCATTAAATTAAGATTTGGTTTGATAGCAAATGCTTTAGTTTCTTTAAGTTAAGATTTAATTGTTAAGATAGTTGATATTAAAAATGAAAAATCATTCGCCTTCGAGAAAATTTTTTATTAAGAAAAGAATGCCTTTATGTAAAATTCGTTTCCTACAACTTTTAATTAAGAGAAAATAAAGTAGTTTCTTTTAACTTGGCAAATATAATTTATAGATATATAAAATATTTGGAACATTAAATATATATATATATATATATATATGTATGTATGTATGTACACTACTAATAAACATTTCCATCGTTATTCAAATTATATAGCGACGATAATATTTTCTTAAATATATCACATATACAGTAACAGTACGGGCTTTTTAGAATTTATGTAAATGAACGCAGAAATGATACAGAATATCTCTAATCATCGTTACGTTTATGTTAATCATTTGCGCGTTGTGACGTGATGGAAACTTTAATAAGTGCAACTAATCAGAGTGGCTGTCTTTCAGCGCCGCGCCACGCAAAACACACCTGTGTGTTTTATTGCACGTGTTCAGTGTGCAAGTATGCGTGCCGCTACTGTACGCACTATCGCGATAGCCTGGATTTATTATATGTGGGTTAATATAGCCGACTTGATTGAGTGCATCGCGCGAGGGGTTTCGTTCAAACTTGCATGATTGAACGATTACATATTAACGCCCAATTAATAGTCCGATATATAAATATAAATATATATAAAGAGTGATTTAGTTAGTGACTAGTGTATGTAACTCGCGATGTAAATGCATATAAAAATAATATTAATTAATTAATCCGTGATTACAATACTTTGATTCTTATTATGTAATTTAATTTGATTAAATGCCACATTCAAATACGTGTGCCGTATTTAATTACATAGAAATTATAATTGTGAATTTTTCCAAATGCAAATACAAATTAATAAGAAGGTTTGGCCGGAAATGAGTAACGCTGCAAAATTGAGGCTAAGTATATAATTATAATATAAAATTCACTGCGATACATCGCATTGCTTTCTGCGTTCTATCGTGATTTCCTGTCCGCTTCCTTCGGGAACATCGCCCACCACCGCCACACAGATGTTCTCATTTCTGTCTTACTGTTTCTCCCGAAATATTAAATATTCATATTTGATATTATTTAATTGTTAAATACAAATTTATCCAGGTAAAAACTGATAAAAAATAATTGAGCTGAGCAAGAAAAAAGCCTATTTCAAAATGAACCTAAAGTCACATTTTTTAAAAGCGGAGATTGTCAGTCATCAGTATAAAACTTTTCATAGCATTAAAAAATATATATTTTGGAAGTGTTTTTGAAATATATTCACTTTTTAGTTGTCGATCGAGATTAATTTTTTCATAATCTTGCAAACTATTTGAGAATCACTGTTAACTCATTGGCAGATCGTGTCTTTATACCTTTTGACCGTCTCGATCAGCACAACAGGCTCCACTCCGAACCTTCCACTCACAATTTGCCTCGCGACACTCGGCGCATCGTGTACCATTTGCATTAACTAAAAGCGTCGAAAAAGTTGACGACGATCGCCGTGCCATTTTTTTTCGCGCGCTGCCATTACCGCGAAATCTTGTTCATCGGTTTGACGAAATATTATTGCTCTCTCTCCATGTTATATCGATCGTGTGTCTGTTGTGATCGCGGCTGGTCGAAAAACGAAGGGCAGAGCGAAGTTTCATGGTAACACATACATGAGCTAAAAACACATGGGAACGAGAGCAAGAACGAGGGTCTCGATCCTCGTAAAAATTCACTTAGCTCCATCAAATTATCTGGTCGACATCTCATTCATTAAGCTCCATTTGCACCGAAGGACGACAGTGCCCTCCATCCCCGTGAATTAAATGTACTACACTTTTAATGCACAGATGCATATGGAATACGATATGATCAATGTATTTGTGAAATGTTACAAAAAAAATCAATAGTTGCCCATCGATAAGAGTGTCGTGGAATAAAAAGTATACGAGTCCTTGGACTTAAGAAATTAAACGTGAGCTTAGGATCGGAGAAATAAATAAGCATATTACACTTTCCAAGAGACATTGTAAAAACTTGGGTGTTTCGAGATAATAGTAAAGTGACGACGAATAATGTACAACGCATAGAGCACGTCGTGCAAGGCGCGCTTTCACGGGCGGACACGCGCGATAACGCGCTCGCCGCGGCGCGGCGCGGAGCGGCGATTCGCGAGTGAGTAGAATTGAAACGAGGCGCGACACCCTACGCGACACTATATTATTCTCTTAATCCCTGTAGTATCTTAATTATTGAATTTATTAAAGCGCAACGTAATCCCGACCGAGCCGGTATTATAATCCTGTGAAACTCGCGCAGTAATATGGTCACGCCCGAGCGAGGCAGCGCTCGCTCGCCCGCTCGCGAGAAGTTAATTAGAAAACAAACAGAAAATTAACACGAACTCGGCAGCGCGAATCCCTCCGGACGGCCGTTACTCGCGATTTATCGTAACCCGTTGTGGATCTGGTCTCCGGTGATGACCGGTTTGCGTACATCGGCGGATCGGTCGCTCGACTTGATCGACGATCGAAAATCGCCGATCGTCTGATCCCAAATGAATCCGTTTCTCTGCGTGCGACCGATCCACAGGAAATCATCAAGACTCTATCGTCGGAATTTAGATGTAATCATTTTTCAGTAGAAACTTAATCCTCGCTCTCTCGACGATATGGAATCGACAAAAAAAAAATTATTGCACCTTTATTAAAAAGGATTGTTTCTATATAATTAAGAATTATAATTAGAATGAGTAAAAGAGTCGCTGAAAGAAATTTTATTCTCTTTACTCTTACGATATGTAACTTGAAAAACTTTACGATATTTCTAAATGGAACTTTAGTAAAACTAAAGGTTTTCGTTTGACAGCTTCAAATTGTAGGACTTGTATATTTTATTAGTTCTACACATCCACTCCTGGAAAGCCCGCTCCTCTTCCGCGACGAGGGACAAACCAGTTTCGTCATCGAAGAAGAGGAAACCGGCAGGAGAGAAACGACAACGATCGCGGAAAAGCACGAAGAAATCATGAAATATCGTTCGATCGCGCGCGCGCGGATGTTTAACCCGTTAACGTGCGTGGGGTGTTAATCGATCGTGCTTTCGTGGGATTTCTTTTCCGTCTGGAGCAATTGGCGTTAACTGCATGCGCGAGACACTGCAGTGCAGTTATGTGCGCACAGGTTTTCAAAAAGTCGATACTTACAGCCGACCGGACTGTGAAAATCTTCGCCAACCGTTAATCTTGATTTATGATAAGCGCGACCGCGATCTGGTCCACGACCGATCGCGCTGCTATAATTGGATTGTACGCAGGATGCAAGACCGACGCTACCGGCGCAGCGGCGGCATTCGTTTTCCTCCTTTTTGGCTAGACGGAGAAAACGCGTCTGCGATCGCTTGGAATAGCAATTACATGATTTGAAAAAGTAAAAACAGATTTATGATATTACTATTCCACTGCGCCGCGAATATTATATTTCTTATCTTTACTCTACGGCTTTTCAGCGAAACACATTTAAACTTTGACGGTGGATATTTTGATGAATGAATGAATCCATCTAAAGTAAATCTCTTGTAGAAAAAAATTCCAAAACATTTTAAGCGGCAAATATATGTACCTAAATGACTTTAACAAACATTTTTTCAAAGTTTACTGCAAGTTATGTTTTAGTTGCAGATCATTAATATACTATAATTATGGATTTGCTATCACAAACAGAATTATGTAGATAAGAACTTGATAAATGACCATTATATTAAACAAATTAATCGTATACAATTACACTAGCAATTAATATGTCGTATTATACGCTGTATTATGCCTATTTGATCATTTACCATTGTCCGTATATCAATTGAGCTAAACGATTCCAGATTTATGATGCAGAAGCCGTTCAAACATTCTTACCTGCATATCATAAACCTTATTAGCATATCTCGTAACATTATCGTATTTCTCACCGTACTATAAATATTAACAAATGTGTTTCCGCCTAGGAAAAAATGCGAAAACCGTTTTCAGAGATTTTTTTTTACTTTTCGCATTTGCATCGATATAATATCCGCGGTGAACATATGAAATCAAGTCCACCTACTGCCGCCCCCATTTTTTCTCTCTGTATATATTCTAATTCCGTGATTCGTTATCGTCATTAATAGATTACACGCTCCGTTCGTGAGTAGAACGAGTAAATCTTAATTAGGTGTCAGCCGTACTGTTTTGCGACAAACAGAGAAAATTGAGCGGCCGAGCTCCGTTAGCCAGTCGCTGCGTGATGCATGCATGTGCGTATGATTCGAGAGAGAGAGAGAGAGAGAGAGAGAGAGAGAGAGAAGCAGAGACTGGTCGAGACCATACCGATCGTTTGCCAACGATTCGGAAGGCGCCAAGAGTGCTTTCGCCAACGTTTACTTTGACAAGCGATCGTCGATATTAAGGCAACTATGTATATGACTACATTTGCATCCTGTAGCGTAATACTCGGCCGAATATTCAACCGAATAATTAGATCGTGCACATGCGCGCATCTCGCACGATGCCGGAACCGGTCCCGCGACCATGCGTGTGCTTGGAAAATAATCTTCCCTTTAATTAGGACGATCGATTTTTGCCCGGAGCATTCTTCGGCAAATTTTCACCATGCTTAATAAAATATTACACTTGATATTTTTACGATGATGCATTACTAATCCGTCTTAATATTTTTACGGCATTTACTTTTTACGTAAGTATATTTGCACGTACTAGCAGTACCAGTACCGGCTGGTAGGTAGTTGTTAGTAGTCAGCTAGGTCGTCGAGACTTACTCGATACGCAGTCTGCGAAAATGCTTAACGATATTAAGCAAGCGCAAAAGTAATCGCGCTTTCTGTTCTAAGTAACGGCGGAGATTTCGCCGTTTTTCACCGCGGCGACTCGTTATTCGCGGTATTTACCTTGCCAAGACGTATTTATAACGCGCGGCCGCGATAAATGGTTTTTCAATTTCTTTTTCTGCCTTTTTCCAACGGCGATCTAAACCGGTCAAGCACCAGATCGGCAGCGACCGCGGCATAAATCGCGGATATGGCGAGTAAGAAGATCCGCGGACGGCGCGCGACGATACTTTTCCCTTTATCATCCAATTAACGATAAGACTCCATTACGTTTATTCGCCCCGGCGGACGATTATTATTGCGTCCCCGACCAGGACGTTACGATTATTGTGCCTGGTAGATACGACCGCGATTTTATCGGCCGGTTCGTACGATATCCGCACAGCTAATCTGCAAAGTAGTTAAACCGTCCGATGCGCGACTTTGATAAGACCGCCACGCTCTCTCTCTCTCTCTCTCTCTCTCTCTCTATCTCTCTATCCGATTTTTCTTTTTTAATTATCGCGCAATAACTTCATCCCGATCGGCGGACACGCCATGCTCTTGTAAGAACGTCACAGAACAGAATGTAAGCTCTATATAAAAAAGATAGCCGATTGGAATGTCAGAGAGAAAAATAGAGTTTAGTTATTTTCGATAATCATGAGTAGACATATTCATGCGTTGGAGGAGATTAAGCATCATGCAACCGCTAACGCACATCTTGCGGCATTTTCCTTGGCTGACACGCGCGCACGATTAACACGCTATATTTGCTACGCGGCAGAAATAATTGCGATCGCTTCGAGTGATCGTTCGTAATAAGCGGTTGGTCGACTTACGTCCCGGTGGAGATTAATTACTTCATGGCGAACGACAGTTGATATATTAAAACAAATTGACATGAACGTGACCTTGTGACAATTTCCATAATTATAGCAGTTACGGAAAATACACCTTTTCGAAGTAACTCATTTAAACGCACGTTATTTCCAATCAATTCAAAAGTTGCTTTGTTTTACGTCAAGAAACGAACCATTAGGCACTTTCTCATGAATGATACCTGTTTCAATCGTACTGTAAAAAAGAGCTCTTTCTCTCTTTCTCTCTCTCTCTCTCTCTCTCTCTCTCTCTCTCTCTTTCTCTCTCTCTCTCTCTCTCTTTTTCCCCAATGCTGTTGCACTTTTTTTATTTTACTCGCGCATACTAATGGTCAATAAGTAGTTTCGTTTATTGACTCGCGCAAAAATAAATTTTCTCATAACAACTTGCAACTTCTTGCAACTGACGATTGCCGCAATGCCCTATTCCATCGTGTATTCCTGGGATATATCGAGCTACCGGAGGAAGCTCTACCAGACCGCATGCAGAGAGTCGGCGTCTCGCTTGAATGCATTCGATTGCAGTCACTGCAGCAACGGCGGTGGCGGCGGCGGCGGCAGCGGCAGTGGCTGCTGCGAGACACCTTTCGACCGCATAACGTTGCATCGCGCGCATTGGATCGCGTGTCGATTTTTAACGAATTGACCCGTGCGCACGTTCGTCTCGCACGTTGCAAACGATTTTACCGTTAATCGGCTTACGCAATCGGCGGCGATATATCGAAGCCAAACACGCAAACACGCCTGCCACGCCTGGAAATACGAAAATTTTCAAAGCTGCGACTTTGTATAAAAATCACAGAATATTACATTCTAACAACGTAAATCAGAAACTATAAAATCTGCACAAATAATAAACCTTTAATTAGTGTAATGTAAACAGAATGAGGATTATCGGCGACAAGAAAGGATAAGCGTGATTATGGTTTGGACAATGAAAGAAATGTTAAAGTGGAGTGTTAAGCTCCAGATTAACTATGCATAAAGCGTTTCTTTCTATCCCAAACTTGTATCCCAATGTACATACATTGGTTGTGTAGCACGCGATCCAAGAGAAATGTGCGCTCCTTCTGGCATCTGGATTACGCGTACAGAATCAGATAAGAGCGATTGCAATTTCATTGTACCCAAAGAAATTGCAAATTTCGAATTTCGAAGCAAAGTTCTCGGCTGCATGCTCGTCACGCGACATTCCCACCGACGGAGATGCATTAAAACGAGATGAGAATCCAAGAGTTTTATTGAGATTTAATGGAGTTATCGGGTTCTCTCTTCTGCCTTTCTCTTTTTTTTCCCCTTTTCTTCTCTTTCTATTCAAGCTGTCGAGACGAGGCTGCTTATGCGTGCGAATTTATGGCCCACGCTGATGACTTACCCTTGGTCGCTGTGAGAATCCGCCCGAGGGTGAACCAGACACGGCCGTAACTATCGGCCGATCGCGAGCCGATCACGCAGGTAATATTGCGCGCGGCGATACAATTTAACTTTTCGATGTGCGATTGCATGGGCGCCGCGAAAGAGAAGACTATACATACATACATATAGTACATACACGAAATACATGTAACCAGGATCATGTATTTTATCTTAAGCACAAATATTTAAAAAATCATTTCTTTCAACATTGACAAGTTTTCAAATTATTATTATAGTTATACATAAATCACTTTTCCCCGTAAATTGAATAGATAACGGACTTATTTTTCAACTTATTTTTTCGAGCTTTATTTTTGCAGAATTTATTTCATATTTTTGTTTTAATAAGCGTATAATTTTTATTTAATAAGAAATAGAAAGTTTTAAATCTTTTTATAAGATTTTTTAAAAAATTCTGCTGACGCTTATGTGTGGAGCTTCCTAAGGAAATCCTGATCCAACCTATACGTGCGCTTATCCCTTATACGAGCTCAAAATTATATCGGTATTCGATGACACGAAAACGTAATCAATTAACGTCGCGCGTGATCGATCGCGAATTAATGCAAGTCGACGGAGACGCCATAAAACATTTTCCAGGTGTAACGATACTCTTGACTTTGTTACGCATGGAGAACCGTGTAATCATTCCATCACTTCATCTCTTTCAATTATCGATAATCTCAGCTATATTTTGTAACAAATATCGGAAAAGAATTTTTTGCAGTGATTTGTTATTAAGAAAGAAAAACAAATATAATAATTCTTAGCAAAAAATTAAATATAAATATATGGATATGGATATGGATAATTAATGGATGAAAAATGTAGATATATGCATCTTGATAGGCAACTATCAATGTTATAATATTTACTATAAGTGCAGAGCGATAGTAAATGCAAATTCATGCGGAAGAAATTGTGGTTTCCTTGACGGTCATAGTGTCGACGTATCACCGATATAACGAATATCGGCATTATGGGGCGAGTACGCATTGCGCTCATCTGCGTACTCGCGATATCGTCGGAATGCGGGCTGATACGCACTCTATCGTATCGTAAATCCTATCGGAGAGCTGCTGTAGGATTCAGAACGCTGTCGGCAGCCCTTTACCATTGCGTTCTTCGCGATGTTTGATATTTTACCTGCTTTGAAAAAGACAGTTCCATAATTATAGACATGTGACGGGGAAGAAAAGAAAACTTTCGAAACATTCGTATTCCAAAAATCTCTCATCTCCTTTTCAGTATACACATTGTATACACGTATATTATAAGAAAATGCTCTATCTTACACACAAAAGGATTTTTTACTTTAATTAAAGAGTCAATCGCGAGCACGAAGAGACATCCCTATGAACTATCAGGAGAGACTGTGGCTCGCGCAATTAACGGCTCGCAATAATTTAAGCGGCTTCAATTAATGCATCTGTGCGCCGACGAGAAGCGCACCGCTGAGCTTCGCAAATAGGCGAGAGAGTGAAACTTCTTTAACGTACTCTTCCCAGGCCAGTAATTAACACCATGGTTGTACTGTTGTGGTCGTACTGTTCGTCAATTCATTAAAGTAGTTGTATTTTTTTTAAACCGGTATCTTTATAATTTTCTTCGTAAAATTTTTCTGGTTTACAAAACAAACGAACCAATCATATGGACAAATGTTTCGAAAATTAAGACATTGGACGTTTCAAGTATAAAATGAAATGGAAAGCATATATTTATATTGTAAATAAGAGAAGTATATACTATATCCAGCATGCCGTACGCGATTCTTGCGACCTGGGATAGATGAAGGAACGGCCGCGTAAAGAGCGCGACGACGCTTAATCTCATCGAAATAACGATAATGGCCGACGTGAACGTTACATATCTTATCCCCCTCGATGTGGAAACAGTTATATTCTCGCGGGACGAACGACGGCTCCCGCGGATTTATGGAAGTGGACGATGTGGCGGCGCGACGTAAAATGCAAGCGCGGCTGCATATGTATATATACATATATATGTATATATTGTACATGTAAATATACATATATTTACGCATCGTCGTGCGCCGCCTGGCTTACCTTCCTTCTCGGCGAGAAGGAGGTGTTTGCATTGGCCTAGTGCCGAGGCGCGTTCGCAAGGCGAAATTAATTACCCCGTCCTCCGACGTAACGGGTCTTCGGCCGATACAGAGAGAGAAAGAGAGAGAGAAAGAGAGAAAAAGGTAAAGAAAGACAAGATGAGAAAGAAGAAGAGAGAGAGAGAGAGAGAGAGAGAGAGAGAGAGAGAGAGAGAGAGAGAGAAAGAGCCCAGTCGGCATTGCATCCGATATGATTTTATCAGATTTTATTGCGGATTTACAGTTGCCGGAAAAGAGCGGGACTGCGCTTGCTTTCGAGAGAGTGTCGGGATTAGCCGCGGTAATCAGCCGTAAATCTGACGTATGACACACGGCCGATCCCAGGCGCCGCGCCGTGCGCCGGTTCCAGGTGTCGATCCACATGTGGATCGAATTGCAATCGAGATCGAGTTGCGCGAGAGAAAACATTATAAACGCGCATCTCGCTCGTTCTCCAGTTATTTACGCGCTAACTTTTCAATGTCCTGTAATGATCGCCCAGGATGAGTATTTTAGATTAGAGTAATATGACGTAATAAAGTTGAAAAGAATTTACAAGAATTCTGATCAATAATTATTTTAATTTCTAAAAAAGTGAGGAATAGGAATATTTTGAAAGAATTCTTGGGGCGCTATTAAATAAATCTAGATTTAATTTAATTAATCGATAATTAATTGGTAGCTCAAATGAAACTTTATCAAAGATTGTAAAGTCAGATGATGTCAAAATATCGGGGAATCTAAGAGCGGAGACATCGATAACTTGATAACATCATGCCACATCGTTAACATTCTTAGCAGTGTATCGTCGCCTGCAATTACGCGAGGCGAGAGACTTTTTAATTCGCGTTGTGCAATATACATGAGCCGCAGCAACACACGATTCGCATCTGTATCAAATTATTTACATGATCGTGGTGCGGGAGCACTTGGAAGAGGACTCCGCGGCGTGAGCATAAGAGCAGCACACATTAACCCGATCTTTTCCATCTTGAGCTTGACGCGTCGCACGACTGGCAATACCTCGATCGTTCTCGCTCGCATTTAATCGAGCCAAGTAGCACCGTGTGTGCGAGCTCCCGCAGTTTCTCATAATTATGCATGCACGCGGGCACGGTGCGGTAATAAAGGCCAGATTGGGGAAGGATTCATCGATTTCGATCAAGCCACCTTCTGAAAGAAATCCAATTCACTAGACTACTTTTTTTTTACTCCTTTCCGTTATACATTTATACACAGCCGTTCACCCGCGCACACATACGCGCACACGGGCCGACGTGCTTTCCTGGATGTTTGGCAGAGACCAGCTCCAAGGCGAAATAAATTCTCTCACGCACACCGTCGTTCTTTCTCTCGCTAGAGCTCATATTCGGAAAGCGTATACACGCACACACGCGCACACGCGCACACGTGGGCGCATCTCGGCTTCCAGCGAGCTGGCCGACCGTCGAAGGTGTTGTTATAATTTACGATTATGCCGACTACATAGCGCGCGAGGAAATAGCAGCTAACCGGACAACTCGCGCCACACGGACAAATGACCCGCGGACACCGACGAAACACCAGGCGTTTGTCCGCCCTGCTAACGACGTCGTCCTCGAGGTCGATGGAAGGCGGAGACGTGTTAAAAGGTCCGACCCTCTCGGTTAAAGTGATAATTAATCTCGCGAGTTAATGGCGATGTGTATATCGTCCTTCGGCCGGAGCATTCATTTTTTAGTGGACTTTACTTGACTTTCGAAAAATCAGCGACTCGGTGATTTTGTCACCGAGACTGTCTTGTCTGTCGAGGACATAAAATTTTAATGGATTTCCTCGTGATTGAAAGCGATCAACAGCATCAAAGTTGACGCTGTTGATTGCTTGATCCGTTTATTTCAGACCACCTTAATTGGAAGAAATTGAGATTCGCTGTGACATATTCCTTTCAAATACTGTGTCTAAACAATTACAATTAATAATTAGTTTAAGTAACTTGTTTATTTGATATATAACGTTCAATTAATGCTCATATCTTTTTTAACTTGTTACAGACATCAAAATTTTACTCACGCTATTTTTAAAATAAATGGCTCGTATTGTATTAAATTGTAAGTGTCCGTAGCAATGACCGGCGATAGACCAACATAAATGAAAATAAATAGGAATCATTAAAAGATCTCGAAAAACAGGTATTAGGCAGATCTTTCCAACATACAGACGCGAAGACTAAAATATCAAATTAAATGTTACCTTCGGAAAGCTATTCGAAACGTAACAAATTATTTATATAATTGACATTAAAACTTAAAAAAACATATGCCCATTATATCCAAAGGAGAAACAAGGCAGAGGATTAAAGTATTTTCCTACGTTGCTAGTGGACAGTTGGCAGGACATACGTCGACAGTTATAACGCAAGAGGCCGTTTGCGGGATCATTTAGACGAGTCTCCTTAAATAACGATCATAGGTCCGTAACTAACGTAGATGCGAGAAAACGAGACACGAGCAAGAGACAAGTATAAGTATATCCTGGAAATTTCTCGCTTCAAGTAGACGTTCATAATTATGGAAAAAACCGCGTGTATATTATCGTATGTTTATATTCCAGTGATATGCGATTAGTACATATTATGATGTGTATCTCAAATAAAATACTACTTAGCTGTAGAATGAGTGACAGGAAATCATTACGTGGATACTTTAATTCTTAATCTTTACTTGTAGAAACCAGTCTATTGTAAAGCTTCAAAGCTGCGATAACCATCACGGGGAGGAAAGGAAATACGAAGGCCTTGTTACAGAATTATTCAGAGAAGAGAGAAAAATATTATGTTTCAAAAATTATGTATGTTTAACTTATACATACATACTCATTTTATTTAGTTTCTTTTCGTGTTCAATTTGTGATATCAAGTATTAATTTGTTGAGTAAACCATCTATGATTATTTTAATATTAAAGTATTAATATAATGAAATCACAGACGCTATAGAATATATTCCGAAATAAGTCAATGAAAACCGAAAATTTCTAATAAAAATGCGGCGGGAATATTTTGGTTCGTGCACGAGACTGACACGTTATTAGAGAATGTTTGAAAGCGAAATCGGCAGCGCGGCGACGAAGCGATTTTCGGTAAATATCGAATCCCACGAGCTCGGCAACGGAGCTCTCGCACCGCTTCATTCTGCTCGTAATTCTCCTTGTTACGAGCGTACACACGCGTGTAACTACAACTCACGTGTCTCGCAAGTTACGTATAATCACTTACAAAGAGAAACAAGCTTGTCCTTAGGCATACCGGGTGTCACCGGCGCGACGCGGCGCGGCGCGGCGCGGCGCGGCGCGGCGCCCGGTGAGCGCGCGGCATCGGAGGAGATGGGTGCGGCCAAGCTTTGAGCGTTTAGAGAACGTCCGCCGGTCATTGCCCAGCGAAGGCGCGTTAAATTAATGCCACTGCGGCTCCGAGCTCGTTTCAATTTATCCGGGCAAGGCGCGAGAAACGGAGAAAAAGAAACGAGGCGAGAGGGCGAGAACTCCATCGACGATAGTCCCTTCGGAAACCAGCTCTCTCGCAAGCGAGCGCCGATTTTTCTAGGTATTATATACTCTGCTCGCGCGATAGACATTTAAATATAGAAACACTGAAAACTTTTCGCTGTTCAAACTTGTCTCACCGTTCAGATATATCTCGTTTTTTAATCAATGAATACTTTTTTTAGACTGATTTAATAACATATATTAACATATATTACATTTAACGAAAATAAAAGTATCTTTCCAGTATAAATCTGAAAAATTTGTAAAATGTTTCGTGAGGTAATCGATAATCTGACTTAGAATTAAAGTAAAGAAATTTACAAACGATTCGAAAATTTCTATAAATAATGACAATAGATATTATTCTGCTCTACGAGTTTTTTTTTGTCGAGTGTTCATTGACTGATCCACTCGGTCGATTCGATTCCGAGCCTCTCACGAATTTTATGTCGCTAATACGGTACGTACAGGGCGAAACCAGTTTGTCGGCGCTTTCGAGCGCCTCCAAGGCGGCGACGTCGGATGTCGAGGACAGCGGACAAGATCCCGGAAAGCGTCCCTCGGACCGGATCAAAGGGAACAGCCGGATGAAGACGAAGAGGACGCGCAGCGGCGCGAGCGAGAGGGCGAGGGACGATCGCGTGAAAAAAGGAGGAGAGAGGATTAACGGACAGCTCCCTGAAAATTACATCGTCGGCTAATGAGACGTCGTGGTCCCGGCTCGAAGTCGAAGAAGCGAGACCCACTGAGAAACTGAGAGGGATCGACGACGCGACTTCTCTTCGGATAGTATGAACGAAGGATCGTCCGCTTCGTCTCGAGTCTCGAGTGCAGGTGTGCGCTTAATCCTTTCGTCGACAGTCTGCAGTTCGATCTTTTCATTGTTCTTGTTCTATTTGTTAAATAGCAAACACGAGCCGAATTGCCGAGATACCGGTTTTAATATGCCCACCTCCGAATATACTCCAATTATCGGTTTTTTTTCTTTTCAAAATATAAGTATTGTTTCATTAGGAAGAAAACATTCATCGCTTTTTAACTCTTTATTTAATGTTTACAGACCTTTTATTTTGCTAATAACAGTCATTAACATTTTTATTTCGATTACAATGTTTGCAACATTGTAAGAAGCTGCGGTATTTAAAAATATATGCAAACTTGTTTCAATTCTTTTTAATTGATGAATTGTGCGCGTTTGTCGATTGAAATTAAAATAGTGCGAATTTTATTCGTAATAAATTATTGAATTAACGTACTGGTTATTATGTGTAAGCGTACACGATCCTTAACGCGTTCGAGACGATCGTTCGTGATCTTATCGATCGTGCCAGTCAAACATCGTAGCAACATTATTATTGCAGAAAGTCATCGCGATTCTTATCGATTCATAAAATCATTAATGATCATTTTATGATCTCTGTCAAACATGCTCGGTAAATGGCATCGTGTCGAAAGTGAACGTCGATCAATTTCATTTTCACAATCCATCCATAATTCCAGATAAATTCGTTGCATGAAAATTAATCCTCTGTGTGTCTCTTTATATCTATTATTTTAATTATCTTATACTGACGTAATAAAATGTTTCTATATATGCAATACATAATGTACAATATAAACATAGAATATAAAAGGAGCTAAAAAATTATATAATGCAAGATCTGTGTGTTTTTGATTTATTACATTTAATTAAAAAAATCATATAGTGCACGATGTAAGGAACATAAGGAAATAAAATTGGGCACAGGGTACTTATATGTAGGGCGTAATATAAGCGTATACAAATCGACTGCAGCTAGAAATTTATAGAGATATACTCGTCGTCTCTTGTTTCTTCGTCAACTGAACCAACAACTCAGTTAGCCTCAATTTACTCGATACTTACAACCCCCTATGTTGCTATGCAACTGTGTGCAAATTGTTGTTTAAATCGCCCCAAGTTTCACTCTAGCGCGTAACACGATGCGAACGCATAATGCTCGAATTCCTATCTCGCGTGCGTATCTTCGCACTGATCCGCGATTTTATTCGCCACTCTCGAGTTTCGGGAGCAAGCGATCGCAGATCAAGGCAGATCGGGCCGTAGACGATGCTCGCAGACCTGATCTCGCGATAATTTCTTCCGCTACCGGCGTGCTTCTTGCGTGAGCGAATAAAAATCCTCGCAGCCCCTTCTTCGTAGCCTCAGGAAAACCAGGCAATATAATCCAGATTGTATCTAGGACGACCGATGTGTATGTATGCATATGTGCATGTGCATGTTCCGTGCGCATGGATGTGATGCAGTTCCGATCTCTATGGAGTTAACACCTCTTTTCAAGATGTAATATAATTGATAAAACTCTGATCGTTCTTCCCCAAAGAACTCTAGCGTTTCTGATACAAGAGGAGTTCCGGCGATTACAAAGAGAAATATAAAGGTACAAAATGCTTCACTCCATTTATTTATTTATTTCATTATATGTAAATTGATAACAAAATAATTTTATTTTAATTATGTATTATCACTTTGGACAATCGTTTAAACTCTTGAGATATCCTGAATTCTACTTTCATTTCCGTAATAAAAACAGATTCGTGTAGGTTTATTCACGTGCACGCCGACGTTATTACGAATCGCATCAAGTCGCGCATCGAAAACTGGTCTCGAGTTCATTGTTCCACTTTTGATTCTCAGATTGCGGATATTTTCAATATTTTATTTCACGTTTAATATTACATTTTATGCATGTGAAACTTGAAGTTGAAACAAAATGATCGAAACATAGAAATATGAACCTAGTGCGTCATAAAATTAATATAGTAACGATAATAATCGAGACATCAAAGATATGACTCGTGTAATTAAATATGTATATATATGTATATTGATAAACCAAATTACCGTGATAATCAAATGATAGCTACATATACTATTGCATCACTCATGGAAAACTCTATCTTAATATTTTGAAATACGTCAAATTCATTATTTGTAACTTCCTATAAGGGATTAATTGTATACGACGTTCATACTAATGATAAATTAATAATGTATATATATATATATATATACATATATATAACATTTATCGTGTATAATATTACCAAATAATAATAATTTACAATTTAATATTTAATTAATTAATAATTGGGACTTTTTTGTAATTGGTTTATTATTTCGTGTGATCTGTGTGTGCTCTCATGAGAGTGAAAAAGCGGGCACTTTCACTGAAAAATCTCTGAAATTCGCGCCTCTCGGTCTTATATAATGATATCGAATCGACTCAACACGCCTACCTAAATTCGGAGGAACGAAGGCGACGTGATATCCTGCGTTCATAACGGTTTTATATATTCTCCTTTCGGCCGTTCCGGTACGCTCGAAATCCGCGCTCGAAGATTAAGGACGAGCAATATGCTTTGAGATCCTTTACCCGATACCTATATAAATGTCACTTAAATTTTGATTTTTTCGCAATAGCCACGCGAACGCGCCGGCGAATTTCGGCGTAGCGTGCCGAATCTCTCGGAATGCAGTTCGACATGTGACAGAAAGTGGATTCGATCCCGCAGGATCGGATCTTGCCAGCGAAGACCGAGTCGAAGAATGACATCGTGGGCGGCAAAGTATTTTTTAGAGATATTTTTTCACTTTCCAATTATTTGGACAAAAATCGTAATCGTCAATAACATCACGTAATCCGACGTGTACAAAAGTAGCTTGAAATAGCTAATTATCATTGTTTTTCTATAAGTAGATTGAAATATCTCAAATGAATTAATCAATGCAGATTTCTTGTAATTTTTTTAGCTATGATTTTTATCCAGTCTGGAAATATTATTATTCTCCAAAGTCCAAAAGAATCCAAAAGACAGTTGTACCATCTTCCGACACGCGAAACATACTTAAATTAATAAAAAACGCGTACTCGTGGGTATATAAAGTTGCATAGCGTGCCGTAATGCAACACGTTGGTTTTACGAACATGCGGCCAACGAGCACTTCTGCCGTGCTAAAGCGACCCGGTGTAGCGACGCATGAAGGCAATGGCGCTTATTTAAGGCTCGCAGCACGTGGGTAAGGGAGCATTGAAAGTACTCGCTGTCGAGTATCTAAGTGGTTTATGGATTTGCGGCGACGCCAAGTGCCTCGCTGTCGAGGATAAATGTGAGTGTGTGGATGCGTATGATTATCCTAAAGGTTACGTGATTGCGCGATCGTCGCCGTTATGGTTGTTCCTCTTCCACGGAATGACAGCGAATAGTTCATAGCTCGAGGCTTTCGTAAATGTCGATTCTGCTGGAAAAATCAATTTTCTATTTTGTATTTTATATTTCGTATTTTTATATTTTATAAACAAACGAAAACATTTTTATGTAGCAATTATAGATAAATATTATTTCATTTCCAGTAATGTCGCGCGCGCTTATTTGAACGAAAAATTTAAGTAAATATATTTTCAAAATTATCGATGTGTATCAAATGATAATTTTGTGGAGGCTGAATTAGGCATGCAGTTATAGAGAAGAAAGGAGAAGAGAGATTAAAAGGGCTCTCGACGATCTCGAATCACCATCGTATCGTCTTTGAGCCAAGTTTCTTGTTGAGAATAATACAAGATGCCGGGCGACAACTAATTAGGCCTAAAAAGCCAACGATCGCTTTCATGGTGTACCGCCTTGTATCCACCTACACACGACTATATGTGCATGCACGTCTCTGCGTGCATGTACACAGACGAATGTATGTACAGTTGTATTCTCGAAGACGTGTAAAGGATCTGGTGCCACTTCAGATCGACGCAAGTGGTTCCCTTCTTCCCGTAAAAAAATACTAGCACTCGTGTCGGAGCGCTTTGCCTCAAAGCGATTTATCGAAAACGTGGGATGTTTGGTAACTCGGCCATCCATCCAACTGCATTTGACCTTATAATAGTGATGTACATACTTGACAATTGAAAGACTGAGAGAGTGGAGTCCACGATTGCAAGTATATCAGATTCGTTTTTTAGTATCTAAATAATAATAATAATCTGAAAACATGCTTCACGACATTGTCTATGGTATCGAGCATTCCAAGTTACCTACCTAGAAAAACAGTGAAATGCAGACGGAAGGTGGCCAGTCTCATCGCCAGAAAGATTAGGGACTGTTTCAGGCGGATGTGAAGTAATCGTCAAAGAGCACCCGGTAGAGCGATAGCCTATCGTGAAGTGGCCGATAGTAGTAGTGTTCTGGTCTTACGTAGCAAACTCGACCGAGTAATTTTCAAATGACGCCATTTGCAAGCTAAATCACGATGCATAATTCCTGCTGGGTATGTTATTCTCATGTTCGCAGTTAGTTAAGTTACTTTATAAATTAACAAATTTGCTAGACATTAAGTAAGATAAATTAACGTTTAAATTTTATTTTATTAAACGATTTTATTAAATGATGCCTTTAAGAAAAAAATTTTGCCAATAATTGAAAATAATCATCGATTAATTGTGATATTATTTACAAAGAAGTTTAGCATATGATTCATACATATGATTCTCACAATGTCATTTTGTCAGTACTAAACGATTTTGTTGATAAAATTCTAATTCACATTAGCAAAAAAATAATATAAAATATCATATCTATGCATATATTATACTACAGCACTTGCATCAAATACATCAATATTAATTAATTCTGTTCCTGATAAATGTTAACACATATAATTATTTATTATTATCCAACGCGAATAAAATATTACATAGTGAAGAGAGGATGAAAAGTGGAGTTCCACCCGCATGTCGCGACACTTGTCGAGCGTCGGTTAGGCGTACGAGCGTTGCGATAAAAGACAAGCTCGATACCGAAAGCGAGTGGTGTACGAACGTATCGTGATGTAGCGAGAGACATTGTTCCATGGTGAGAGAAGCCTACACGATCTTGCTTTACGAGCGACTGGCAGATATATGTATGTCCACGTGGGCATCCCACAGAAATTTACTAGATCTCTCGACTTTTAAAATATTTTTTAAGTTTTAGTTATACAAAGAAAATATAGATTTTTTGCAATTATTACTATGAGAAGACCATCCAAGTTTGGAAGCATTTATTCACGTTGTCAATGATTTTATCAGTCAGTATCCATAGTCTTTTTAAACAGCAATCTTTTATGATTAGAAAATATATTTTAAAAAGAATTTATTTGAAAAAAACTTGCGAGATTTAACTACATGTAAACTGTTAAGAATAATGTCAAACTCTACAGAAACACATCACGGTGCTTGTCTAAAAATATGATCGGTGTATGAATTTCGGTATACTGTAAAGTGCAATGATCCTATCGTTATTCCATTGGAACATAGTGCGCCGTAACATACAAACAGGACGATGTTGAGAAGTCAATGATAACTTCATGAATACGTATCGCGGTACATCGAAATATGCCGGCACCGCCATTCTTCCACTACAAGTTTTATCTAAACAGCTATTTCCCGCACCGCGATACGGCCTATGCGTGTGTTCACCAGTAACAATAGCTGACTAATTATCTATCTTAAAATGTGCGTAATTTTTATGAAACTCACTAGCTTGTCGACCGAATGAAATAAGTTTTACATCTATTTGTTTAAGGAAATTATTTTTCATGATAATATATTTATCTCTCTATAAGCATAAACATCAAAATTTACATCTACAATTTACATGTTGTTATTTACTGATCGCACAATAAATCTTTAATAAATGATTGATAATACTTTCTGATCTCATGTGTTTTTTATCCTAAAATTATTTTTATTATATATAATAATTCTTTTAAATATATTAACAGCTACAGAAATATTAATTAGATCGAAATGCTAAAATTTGAGTGTAATTTCAAAGAGATTATTTACTTAAAAACTTGTATACAATTACAAAAGAAGAAGACAAAATCTCCTCAATTTATTTAAACTGTAATATTGTGATTTAGATGATCAGAAATCTATAATCGAGAAGAATGTTTCACAAAGGTTTGGCACGTGGTGCCAATCAAAGAACGATTGCCGTATAGAATAAAGATGCTTTTAGCATCTTTGTGATGTCGAAGATTAATAGATGGATAAAAAAAAGAAGTTAAAAACTGTTCAGGTAACGGGACGTCCAGACAGCGCGATGGCGGTCCTGGAGAATATCTCCTGCAACAGATGCTGGATCATTGACGATGTCTAGCATAGCATCTTGATAGATAAATCGATATTTATAACCACTAGAATTCCATCAGCTGCGTACATCTATTTAAATGTGAGATTAATAAAATATGTTTACTTCGAAATTTATACATACTATTATATATTATTAGACTCACACATTAATTTCACGTTAATGAATTTTCTTTTAATAACATTGAATAAGATTCACATTTTATATCTTTCTACAATTTAATATATACATTTTACTTTAGTCGTATTTCTACTTTTACGTTCTATACAATGTTAAGAATCGAAAATACAAAAAAATTGTGCCTAAGCATTGTTTGTAATTTCGTTTCAGATAACAAAAGGGGATTAGATAATAAACTATGACAGTGTAGTTCGTGACTATCGCTTATACCAGATGCGGTGGTAATATCATGCTATATAGTAAAATGTTTCATATTCTCGATTATAATAACCGTTAACTGATAACACGGTAGGCGCGTGGAGTAATTCGCAATTTATCGTCAATAGTCGTGCTCCTCCGAAGAATGTATCGAATTATTTCTTCGCTCAGAACATGACGCAACTGCAATACGATTATTAGAAATGATAAACTTTTTAAATTGTTTTTTCACAATCGCGGCGACAATACCTCGCAATTTAACGTTGAAATTACGACAAGTTCTGAAAATTATTTAACTCTGTGCATTTATGTTTTAGAAAGATTAAAATTTTTTTTTTAATACATAGTATGACAAAACTTAGACCATAGTCTTATTAATCCAAAGATTATATCAATTTATGTATTAATTTGTTTCTATATATATATATGTAATAATTTTATTTACATTAGTTATATACTAATATTTTGAAGTCAAATTTTTACTCTTAAAATAAAATGAAAAATTCGCGTGTGCTGTATGTAAGAAAAATAATTATAATATTTTATAGAAAGTATGTTTTCTTTCAAATATTTTACTATTTGCATGTGCATATTTTACTAATTAAGAGATAAATAAACAGCACTAGTCTTAGAGAAATCCATTATTTGTATTTACATATCAAATTAAATATTATCCTATCTTTTCGGCATTTCGTTCAGAATAATTAACAGTAATGAGTGAAATTAATTGATATCGGTCGGCAGCTAACATCGAATAGCTCTTATAGTTACAAGAGCTGCTCGATATTTCTGATACGCTGTTAATCACCGTCGTCTTTATATCACCGAAGTTTCATCACGCGAACCACAATACTCGTCATGTATATAAATAACAATTTTCAAATGAGCAATGAGAATTGTGATACTAAACAATGGTAGTTTGAGTTTAGAAATCTGAAATCTAATAGTGATATTAACTATCGGTGTTCTACATCTACATCAAAAACATTCATTAAAAACCGCAATAATTATTAGCGCTGCTCAGTAATGAATTAATAATATAATAATGTAATGGCTAAAATAGAGATACATGTAAATTTAATTAGCTTACACAATTGATTTACATGAAGTAATTTTCCATTGGGAAAAAAAAATTGAAATAGCTGACAATAATGATATATGTATGATATATGTATATGTATAGGGAAAGAAAGAAAAATTAAGAAAATTGCACAAAATTTTCTGTTTCGATTGATATCAATCTAATAATTAATATAAATTTACGTTCAATAGTGATGTGAGAATATTGTGCTTAACGAAAATTTATAAACGCGCAAACGAAGATTGTTGTGTTTCCGTACATGAGCTATCGCCATCGTTATCGTCACTAATTAATGTTAATATGCGGAAACGGATGATAAGACGCTGCATATCCATATAATAAATATACTATGATCGCGATGCAATGTACATCCTGATAAGCATAACGCTCGCGCGATAGTCATTATCGGGCTGCTCTTTCAAATACAGTCGTGACAGAATCGAGCGCGATTCGTTGAAATTATCGTTTTTATTTTGAATAGTGTTAATTATTTCTCTTCAATTGTGTTAATATCAAATTCATTTTTGCGATCTTTGATTCGATAAAATTAAAAACTTTGTTCCGAAAGCGCAACCGCAGGCTTATCAAATCACAAAGTTAGTTTTACACTGCAGTAAATTAGCCTGCCATGTATGCATATTGTTGTGTACGAATAGTTGATTGTAATAATAATACTTTTTGCACTATAATAAATGTTTTGCCTTGATTTCAGCATTAATAGGATAAATATTCTTACTAAAATATTAAAATTGGTGTGACACGTGTAAAAAAAAGTTTTTAAAAGATAGAACATCGTACTCACATATTATCAGTTAGTGATTGGCATCCTCGTCCTGTCAAACTTTTATACGGTCAGGAAATCTTTGTAGCAAAAATATATGATTCTACACAGTCTTCTTTTCAACACTCTGTGTCTAATTATTAGTTACGCATAACAACATGTCACTTCTCACTCTTTTCTTCTCTTTTGTGTTAATTAAATAATTAGCGTAGGAAGATATTTGTCAAAAACATAAACTCAGGAGCCTCCGAGAAATTATGATCAATTTATTTCAAACTGCTTGAAAATTTATTTGCGACTTCCACTGGAAAAAGCACTTGCGAATACTTTATCAAATTATCAATTGTTTCAATTAATAACGACTATTTAATAATTACTGCGCACTAAACGTTTTAGAGCCAATAAACAAAAGACATGTCATATTGACACATACATACACTGATTGTGAGTCACCATGCATTCTCTGCTACCTGCCAAATCCCAAAATTATTATAAGCTGCAGAAAAGCATCTCGGAAAGACTTTTGTTCTGCATCTTTGTCCTGCACTGCATGAAAATTTCGCCAAATCTCTAATCGAAAATTCGTCTTTAATATTGAAAACAAGTATGATATGTAATTGAAAATAATTAAAATTTTTATTCTCAAGTCGCTTTTGTTCAAATCCACGACAATCTCATATTCAAATTGAAGAGTTTTTATCAAGTTTATAGAATTACTTTTATTTTTATTTTTAAAGCAGTAATTTGATTTTATTGAAACATTGATTACACAAATCGCCACTGTATTATGCTGACAGTTATTTTTCAACAATTAATATAGTACATTTTAAGTATCCATTTTTCTCGTAATCTTCAAAACGTCTGTATCATTTCATTCGAATGTTCTATTCAATTTTAAAGAATATTTCCTGTCTATCAGTATGCTCTTCACAAAACTAGCTTTGAAATTACACCTTGCTCACAATATCAAGTCACATTGTTTCTTCCGTTCACTTGTACCGTCAAAAATCGTCAATAGTCGCAATTTTTAGAGTAAAGTTCGATAACTCCAAGGTGAATCTGATTGTGTCAAATCAGATTGTCAGTCTGTCATCAAACTTGATTCTTTCGATGTTCAGGAAGCACAGAAGACTCGCGATTTGCATTCGCGTTGCATTTGCACTCGCGTTGTTTGTGTATATATGAGGTAAAACAGGACTGCTTCCAAGACGTGGTGCAGCCGATGACTGCGTCTCTGAAACTGTCCTGGACAGTCACCTCTCCCGTTGGTGACTGTCGACGCAGGACGAGGAGAAGCCGCGGCGCGGGAGGTAGGCAGCGAGTCGCCGTCGAGTGGAGTCTCCTGGTCTCTACCAGGAAGGGATGGGTGCGCGGAAAGTGAGGGGTGAGGAACACATGAGGACAGGCATAACCGGGGAGGGACTGTTGGATCGTTAGTGACCAGACTAGGCGGTTCTTCTGATCCGATCGCCGTGAGTTTCATAGGCGGAGCGACGAACGCCCACGTGAGGAGACCGGGACCTCGTGTTCCAAGGGGCGGCGACCACACATCCACTGAGATCGATTTTCATAAAATCTTTTTTCACCCGCCCTTTCTCTCTTCCCTTTCGCCTCGCTCTGCGTTTCCTTCCCCGTCTTTGGCATTCTCCGTCTCCCCTTTTCCATTTCTCTCTCTCTCTCTCTCTCTCTCTCTCTCTCTCTCTCTCTTTCGACAGTCGGCGTCAGCGTCTCCTTTCCACCTTGTCGCGCCTATAATGTCCGACCAGATCGGACGTGGATAAGAAGGCGCGCCGGATCGTTCCTCATGGATATCTTCGGGTATCCGCACCACCTTGAGTCTGACTTATGGACTACCTCGGTACACCGTCTGAGGTTTCTTGGTTCACTCGCTCCGCGAGCTTTTTCCACGCGAGTTATTCCGTAGATGTGTGTATGCTTCGATCACCCATGATTCGACGTAACTTTTATTATTGACGAAACTTTTTGTTCTAGTCCCTAAAGTTAATTTATTTTCGCAAATAGATTAATTTTTATAAAATTCAGGCTTAAAATACATGTACAAATTAAATCACTTCGATAAAGATATGTTCATTATATGATTTTAATATGGAATGCGCAGCCAAGTATTTAGCGTTACAAGTAATTAGAAATTTTCATAAATTATAAACTCACATAACAATAAAAGTAAAAGATTACATAAAGAAAAATTATGTGCTTTCTGGCATTGTCAGAAGCTATACAACAGTCGTGTTCTCAAAATCTTTCATTTAAATATGTAAATTCAAATCAATATAATACGAATACATATGCGTTATATACATACGTCTTTGAAATAATTCAATTATTTCTTACTTTAGTTAAAAATGATTATCTTTTGTCATCATCAATGTCGATGCAATGTATTCAACGATATTGATATTGATATAACTTGGAGTACAAATCAGAGATTACTAATCAGCTTCGTCGTTACTCAGAGATCTCGACGAGAAATACGATCGTGGTTTATTTCGTTAATTGGAAACGCGAGGTTAATTGCTGGTCGATTAGGCCGCGATTACTCGCATTTATCGTCGTTACTTATAATAAATCAACTGCCTGTACGTAGATAATCGTGCTGGCGGACTTCACGGAACGCCGCGATCCTTGGTAACTACGTTGCTTAACTACCAACACGCAACTAGCATTTTCTATATGTTGTTTTAGCTGTACATGTAATTATTTGCGAATTTCTTTAAATTGGTACAAACTTGAAGAAAACATTCGTCGAGTACAGAATACATTCGGTATAAGATTTTATAACGGTAGTAAGTGTAAAGATTTTAAATTCTTTAAAATTTTATCTAAATCGCAATTATATAAACAATTTGTAACATGAACAATTAATTAAATTATAAAGTTCATGAAATAAAATTTACTTAATTATACATATCCTTGCGAAAAAATTAATTCTATTTTTTGGAAAATACGTAAAATAAATAAAATTTTCTATAAAATATTGTATAAACATTTAACTTAACTAAGAAATTAGAACAATGTATATAAAATATATTTTATGACATGTATAACAAAGGAGATTTTTTTTTTTGTTGAACATAACGCACAGTTGGTTTGCTATACAAATCATAAGCGATTGCGCGTATCTCATCGTAACATATTGCTTAAAAATGCAGTGTATATTTCTTGTGAAATGTATTATAAATTACAAATTACGATTATAATTTCTAATATGTAATTCATAAATTAAAAGCGCGCCTCATATTTAGATGGGTATTAGCTATTTTAGCTATTATTATAACTAAGAAGAATTGATTTCACACGAAACAATGGAATTCTTGCATATATGTAATATTTGTGTGTAACATTTTTCATACATTATAAATTACTACCTAAAATTAGATAATTACCATAATCGAGTTGCAAATCTTTGCTTATTCTCTCATCAGTAGATTTTTTCTAATATAAATAGAAAAAGTTAAGAATTTCAAATAATTACACGATAACTTATTCATGATTTTAAAAAATTTTTTACTTTGAAAGAAAA
This sequence comes from Tetramorium bicarinatum, assembly GCA_928718305.1. Taxonomy (NCBI): domain Eukaryota; kingdom Metazoa; phylum Arthropoda; class Insecta; order Hymenoptera; family Formicidae; genus Tetramorium; species Tetramorium bicarinatum. The sequence continues at coordinate 11,872,502 of OV788328.1, forward strand.
AAGTATACTGTTCTATTATAGATATAAACAGAAGGTTTCTATCAATTATATAATTAATATTTTTAATTAGATTGATTCCAAAACATTAAACACATTTTAACATTGCTCGTGTTTCTAATAAGAAAAGCATCAAAGCTGATAATCTGGCATTATGTGCAACATCTGTGCAACATCATAAATGTGTGCAAATTGCATGTATAATATGAAAACAAATTAAAACGCTTAGAGATATCGTGTTGTGCATTAACTGTTTAATTGCAAATTCAAGCGCAAGTGCTTCGTCATTATTGTAGGTGAGCTGCATCGAAATATGCACGTGTCGAACAAAACGAGAATGCATTCGAGACATCATATAACGAAAGGTTACTCTCGCCCGCGCTATCGCCTCACACATTAATCAATCGCATGTAGCGGTAGATTCTTTGTGCAATTAATAATAATCACTGTATCGCGTATAAATGTAAGAGCTGTATAAATGTAAGATTTCAATAATTATTATTCACCATTAATTAAGAACGCATTGCGTACAAATCTAATTTTATGCCAATAAAAAACACCTCAATCTTTTCGTAGTTATCACATTGTCAAGAATTTAATGTAATTTTATAAAATATATGAGATTTCTTATCGTACATTTATTTATACAGGTTCAATTTTCGACATTGCAGATCTGCAATATTTGGATAGATCATTGTAAATTCGGTCTCCTGCACGCTCTGTCGAGATAGCAAATCGCATAACTTACGACATGGCTTAATGGAAATACCCAATGGATAACGTGCTCGCTGCCCTTTGCTCTAATGGAGCTGACAACGTGAGAATGATCGCTCTACATGTACACGTCATTTGGAAAACGTAAAGTAGGAGCAACGCGTGCATTTCTCAGTATGGGGCCGCTGTAGAAAACTCGGAAATAGCGTGCCAGGTAAGAACCTTTATAAGTTGATACTTATCATAATACCAGTAGCTCGTTCCAAAAGGGAACACTGACCTTTCCTTTTTCTTTGTACATATTTTCCTTTTCTTTGTAATTCTTGCATGGAAAAATCAGGATTTTTCACTTCGAAGAAGATTAAAGTGCTTAGCTTGTACCTGAAGAAGTGACGCGACTTCCAAGAACCAAACACAAATATCCTTTTTAAATATTTAGAAATTGTGTGTGTATAATCATGTATATAATTTCGAAATTCTACAAACTGACAATGAATTGCACTTAAAATTTTTTTACTATTATCTAATAAATTATAACAATTAATAATTTGATGTTTTTGATAGATTTTTAATATATTACTGACAAAATAGACGTACATATAGCTTTACATTCTTAATCTTAAAAGTATATTTCTATTTTGGTTTTCTCAAAAACAAGGATATGTTTTAAAAGAGATATTATCTTACAAGGAATAAAATATATATTAATGATGTTTAAAGAATGATAAAATACAAAAGGTCTTAATATGCACACAATAATATGCATATAAATCAGAAAAGCTTTCTTCTACTTGAAATTTTTTAGTACATAAATAAATATATATATATATATATATATATATATATATATATATATGTGTGTGTGTGTATATACCTGCAAATACATGTATACTTATGTGTGAATATCTTTTCAGAATTTGAAATGTCTTCTTTATGAGTAATGTATGTTTAAGTAAGATTTTTAGAAACTTTTTGTTGCAGGTATCGTCTACAATGGAGCTGTTTAGCTGGCGCCCACAATATTTGTGCTTTATCCTGACACGATCTCGGCTACCAATTATGAGATTCTGATAATATTGTTTTTCCATAATTCCGTACATCTTAGTAATATCTTAACTTTAGAGATTAAAATACCAACGATATACCAGATAATACTTGTGAGAGGAATTTGTGAGATGGAGCAGGCGACTCTTTCGATATTGAAATGAAACGCATGTTTAGAAATGCATTTTCGGCTGCAGACAGTAATGCAGTGGAATGCCAATGGAGCCAAAGTAAGAAAAGTGTGTCTTCGAAAAAGAGAAAGAGAAAAACGTGGCGAATTTATCAAGGTTCAGTCTGAATCGTAGAATGAATTAACAATACTTTAACCCTTTCGACCGTGAATTTCTTTTTTTACAATATGAAAATTATGTCGAAGTTTAGAATCGAACTTTTATTTAAACCTGAGATAATCTTTACTCTTATAGTTTCTAGTTTAATCTTTCATGTTGCTGAAACTGTTGAATTCATAATCTCTATAAATCATAATTATTATTTACTTATTATTTTAACATTAAATTAATTTAATTATTTTTATTCTTGACTCAATGATACAAATATTACATGACAGTCTAAATGTTATGATTTATTTCTTAAATTCATTATTTAAATTAAATCCTTTATAGGAAGTAAGATATTATAATTATTTTTATCTTTATTTTCATGTGATATTATAATTGCTTTTTCTTATTTATCGCATTAATTGCATTTACTGTTAAAATATTTATACATATTTTATTGTTCAAATTTAATCACAGTGACATCTCGATATTTTCTCAGGGAATTCATTGAAAGTTTCGCGCGATACACGATGATGGTTCTCTCATGATAGCAACATCGAAAGCAACATCTAATGGAGCTGTTTTCTCTGCCGTTCTCCAGATTTTTATTTTATCTGAACACGATCTTGGCTACCAATTGTCGCGTCGATACGATCTATACAAAATCCCCCGAGCAGTAATGCGACCCCGCACCTTCGTCCTGTTCAAAAGAAACTACTACGAAAGTATACCATCGATTCTTTTTATTTGTCATATTAATCTTGCAATTTGCATTCTTTCTTTCTTACAATTAGTTCAATGTCTATCGTAAGATATATATTTTAATTATTTAAATTAGTAATAAAATAATCCGTATTAATATAATTTGTAATGTATATTAAAATTTGAAATACCAGGGAGACAGAGAGAAAGAAAGAGAGAGAGAGAGAGAGAGAGAGAGAGAGAGAGAGAGAGAGAAAGAAGTAAAATAATAAGATAAAAAAATGTTATAACTTCAATAGAACGTAAATAATACATTCTTCAATGCTAAAAAAATTTACAGTAAATATGAAATGATCATGCTGCAAATATAATATATAACAGCGAGAATTATTTCTCGCATTTTATCGATAACATGCAATTCCAGAATCATTCATAACGTGACATTAGCGTCGAAGTGTGTATGCGTCGTTTATAATCACAAATATGTACAAACTTTAATAAATTGACCATACATAATCTTTCTTCGCGACAATCAACATACCTAACGCTCAGTTAAAGGATTCTCTCGTACTCTTCAAATGCTCTCGACACACGATATTACAGCTATAGACGCAATCATCGGGTGATTCGCGAATGCGTGCCCTCGCGACTCGTTCACTCGTAAACCTTTATCGGGTTGTAAATTCGATGTTCAACTACCGAAATATTTATATCGTGCTTTTTCGGTCGATCGACATACGAGTACTGTCGTTTTTCGCGCACTCCAATATCTTGCTTAATTAATGCTGCCAATCCTTGTGGCGGTGGCGGAGTAAGCCGGAGTAAATATAATTTTTTACGACTTCAAGTGTGTTATTTAATCATTTAATAATTTAAATGTTAGTTAATAATATATGCAACAGAATATCTCTATTTCATAAAGTACATTATAGATTTATTTTCATTAGTAATGATTGGTACAATTTTATACTTATTTACTTTTTACACAAAATATATTTCTACAAAAATTCTTACTGTCAAAACTTAACTGTTTATTAATATTATGTTTCTATAAAAGCCATTGTTTCTTTTTTTTCTTATAAACTTTTTAAATTTGCACAGTAAAATATTTCTCGTTATATATTTTGGAGAACTTTCTTCCGACGTGAGTGCTTCTTTAAGAAGATCCTACTGGCAATTATAGTGGCTGATCTGAGCTATCTAAAATAACAGAATGGAATTTTTCGCAACACTGTAGCTAAACATTAACGCTTGTCGTTTACAAGTAAAAAATAAAATGATGTCCTCTCAACGAGTTAGTGTCTTTTCTCACAATAAGCCGACGTCCTCCCGTGTCCTCCGAAGATCCCTGTCTCGTGGCATGCAATATAAAATTCATAAAATATCACTAATTTATGTCCCGGGCGGAATGTGCAGGAGCGTCCAGACGCTGGTTCCATCATGGCGGCACCATAAACGGGGCAATCAGGTATGTACCGAGACGTGGCCAGGGTGTCCGCTCGTGGAGAACGTTCGTTTCGATTCCTTTCTCGTCGTGAATACGCAGGAGAGACGAAGAGACGAAGGGGGGGAGGGGCGAGAGAGAGAGAGAGAGAGAGAGAGAGAGAGAGAGAGAGAGCGAGCCAACCAGAATGGGGAGGACAAGAGTGCACTTTCCATGCACTCACACCCCTTCGACCATTCGTCGTCCATTAGCGATCTCGACTTGGAATGCAATTCCTGGCAGGAGGTGAGAGGGACGGGGCTAAATGGCTGGAGGGGAAAGAGGATAAAGTGCCGGGAGTTGAAACTGAAGGCTTTAGGGAGAAGGAATTAAAAAAAAACTGAGTATCCAGGATGAAAAGAGGAGAGATAGGAAAGAAAGGGTTAATAGAGAAAATTAAGGGAAAGGAACGCTACTAGTTATAGAGAAAAAGAAAGAAAATTAATAGAGAGGGGAAGTAGTTTATTTCATGACTTGAGATTTCATGACTATGAGGATTAGAAAGCATAGAATAAGTTTCTGTTTTGTTTTTGAAAATTTAAACTTATGGCTTAATCACATGTCTTGTTTAAAAACTTAGTATTCTATTAGTCATTCAGTCTATTTCCATATTCGTTTTGAAAAAATGGAAACATCCACGTAATTAACAAGACTCAACTAAAAGTTGTAAAAAAAATTATAAATATAGATAAAAATACAAAGAGAATAGACGGAGAGAAAGAGGCAGCGAAGCCAAAAGGATGGTGGATCATTGGTAGAGACGAGGTAGACGAAGTGAAGGTAGGCTCTGGAAGAGACTGTAACCAGGGTCCTCCTGCGTCGAAGGGGTCCCGCGACGGAACAAAAATTATCTTCTCCGACAAGCGAGCAACTGCTTCCAGGAAAAGGCGATCTTTGTGTTGGTCATCCCGTAGCACGCATTAGCGTCGTCGTCCGGCCAGTTTTGTTTTTCCAGGTTTTATTCCTATCCGATTGCCGTCTCTCTTTCTCTTTCTCTCTCTCTCTCTCTCTCTCTCTCTCTCTCTCTCTCTCTCTTTCTCTCCCTTACTTCTTTTCACGTTTCTTTTTCCCGTCTCTTGTCTTCTCGTTTCACGTCGCCACGGGCCACCGGATTGTCGGCGCCAATTAAGACTCGTTCTTTGACTCCTTCGATGCGTCGCGTTGTTTCAAACTTTAACAGCATTGTAGCGGTACTCACAGTAGTCCCAAAGGAATTTCACTAGTAGAATTTTTCTGACGCATCTTCGAAATTAGGAAAACATTATTGATCGAAGAAAAATATGTGATTGAGGATTTTTTTTTATTTCTTTAAAATATATGCATTAAAATATTGGAGATAAAAAAAGAGTTGGTCTTATCAATAAATGGCCATTTTAATTTGTATATATAGGTACTAATTTCTAAATTTTTTTACTATTAATAGAATCTATGTATAATTTACAAATTGTATAGTATATGTATAGGTATGTAAAATCGATGACATTTTCATTATCGGTTGATCGCTTTTGTTATATAACGTCCGTTAACGTTAATTAGAGTCAATCGATTAGTCAAAAGCGTTGTAATGCTTGCATTATCTTGTGGGGATGTTGGGATAAAATATGACCGGTGCAGCTCACCGTTAAGTAACAGAAGAGATAGGCGTGGCGCCGATCAGAAAATTGAAGGGTGCAGCTTGGCCAGGGGTTCGCCCTTCTTCGCATTCACCACTCCTATCGCATTTGTCTCATTGTTGCTCCGAATCATTAAAATCATTAAAATTCCACCAATATGACAACATTTATTTTACATGATGCAATTCATTAAATATACTAAATAAAATATTTTTAATTAGAAACATAATTCAAATATATTATTAGAAGTTAACTGTGTTTTCTGTATTGTCTATTATTTAAAAATGAAAACATTACAACAAATTGTACCAGAAAATTATATAATTTGAATATTCATCCAAATTTCATGTTGGACGACTATGATAAATATAAGATCTATTAAAAAAGATAAATAACCAGCATTATATTTCTTAGACAATAAAATCTCACGTAAATGCATTTTGAAAATTTATTGCACCTTTCGTTTCTCAAAAGACTCATTTTTTATTTGCACACAATTTTCTTTATGGATCGTATGCTTCTGATGCTGGGCCTTTCACCTATGCAAATCGACTGCATAATGATAAATTACTTCACATGAATTAAACATTAATACAATTTACATGTTGATATCCATGAGTCACATATAAAAGTGACTAAATTTTTTTTTATTTATAAGTCCTTGGAGCGATAAAAGATTGAAGATTCCAAATTTTCTATGTCTTGCTATTATAATCTACTAGTTTAGATGTTAAATATTTTGAAGAAATTGTCTAATTTTAAAAACCTGAAATACTTAATAATAATCCAAATTTTATCGATTAAAAAAATGATATCAATTAACATTATAATACTATCACTTTTCTTTTAATGTTTTCATTTTGTGATGTTTTATGATGTAATGTTATTATTTTTAAAAATTATCGTATACGAATAGCGAAAATTCGTACTTAATTCAAACTTGGTATCTTTTTTATCCCAAGAAACGTAGTTTTTCACTGCGTAGCTTCTGTCGATCGAAATACAATAAATTAGAAACGCTTTTGCTGCAACTACACTCTCGGGGTCTCCTTCTCGTCTTGCGTTGAGATCCTCGCAATCCTTGCGGATCCATTCTGGAATTGGTGGAGGTCCTCCACCCAATCTAATCGTCAACAGCATTCGTCGGCGTTCCTCTTCTCACTTCCTGGAAACCAGGCCGCGCGTACGCTTGTGTTGGCGAACGTAACTGCAAGCAAGAGGAACGTGGGTGCGTCAGAATCGACCGTAGGTCCTGGTAATGGCCCTGTGGGCGAACAAGTCGTTGCAAGTTGAAAAAAAAACTTGGTGGACGACGCGGTCTCGAAATGACGGAAGAAAGTGAAAAAGTAAGGAAATAAAGCGCGAAATGAAGCGACACAAAAAAAGAGATGATTCTCGACGAAATCGTGCATTTCAACGGGCAGATCGCGAAGCGCGGCTGAGAATCTTGCTAATGTTGGCAGAAACATCGAGGAAAAACAGGTAAAAGAATCCAAAAAGCGAAAAAATTAGAAAAGCTGTAAATATCCTGCTATTGAAGATATTTAAAAGTGGAAAATAATTTTTATATTAAGTATTACATAAATTGTAATAATTATATAAATTGTATATATTTTTGTAAGATATTAATTGATTCTCTTTTTCTTCTGATACGTAAAAGGCAAAAGAAAAAATAAAATAATAAAAGAATAGTATTGCCAAATAAATAAAAAAATTTTAACAAAACATTTGACAAAATTAATTTATTACAATATTTATTTTTCATTTATTTCTTATCATCGTGTTAAATACGTGATTCATCTTTTTTTTTTTTTTTTCTCAATAAAATTTCCGAGCTTTCCGAGATGTTCCCGTTATTTGCAAAATCGTAGAACCTGCGATGCGACGGCTATGTACCTGAGTCTTTGTCATCACTCTGTTATCGCGTATTACTATCAACTACGTTCGGCGGAGAGCGGTCTTATCACTGCGCCGGAGTATCGCCTGTTGGAAGTTAATGAATGCATCATCAAGTTTATCGAGAAATGCGCATATAGCGCGATAGTAGCGGTTTAATTTACAAAAAGCAGGATACAAGTGACTCTTACAAATAATAAACATGCGCCGGATCGCGTTTTAGTGGGCATGGTGCGATTAAATGTTCCCGAACGATTAAACGGCACAAGCTCGATTATAACAAACCATCTTTCGTAACAGCGTCTCTCGAAATTGCATTTATTTTCCGCAAATAGTAGGGTAGTAATTAAATATATTCAATGATAATGGTTGTAATTTACAATTTATATTTAGTCTAATATTTTTTAGCAATATACATGCATAAGATACGTTTAAAGTTATATGACATGTAATCGCATCCAGTAAAACATTGCCGACGCTAACCAATACAATATGCAGACTAATTTTTCTTTTTTTGGAAGAAATATAGATCAACTAATTAATCTCGCGGAAGCATTTATGTGTATTATCTATCATTTCATTATATAAAAAAATGGGAGCTTTGATGTTACAATTATTATTTCTCGTTGCTCTCTCTCTCTCTCTCTCTCTCTCTCTCTCTCTCTCTCTCTCTCTCTCTCTATCTCTGTAACATTACTGTACCTTGATAAAATATCTATATTTCACAAAAACCATTTGTCTTTCATGATAACAAATACGAATGTTCAACATTTACATTACATATTAAACAACCAACATTAATATTTAAAGTATTCGGTAAAATATTGAAAACTAAAATGGAACAACGTGGAATTCTTGATCCTATCATCACTGTCAATCTATACCGACAAGCAGAAACAATATCTCATTGCGACCGTGTTCTACATTGCGTATCTGTCTATGCATTCATTATGCTATCTTTGAACATCCCTAAGGTAAACTTGAAGCGATCATATTAGAGGCAGCCATTCGCGACATCGCCGCGGAGTTCGCCGACGGAATGGCGGCTTGTACAGCCGACTTAATGTCTGAATAAATGCTTCGCTCTCATAATAAGTTTATCAATATAGGTACACTACATAAACTTTTTATGACAATTAGAAATGTATACATAATAGGTGTAATAAACTTTTAGAAAAATTCTGTAAAACTATTTTAGAAAGAAAATGCTGATGATAAATTTGCTTTACTTCTTATTTATTTCTTAATAAAATTAAATTTATTAAATTTTTAATAGTTCTTTAGAAGCTTCAATAGTCCATTAATTATTATCACACACATTAGTTAATTCTATCGAACATGTAGATAAATTAATCGATTATTTTGTTTGACTCTACGTAAGTTTCGATATATTGTTATAATTAATTTATTTGAGGATGGATCTCTTTCTATATTTTAACTTTTTTAAATATATTTAATCTTTTTAATAGAGATTATCATGCATTAAAAAGATAAAAATATAATATTAATGTTTTACGATATTACATACAAATTTAGACACATTTTGAGCGAGAAATATTGAAGACTAATAACATTTATTTTATCAATCAAGAGCATTGACCGAAAATGTTAATGTTTCCAAGAAAGCTTTATAGATATTAACTTCTTGCCTAATCGATCGGAATTGAACGTGCAATGGATGATTTGTTTAAAGGCTCGAAAAAATATTTCTATAGCGATGCAACACGAAGGAGAAAATAGTTAATGTGCCAACGACACGAATACCGAAAATGAAGGTATTCATTTGCCCTTGGAGTCGCAAAATGGTCGACACTTGCCAATCGTGATGGCGAATCATATTTATTTAAAAGAAAAAGAAAAAAGAAGAAAGTACCATTTTTCGACGTTGGGCTGCGTGTCTGAGCGCGCTGCTCAAGAATCGCGCCGATAACATAGTAATTATAGCAAAAGTTCGTGTTGAATAAATTAAAACAATAATAGCATGATAAAATTGCCTACTGAACTTATCATTATTTATTGTTAGACTGTGGTTGCTTAATTCGAGATTATCATAAGAAAAATGTATGTAGCTATAATGATGTAATATTTATAATGCGTTTGTAATGAGACTGCAGCATTAATAATAATGTAATTTGTAATTATTATATCGAAACATTTTCGAGTAAGATAATATCAGCAAAAAGCAGTATAATATAATACAAATAATATAAAACTATAACAATTAGTTGATTATGATCATAAAACATGATAAATTCAGAGAAAAAAATAAAATAATTTTTGCACAAAACGCTTAAATGACATTCGGAAAGTTTTCGATCGGTTTTAGAAAATAATAATAGCTTTTTTAATTATTTCATAAAATTATTTTTAGTTGGCACAACTTTATGAAAATGTTAACTTTCTCCTAAATTCCGTTTGCGCCATTCTTATATATGTGAATCTGTATACACAGAGATTACATTCTGCCACGTACAAATGCCAAGATTTTATGTGTACAAATATCCTATAGAACGTTTGGAATTTGCTATCATAAAAGATTATTTTGCAATATCTTTCGTCAGTAAACACGTAATATATAATACATTTGCCATTAAGAGAACTATTGAAGAAATCGTATATTTTTCATTCGTAATATTGAAATATTCTGTAAGATTCCAAGTACTTTTCCAAATCAGTGCTTTACATAATTGCTTTAAATATATTTTTTTACATACTGTAAATAGTTAATATAATATCGACATATATCACGTATTAAATCAAGCAAGGTTAAAATCTTATCGATAAATAAAATATGTTATTTTTTACATAAAGTTTTTACTTTTTTATTCATTTTATCTTACAAAAGAGTATTGTAATTTTTCAATTTTCATTTTCGTACGTGCTGCATTAAATATCAAAAGTATATTTTCAATATTATTTGTTCGATTTTAAGGTCTCTGTGTTTACATGGAATTTAATAAATTTATACATCTCACAATAATGTTCAAATCTGAACACCATCATTGACAGTTTAATTGTTCGAAATAAATTTTTGGAAATCTATTCAAAACAAAAATAAATAAGAAAGAGAACGAGATTCAATGGGATTGGGACCATTATCATGTCGATATTCAAAGCAAAAGTGTTAATTCACTTCGTTGACTGTTGTCACTGCAAAGTGTCTGCAAATACGATTCACGGTCAGTATCGTACTACCAGCATTGAGATATTTTAGCCTCGATCGACGATATCTCATCGGTACATTAAGCCGCCTGCCACGATTCACATTTCATCGTACATTTCTTGGAAGGTACTTTATCCGCCTCGATATTGTGTATGCAATGGTTTACTGTTTAGCAATAGTACCATCGAGTTACTGCCGTGATGACGTGGTATTCTTCCGAACGAATGAATGAAATAAAAAGAGTTGATAAAAGCTTTTTACAAAATTGATTTTTTTCTAATAATTTTTATATTTCTTATTATAATTTTATAATAATTTTTATTAAGTGCTGTATTTCGTTTACATTCTTGGACTTTTCAGACAGAATAAGGAGGATTATTCTCTTATTCCTGATAAGCGAAAATTCTAGATCAATCATTCGAAAAAATATCGTTTTTAAATTAGACGAAATATGCATTTTTAATATTAATAAGATTCTTGAAATATCTAGTACTGAAATTATTAACGACGACAATTTGAATTCTAATTTTTTAAGGGTTAAATAGATTGGAAGTCATTTCGACAATTGTGCTAAGAAGTGATCGATATAATTGCATGTTCAAAAAACAAAATTGTTACGATCTTGACAAATAACAGATTAAACCGAGATAATCGCATGTCATTTAATAAAAGTTACACCTGCATTTCCGCAACATACCAACCACTTCTACCGTCGCGTCGGCTATCATTGGCGATTTTTGCAATTCAATCGTCGGTACTTTATCGGCTATTCGGCTCATCCTTGACAGAAATATTCTTGCCTCATTGTGCACCTTGGCCAACGTTTATTTCTAATAAATATGTTTTCGCCCGCACGCCATCGAGCACACGTCTGCGGCGCATCTATCTAATCTTGCTCTTTACTACGCCGATAAAGATTTTTCGTATTCGCCCGACAGTATTTTCACGGAACTTTTAACATCGCAAAATCCACAGTTATATCTCTCGGTAACAAAATCTATATAAATCTATATAAAAATAGTTACAATCTAATTATTTTCTTTTCAAACTCTCAGATCTTACAAAACGTTAAAAATTTTACATTCAATTTCAATTGCACCACTCTATCACTCAAAATCTCACCACCGCATAAATTACGAGTGATTAAAACAAGACCCGCTTGTATTTCTCCAATCGAGCTCATCCTAGACTCTGAGGAACATCTTTTTCTCGTTCGCGAAATCGCTGCCAACAGTATAAATCGTCATCTCCCACCCGACTCACTTTACCAAACTTCGTGGAATCTCATGGTGTAACGAAATACCAAAAACGATAAATTACAATCCAAAAATATTCGTGGAGAGAACCGATAGTGGCAAGAGGGGGGGGAGGGGAGAAAAAGGAGCGACAGAGAGAACTCTTCTTCTCGATGGAAGAAGGACAGATCGGAGGAACTGCGATCGGGACGGCAGAGAGGTGCTTTCGGTGCAACCGACAACGGGGGAAGGGATTCTCGAGGGCGGCGCCACGTTTGCGCCACGGTATAAAGAGCCCTCTCCCCCCCCCCCGGAGGGGAATAAAGAGGTGGAAAAAAAGAAGCTCGGTGAGAGTGGCTAACATGGAATAGCCCTTAGCCGGCACGATAGCCGCTCTTTAGGCTGATGGACTCTTGCGTCCTTCTCCTTTTTATCCCCTCATGATGCCTCTCTCGTTCTCCTCGCCTGTCACCTCTTACCTGTGGTCCAGCTTTCTACCTTCATCCAATTCCTCCTCTCTCTCTCTCTCTCTCTGCATTTCTTCCACTGGTATCTACTCTCGCTCTCTCTTCTATCTGCGTTTCGCGATCTTTGCCGTGCCTTTGTGCATGTATACGTATCAAGAATGTTGGATTTTGTTTAGCATAATCATTATCAAATTCTATCTATGCATATACTAATTAATTTTCAGTAACTTCTACTAAAAATATTTACTAAAAATTTAGCGTCTAATATATTTATTAATAAACAGAAAATTCTAAATTTCTCATCGTAATTAAAAAATACGGAACATACAATTTCTTTTGTAGGCTTAGAATATGCTACTTGAGAAATAAATGGATTATTTTAATATGATAGAAGAGGAAAAAACACATCGAAATGGTATAATTTGATAAACGATAATGAATCTGTGCGCTTTGTCATTCATGCTTGTTTATTATACGATATGCAAATAATTGTGCGACGTTAATTAAATAATTTAATTAGCTACCGTCGATACGTGTTAATAAATTATATCTCACCGAGTAGATAATTACTTAAACAGGATCTTTGTGAGAACTCTTGCAAATGGTAAGATGTGATAAACTGCTGCCGGGCAAGAAAATAATCGCGAGACTCTTGTTCTCACTTTATCACTTTATAATTACAATCGGCTTGTATTATTATATTTTTTAATTAATGATGTTAATAGTATCTGAGTTATAAAGAAAGCAGTAGTGAAAATTTTTATTAGAAAATTAAGAATTGTCTATTACGTCTACATCTATTATTTATAAATCAACTGATTATAACTTGTAATTTTTGTGATATTTCAACAAGATATTTGCATAATCGCACCTATGTATATTTGTATAAAATAAATGCTGTTCTGCAAAAAAAGTTCTGAATTTCATCCTGAAAAATACCAAACTTTCATCATCTTAAAAAAAAAACGACCCACACATTCAAATATATGTCTAAGTACATGTATTTATGATATATATTACTCTTTGGAGAAAACTTAAAATATACATCTATACACATATACATATAGCTAGATATACATATTTCTTTGGACCACGTGGCATAAATGCATATTTACAAAATTAAACACACTGCAGACCTGAGTACATGTCACACATTAAGTACAAATTGCACGACAAATACAGATTAATAATTAAAAATATCTTGTACGTCGCATCGTCCAAAAATTTATACCCAAAATGCTTTGGATATCGTACTTGCTTGATATACAAAATTATAATGGAAAAACGTATTTGTTGAAAAAGAAAAAGAAGACAATCTTTTGCAATAAAAAATCGAGAAAATAGAAAAAATCAATTTAAAAGTAAATTTTAAACTGAAGCTTAAAACAAAATTGATTTTTATTTTTTCTTGATATGAGTCTTCTTTTCCTTTCTCTTCTCCGTTTCTCCTGGTAGGGAGCGTACCAGTTCAGGCATTCTCTGCGACATAGTCTGCAATATCGGTAACGCAGGATCCAAAGAAGAAATCGTAAGAAAGTGTTACCGATATTGTCTCGATCCTAAGAAACATTTAATTATTTTGCAAAAATCACATGACAAGAAGCAAAGGGATAAAAGAATAGAATAAATGAATCGGTTACAAAGTGCCACGCTTTTAAATCCTCAAAAGCTGAAATGGATGATTAGGCAAAATTAATACCTAATAATAAATATAAATAAGCAATAGGAACACAGTTTAAGAAATCGTTTTCTAAAAATTCGAAAAATAGATATTGAGGAAGGGATTCCTTTGGTTCGTATCGATGCAAAATGTTTAGCACTAAATTTCATCTTTCATAATCAGATTAAGATCAGATGCTCCTCTTCTTCAGCGCTAAATATCCACGTAAATACAAACATTTTATATTAATGTATATGCCATTTCTTTCTTTGTACAGAATAATTATATCTATTTGCAATACGATTCTTTTCTAACAATAATCAATGCGATAATTAAAATCAATAATAAAATCGATAATACGGCTTGTGTTACAGCTACGGTCGGCAAGTACACACAGTTCCTACAGAATTCTACAGAACAGAATGATGTTCACGATTTCTCAGCATGGGCAGCCGTAGTTGACGTTATAACCGAGGCGATGTCGCTGTTGGATTGACTAGTTATTGGTGGTTCTAGTGGTGGCACGCTAAAATAAAAAAACAAAAAATAGCATTAACAAATAATTATCACATTTATGGAATATCCCATTTTTCCAATTTAATATCTTGTCATTATTTCATTAAAATCATCATAAAAAATAAAATTAAATTTTAACAATAAAATATAATCTAGCAATAATATATTTAAATCCTTATTTTTTCAATTTTAATAAAAAATAAAAATTTAATTGTTATGTAGAAAATGTCTCAAAACTATCGCTATTCTTTTAATTTATGAGTTTTTCGTCGAATTTTGAATCAGTTTTTTAATCAAAGCTATACTTGTATATGTATATGATACATCGAGACACCTCGAAAACAAATTAATTTTTTTCTTTATTGTTTATGCAGTTATTTTGCAGTTTATTGTTCCTGTCCTGTTCAAAGTTTCTTTGATTATTTTAATTTTTTAAATCAATGGAATTAATAATAGCTTGTCATATAAAAGTGCAATATGCACAAATTTCTTGCATTACAAATGAAGTGATTCGTGACTTACGTAAGGGTGGTTTGGCGATTCAATACGGCGGCGGTAGGTAATGCAAGAGGCGAGTGTGCATGCCCTAATTGTGTCCCAGTTGGTGTACCTACAGGAAGACAATGTTCTTCGACCCCTCCATTATTACCCCCACCCCCGCTTGCGTATATGTTCAACTGCAACGAGTCCACTGCAATGTCAACAAAAAGACAATATCGATCATGATTACTTTGCTCGCCACACTTGACGCGCTGATCATGCTCTTGTGTCATTCTTGACTTCCTCTGACAAATGATATACGTATATTGTACATATGAATTGTATTTCTCTCAAAATGTGCACTATTTGTCATGTTACTCTATGATGTATTTAAAACTAAAATAAGAGATTTTTTCATAAATTTATTTATATCTTTTCACTTACTTCTCGTTAATTATATTTGACACTTAAATTGTTAAGGTTTAGCTATCAACTTGTTATCAAGATGAGTATTCGAGATGCCTATACAATCATTAATAATTTAATCTTTATTTTGCCATTCACTTTGGAAGTGCTTCAAAGCCGTAGCGTGATTTTCGGGAAAGATAAGCACATGTGTAACTCAAATTTCGCGAATTATTATTCACCAGTTTTATATATCCGGTTTTGCAAGTCTGAAGAACTTTAACTAAGCAACAATGCTTAATCACATCACGTCGAAATAAATATATGTATACGTATAATAGTTTAGTTATTGTAAATAACAAAATATATTTCGGGAGTGCACGTGCTAATATTTTTTTTAGTCAATCGAAAGAAAAGCTTTCTAGAAATTTGCATGCATACTAACTATACCGATCACTTGTATCATTTTTCTTTATTATGATTATGATTTTATGTGTAAGGAAAATATCGACGAGTCGTAACGTCCCGCTCCCTTCTCTCGTATATCTCAACGTGTGAGTGTTCTTCGGGTTAATCCCCCATCGATGAAAAGTATGTGTTAGCCGCTATCAGAGTACATCCCGAGCTCTGACCAATCCGCACTATCGGCTGTTGTATACTCTTGTCGGAGCTTCCCCGACCCTCCTTCATACTATCACATGTACATACACGCGATCGTGTGTTTAGTCGGCCATCGCGATTGTCGATGGACGGGGACGGGAATTATTGGCTGACCGTTCCATGAAGAATTATATTTGTACGCGGAGAAACCGGTTAGTTATTATTTACACGTCGATGATATAGCGATAGTTAAGATTAATTTTTAGCTCCAAAAATTTTAACTGCTGTTGTTTTAAATTACGTGTTTAAAATAATGATCTTAATAATACAATATAATAGTTCATGCAATGGAATATTGCTTAATTGTTTATATGACTGCTTAAATAATAAGAAATTAGAATAGTTCTATGCATATCACGAATTTTGCAAATATATATATATATTTCTGAAAATATTTTACTCCGTTCTACCTGTAAGTACACCTAATCTAATTATATGTATATGCATATATAGTTGAGCATGCCCAACTTGGTGAAAATGAAACTATAATGTAGGGCATCATCGTCAATTGAAAAATTTTGGCAAACAGTAATTCAAAGATGAAGATGTATCGCACGTAGTTGTTAAAATGCAAATTAATGGGAAATGTTAGTAAAAATAAATTGTATAATGGCTTGCTCACCGAAGACTCACCAAGTAGACTGGACTTGATATCGGTCTTGTGAATACCACTAGGACCAGGTAGATTTCCAGTGATGCTCGAATGGTTCTTCGGTTTCCTCTTTCGCGTCTGTATTCCTTCCTTTTTCATGCTTAAAGGCCTATTCACCTGTTCGTATGTAAATCCAATTATATTTCTATGTGAGAGATATACATATATTTCGGAAAATTATTTTCTTTTAATAATCTCTAAGCTCGTAGACTTAAGCGTGAAATGAAGCTTGTATTTTGAAGTTTTATATTATGCCTAATAAAAATGAAAAAGGGCAGAGAACATTAGGAGAATTGTTTCGATCAAATCTCGGTACAGTCGCGCGCATCGATCTCTGTTTTAATTAAATTTGTTGTTACGATCGTTTGCACAGATTTGCGCGATAATCTGCGCTCCTCGTCGAGACGGGGTCGTCTCACGTGCGTAAAAACAATCAAGTCGTCGTTATCGCGGTTAGCAATCGCAAAAAGACTGATAACGATGTGCTGACCAGTTCGCAGTAAGATTAATGTTAATTAAAAAAAATTTCTCCACTGCTTTCTTGATGCTTTTATATCGCACGAGAATAGAAGGCGTTATAACAGTTCTTAGAATATTGCTCGGAAACATCACTGCGAGGAAAAGGAAATGCTACTTTTTATTATACATATACTTTTGTAAACGATTAACACGAATTTATAATTATTGTTATTTGCATTATCTGTTATTTATTTTTATAATGTTCATAAATAGAAAGAGGTACGTGAAAAATTTTTGATCAATGAGATATAAATGAAAAAACTAAATATAATTATATAATTTCGAAACTCACATTATGCAGTTTAAAGTAAAGGCCGCACGCATTGCAGACTGGCTCACCATTATTGTTTCGTCGCCAAAGGGTTGTATTTGTGGTCCTACAATTTGCACATTGTACTCCTGTCCTCCGTACGTTAGCCTGCAAGGCAATGCACGTCACACAAATAAACTCAAGTATTATATAACACGTTATTAACTTATAGACGTGATTTGTATATCTCGCAAATGCGAGATGCATTTCGTCAGCTTTTGCTTACGTCGGGTGGTTTATTAAAATTACAATCGAAGATTGGAAGCATTTCAAATAAAAATGTACAGGTCATAAATGTAAAAGGAGCTCATGAGAGAATTGTCGCTTCGGTGGTCGATGACGACATAAAATGTTGCGTCGCCGTCGAGAAACGGGGAGTATTTGAAGAATCGAGACAACGAAATGGGAGTGCTCAGAGCAAGAAAAATAGAGCAAACAGCCGTCAGCGAGTCCCGTAGTGATTATTTGCTCGAGATAACGTTCCTCTTCCCTCTGTCTTTGGTAGCGGCAGAGGGAAACGGGGAGAAGAGGGCAGAAAGAGAGAGAGAGAGAGAGAGAGAGAGAAGCGGGAGGCAGAAGGCGCGAGAATGTTACTTAATATCGAAGCCATGTACGCTTCATGGGTGAGAAATTTATCAAGGTAAATATCAGTGGCCTCATTTCAGTAATGGTCAAACGAATTTCGGACCTAGCAATTAAACATTTGAACATGAGAGTAGCAAACAACATTTTAATCTCTTTTCGCCCCTTTCCAATAGATACGATATGTTATATGTTCGATAAAAACTCAAAATTTTTATTTTTTAAATCCACTTGAAAAACAATAAAGAAGAGAAAGACGAAAATTCGAAAGTTCGAAATAATTCGAGAATTCGCACAACTAAATCAAAACTAAATAAAGATCAAGCTGAATAAAGAGTGCAATTAAAAATATCACATTATTCAAATTAATTGAAATATGTAATTTATCATAATGTACTATAAATTATTATAAAAATATAAAAGAAAAAACAAATCTTTAAAAAGATGGAACGGCGCGTAATTAAAATTGAGAGATTTGAATGCTATTTTGTGAAAACAACTCTCAAATTTTCTATACGAAAATTAATATACTCAAAAGATTATTATATAATTAGATTATATTAATCACATGATTCGCACAATGTTTACCGGCGCAACCGACTGCTTCGGTTTGGGGCATCGCATCGGTGGCCTGTTAATGCCATTCATCTTATTGTAGAGTCCACAAGCATTGCACAGGTAGTGACCAGTGCCATCCCTTCTCCATAACGGCGTCATGCTGGCCGCGCAATTAACACATTCTTTAGGTTCCGTCGCAATGACGGTTCCCTCGAATCCCTCGTCTGTACCGGGAAGCGGAAGGGGCCATCCCGGGTGTGGTCCATTCCCGGTCGCGGAAACGCTGTATCCACCGCTACAGTTGGAATAGAGCTGCACGTTGGTAGTATCGTTGACGGAGATGGCGGTGATGCCCGGGTAGCTCTGAACGTACTCCAAAGTCGGAGGTGAGGGCGTGCTGCCGCCTGGCCAGTAAGGATCACCCGAGGAAGGCTTCACATATGGATACGATGTCCCTCCTGTGTACAAAGTCACTTGGGAACTCGGTGAACCGGGTTGCTCGTAGTGCAATGGAACCGCTCGGGTGGCGGCCAAGGATGACGCTAACGTGGGATCGCCCTTCATGTACGCGCTGCCGGATGATTCCACCTATTGAACGTAAAATTTGTATTTTGTACATTTTATATATTTTCTCTTGCATAGTTTAAAAATGAAGAGAAAGGTGAAGAGAAAATTTAACTTTCCATGAAATATATCATTCAAATAACTTGCAGCAGTGTTTTCTCACCTCGGTAACTCTCGAGCCAAGTTGCGTCGCTGGCGGATACGCCAAAATCACGGGATCTCCCGGCTTGGCGTAACTATACGTCGGTGCCTGCTGAAAGGTCTCGCCAACCGATAAATATTGCGTGTATTGAACGGTTTGCGTCGGTGGAATAGCGACCGTTTCTAGCGTGGTGTACGTATTGGAAGCCTTGATGGTTTCCGCGGCGGCTGTGGTCTCGGCGTCGTATTTGACGACGGTGGCATCGGCGTAACTCGTTGACACGAGCTGCTGCTGACCAGGACGTATATCATTGATCGGCGGCGAGTACGGCGGCGCGGGTGATCCGAGATGGATTGTAGTTCCTGGCTGCGTAACAATCGCCGTGGTGTCATAGTCCTCCGTCGTGGTCAGAACCGGCGACGTCTGATATCTGGTGCCAGCGTTCCCGGTCCCGGAGCCCTGATGATTCTCGTGAGGACTGAATCTTTGATGCCCGGTCTGGTGAGTTCGTCGATGATCGGGTACTTGTACAGTGATCACATGGTTCTCTCTTCGGACTTCGTGACCGTCGGAATAAGCGTATATCCGGTCTACTTCCATTCTGTCTGGAGCAGGTGTCTCGTATCTTTGTGCGAAGAAGTCACATTTGGATACAGGTGTTTCCTCCTTTATCATTCTTAAAAATTCTAACTATCAATCCTTTAACTACTCTTACCTGGGCGGTTCCTTAACCATAAGTGTGATGGTAGCCTCGGAGGTTTCGGAGACTTCGACCTGAACTTCCTGTCCGCTGGTGGCGTAAACGACGCGTTGCTGATCTTCATTGTCCGCATGGGAAATCTGAACGTAATGCTGCTGCGTTTGATGAGTTCGTTGCTGTTCCTCTTGGAAATTACGTTGTTGAGCTTGTTCCTGTTGCTCGGCTCTCTGTTGAAGTCCCTGATGAAGGCTCCCGGTAACCGAATTGGAATCTGGCGATTCCGGATCAACTTCGGCGATTCCCTCCGTTATGTGACCAGCGGTCGTAATCGTTCTAACATGTCTTCTGGTCATTATCACGCTTTGAGGACTCCCGGCTGTATGTTCTTCCGTTCCAGGAACTTGCGATGAATTATCGTCCGCATGATGACCGTCCCATTCCATCTTGATTTCCTGTTTTACCAGGGTTTCTTTCATCACGTCCTGGGTAAAGCGCATGTTTCATTTTAGCAGCAATATAATTATCTAATCTCATGTATATAATATATGTATATCCAAGTGCATTGACTCTTTCCGATTTCATCGATGCATCTCTAATGAAATGCTTAAAATCGTTTCGTTAAATCTCTGTAGGAGCACGTTCTGTTTAAAAATAATTCTGTTCTCACCCTTTGAGAATAGTTTAAAAGTATTTTATCTTTAATAGACATATTAAGCTAGTTATTACAAACTTATCGAAAAGATAAATGCAAGATTCTTTCAACTTTCGCTCTTAATTTTTCTAAGTAACGTAATAGAAATGTTAATGACAGACAACGGCGTGGCCACGTGCGAAAACTCGCGCGCAAAGACACCAGAATAGCGTTATCGTCGCGATAACGGAATGGTACAAGTAAAGTCATATGTCGGATTTTCAACCGGATAACAGATGAGATTGGTGTCTAGGTCGGCGATCGCGCGAAATCTTTTGCTTTCACCGCGAATTTTCGTTTTAGAGAAGGGAGAAGTACAATGTTGCAGATAATTTGCCATCTTAAGTTGAAGAAATTAATACGTTTTATACTTTTCGATTTTGCAGAAATAAAGTTTTTTAACAGAAAGAAAAAATTCAGATAGCGTAATTGTTTATAGCATAATTACATAGCAAGCAAATATTTGATATTCTGTCATATTTCGCCGTGCTTTATTTTGATGTTCAATAAGAGCTTTGCAATAATGTATAAAATCACAATTAAAAAATCTGTATAAGAATTGTCAGTAATTTAATATTGATCACATCTCTAAATAGAGTTGTAGTAAATGAAATTATAATCTGTTTGTTTGTTAAAAATTCGTCAATCAACAGGATGAAGTCTAACGGTCCTGCGAATGACTCGATTAGTCATTCTTTCAGGGGAATCCTCGAGGCACGCGACACGGGATTGTTTCGGCTCGCGGGCGAGAGCATACACGGCGGGTTTAGTGAAGAGGGTGGAGGAGAGGGAAAGGACCGGGGACACACCTCGTCCGTCTCAGGAAAAAATGCGAGAGGTACTATTTGTCCTGCGTCACACTTCCGTTCGGCAATGTCAAGTTTCGACTTCCGGCACGAGAGCACGCGACGGCTCTCTTTCTTTGGCAAAGACCTCGCGTGACTTCCGCTATATCTCGTCGGCGATGATCTCGCAATCTGTACTTTGGTGTCGCGAACGTCAAATCGAATCGTAATATGACGGTGCGAATGAATTGGAAACGTGATGTAAAGTGAATAAAAAAGTTGTTTGTAAACTTAAATAAAATAATCGGACAAAATTACTTCGCGTGATGATAATGTCAAGTGTATCATAACTGAAATTAATAATAAATAAATTAATAAATCGTTGAATGTTGAAGAGAACAATGTAGCACGAACTCAATTCTCATTATTTTAAAGAATTAAAGACGTAATGCATTTGTCAAGATCCCGTTTTGTTTAATTAATTGAGATTTAAAAAAATTGTTTCAAAATTTGATCTCCATAATCAAAATCGCCCGTAAATTTATTAATGAGATTTTATAGCAAATAAACTCATAAATAACTTATCTTTGTTAATTTATTAACAAGATCAATTTAATGATGTAAATATCATAGTTTTAAATAAATTTCAAAAATCTTCAATTATGACAACGAATCAGTAGTCATTTAGTATGCTCTATTTTTCCACGTTTTTCGTATTTCATTCGCGTAAAATAATGACACATTAGTACCTCGTTCGCCGTATGTCGCATTTGAGCCTCGCGTCGGGTTTTCTGCAGCTTGCACCTTGACGCACCAACGACACTCTAGTCCCAGAGACCGGTACACTTAAATTGATAGCATGTACCAAATATACAGTACACTCGGAAGTATCTCCGTGGAATGAGAACTGGAGTTGGAAAGAAGACGCTCGGAAGGAAGACGCTTTGCCGGCGCGAAGCGCTTTGCAACTGAGGATGGTAAGAGAGATGACTCGCCGTGGTGTCCCACAAAGAGACAGAAGGTGGAAGAAAAGAGGTGGAATCGTAGCTCGAAGTTACGTCGATGAGTCTCTACTACTTGGCCCCAGACGAGGCAATACCGTTCTATGTTGCGTTCGTCATCAACGAGCAGCGAAAAGAACGAAGATTGACAAAGTATATGTATATGTGTATATGCGAGAGAGAGAGAGAGAGAGGAGGGAGGGAGATGAGAAAAAGAGAGAGAAGAGAATGTATGGAGAACATGCAGCAGACAATTTAGACGGACACCAACAGCAGCGGGAGCGACCGATTGGGCGGACCCTCGCGTCTCATTGGTCAGTCGATTGCGAGATTCTTCGTGGTGCTATTGCCGCAAGAATCGATCCTGCTTCTCGTTTTTCACGGTATGTAATTTGATACAAAAATCTGGCATAAGATTTTGTGCATTTTGCACCTTCTGCAATTTTGTTTTTTTTTTCTTTCTTTCTTTTCTGTGTCATCACTAAACGTATCTCTCTTTAAATGCGGAAAAAGTGCATCTAAAATGAACGAGTTTATCCTTCCAATAACGAGATTACATTTTTTTTATTAATAACAGTATAAAATATCACAAACTTGATAACGCATGTTTCTTCCCAGAATGACATTTTTGATGGTATTTCATGGTTTATATTTGGTACAAAAACAATCGTACGCAGTTTATATAGACACTGTTTGATATGATGGTAAAATCCAACGAGACCGTGCGTTCGTAATTCTGTCCAGCCGGATTGGACGAATTACACACAGTATAGTCCGGGGGGAAAAAGGTCGCAGAGGGATTCCGTTTGTTTGCTCAATGATAAGCTCGATGAAGCGACGACAAGAGATAACGAGGGACGGCGAGGGAACGAAATATGTCCACGAGATCTCGTCGTCATCGTCGGCCATCGTTGCTAATGCCTTGCCGCGCCATTTTGTAGCGGCAACAGCTTAACCACAGGGGGATGATGATTCATATACTGATCAGGTAGCAAAAGAGATCGTTACGGCGGATTCGTGATATTACCTCATTTTAATAGACCAGAAAGTAGGAAGAGAACGAGAGATATTTATAATTTTTGTAATCACAAAAATTCAACGTTTAATTTTACGGATTTGGAACATTCATAATGTTTATAGCTTTGTATTTTTATGTATATTTCAGTGATGGTACATGTACCAATTATATACAAGTTGTCCGAAGAAATCTAATAAATCCTTCATCTATAGATTTTTCAAACAATTCGTGGAATTGGTTAAAAGAGTGTGAAACTTTCTCTCCATCATTTATCATAAGTTTCCAATGTTGGACATTAAATACCATTGTTAAATTAATTCTGCAATTAGAATGGTTAAATATATAACAGAACATATGTAGACGTATAGAAAAAATTATCAATTTTTAATCTTTTTTATAATATTGTAGAATAGATCAAAATTGTGTCAACTGTTCACGATATAAAATTGTAATAACAGTATAATTAATTATTATAGAAATAATGATAACATTGAAATAATTCTCACGATAAACGCGTGCGAATATCTTAAAACGAACTGAATAACGATTAAATCATAGATAGTGATATGCCACGCGATTAATCATTACCCAACTTCGAAATAGGAGAGGAAAGGAAAAAAATAGTAACTTCAATTATATCGAACAGCATACACACGGAAGTCATCTTAAGATAATGACTATTGCTTGCGTCATCGTGCACCTGATTCATTTCTGCAAACGAAACGTCATTGACAACGAAACCGTCACAATTTTTGATAATTAAGAAAAAGTATAATACGAAACTGATATACTTAACTCCTTGAAGTAAAAAATCTACTCCACTTATGTCCAGACTGAAATTAAAGTTAAAAGTAAAAAAAAAAAGTTTTACTATTAGAATAGAGAATAAAAAGAGTAATCTAATATTGATTTCTGAAACATATGATACTTGAATTTCTCAAGCATGTTCGTTATTAATTGCCAAAGTTAAACGATAGATCAGTCTATAACCAATGTTTCTTATACTTCTCAAATAAATTAATAACGCGATCTCGATGAGAGGCAATTAAGATAAAAAAACGCGTTTGCCGCCATAAATTTATCAATCTATACGATCGATACGAGCTACGGGAGGATTTCTCGAAATTGCGACTCGAGAGGGAAACAAATATATTTTCAGGCCGAACCTTTGAACGCGTGGAATTGTCCGGAATGGCGTACGTGACGCTGCTGGATGTTTCTACCTGTGATCGCAACGATACCGGTAAGCGTGTCCGCTCGATAGAAATCAAGAGCACATTCACACACGCACATATACATCGCAGGTTTCCTCTTGAAACAATATTCCGCTGATAAGAACATGCTATTACGAGCTACGACAAAAGAAAAAGAGGAGATTATACGCAATTTCAACATATCGAAAGTTTGATGGGACGAATCATAGCTTTATTGACTTTATAATAACTTTTTTGTTAAATTGTACACTAATTAGATCATGAGATAGATATTTCATATAAAACGTTATAAAACGAATAAAAACGCCATTAATGAGTCAAGAAAAAATTTTGAAACTTATAATATTCAGCTTGTAATGTAATAACGTAACGCGAAAATATGTATATTAATAAATAAATTTGTAGTCAGAAATTTCATATTAATGTAATAATTGTATTTATCTACATCTATAATTATTATTTGAATATAAATTTATATATAGAAGAAAATAAAAGTAAAATTTATTTTACATTACACAATTTCATTAAAAATTAAATTAAATTAAAAATATTAGTATTATTAAGAATCAAAAAACAATGGAAATTTTATAATGAGATTCTAATAAATAAATGATGAATAATTTTGCATTATTCATGCTCTATAATATTAAAAAATTTAATAACATTTTTCTTTTTTTTCTCGTATCAATTTTTAAATTCTTATGTAGTCTCTTCTCTATTTGCGCAATGAATTTATTAATCCAGCAAAGTTATTGCCTACTATAAAGCATCGACTGCAAAAATAAGTATAATGCGTTTCTGACGGAATCATAAAAACCGATCCCTCTTTTTCTCAAAACTCGAAGCTTTGATAAAGCTTAAACAATTCGATATAGACTCGGAGTCGGAAACGCAACTCGATGCGGATTACCTTCGCAGTGCAGTCACGTTAAACCACCTGCATACAGAGCTTTAACGGCCGAAGTTTGGCGATCGTTCAATTTTACAATCATGTTATGTCGCAAAGTAAGCAAACACTACTCGGCAAACAAGAGGTAACTGCGACGCGTGATATATAATTGCATGAAAGATTTCTCAACGACACAATGACGCACAATGATCAAATTCTAATCAAATGTTCACGTTACGTGAACCTCTCTAACATATTTCTCCAATAAAAAATAAAAATTATATATATATTACAAAACTTTAGCTATTGTACAATCGTTGAATTCAAACAATCAAAAACTCAGACATTTTACAATACACATGTATACATGACATAACATGATTTTTGTATATAATTTCTAATATTTATGGATTCTTTTTCAACAAATTTTATATGACGTTTAATTTTATATATTTTATAGATCTCCAATTAATTCTTAATAAATAAAAATTTTCAATTCATCAATAATATTAATTGAATAAAAATTAATTAATTTAATGATTTTTTACAGGATTAAACGAGCATAGTTTTAAAATGATGAAAATATGGATGAAGAAATTTCTTTATGCAAAACTTGTACGTTTTGCGCGTTTCGCGCATTCATTTGTATACGATTTTTGGTACTCGCAACTTATTGTCTAACATAAAAAAATTCGTGGATATACAATTATGTAATAAATGGACCAGACGAGCAGGAATAAACAGAATATTGACAGGAAATACAAGTTGAGTGGTTAAAGCCAACAAAATCACCCAAATGGAAATATCAGGACCGATACACAAAACGTGGCGTCACGCTGTACATTGCCGATGGGGAGGCGCGCGTGGTGTCGCCACGCTGTCAAAATAAACGGCACTATCGCGATTTATCTCGTTTCCCATGATAATAAGAGATAAAACTGCATCCTTACATTAGCTAGTATATCAGCTAAAATGATAATTTCAGTCGTCGGATTCGCCAGGAGCGCGTAGGGCCGCTCCTATAATACTCTTCTCCGCCGCATCGATCTACGGACTTCCCCAGGTGAATCTCTCTTAAATCGTCCGGGGATTTACGAGAACGGACCAGTAAATATACTTTAACCAAGGTGCATCGCGTGAGATCAGTTACCGCTGATAATAAGTGTAACTCGAAAAAAAACATATATATATATATATATATATATGTATATATATATATATATATATATATATATATATATGTAGCGGAAAAGATCGATCTGATGTCGTTCTTATCTTATGGCTACTTGACGGAAATTTCCAAAGTGTTATCTAGCGCAGGTGAATAATTTCCAGAAATTTTCCGCAGATTTTCATCTAAGAAATCTGTCTGATGTATGAGGATAAAGTTTATAGATTTACGATCGAAGTGAGAGCACGTGATGGAGCATACAAACACGAATAGGTGTTGATTCTCATAAAAAGATGCGGAAAGTTGTAAGCCTTGCAAGTGATGACACAAATGAAATTTATGTGCGTTGAGAATATTACTGCATAGTGCCTGGAAATTAATACGTGATGAATTTTTGTATTTTTCTGAGGCAAACACGATGGAAATAAAAATCGTGCAGGCGCAAAGAGGATTTACGTCATTAAACGGGGCGCGAACCTGTCGAGGCCATTTTCTTTATCAGCCACGTAGAAACCCCTTATCGTCGTATATGAAAAAATACATGTGTGTGTAGATGCGTGATTGGTGTACGCGTAAGTATGTGGAAATCCATATCACTGAGAATCAACGCGAAAATGATGTCTTATTTTCGCCCGTTGATATCATGCAGTTCAAAGTATACTGATATACAGTGTCCTAAAATTATCGAATGTTCTCTCTTTTCTATAAACTACAGTTTTCCTTTCAATAAAAAGGACTTTGTATTAATAAAAATATAAATATAAATTCTTATTTATTATTTTCAAAATTAATTGTGTATCTCTATAATGAGACATTATATATAATTAGATAAATTAAAAGTGCATTAAAAACTAAAAAATAGATTCTCTTCAATTAAGTGTTTGAAGAATTGGACAATTTTTGCTTGTACATTTGAACGTACGATTCAGCATTGCGATTTGACGATCACAGACTAACAAAATTTCTCAAGACGCAATACAACAGAAAACGACAGCGCTAAATTCTCGGATCTTATTGAATACTAAAAAGTCAATAAAACTTTATTGCAATTTGTCATCATTTTGTAATCAAGTATCACACACGCTTGTGCACCAAAATGGCGAATGTAGAAGTCCTTTATGGCGTGTGTTTTAATGACTCGATGGTGATGCTTCGCATCTACAACGCGTGCAAAGATGAAGAAGGTTTTACAGCGCAATTACTAAAATTTACAACGAGACAGAACTGTCTCGATTTTAACGAGACGACGGGATTAACATCGCGCTACGACCGCGTTGTGCAAACACAAGTTTCGTGCTCATTGTTTTCGTCGCAAATATAGTGCGCCCGTTGTTTGCCGTAAAATATTCGAAAAATATGCCGTAGAATATTCGAAAAATAGATTCGAAGCTCCAGAACAATGACGAAGGTAAACTCATATTTTCCAATCCAATATAATTTTCAAAGTAAGGTTTCAAAACGATGGAATTTTAAAAATCATCTATCTATATCTCGAAGAGAAAAGACGAGACACACACACGACTATGGTGATGTTTGCGTTTCTGCAGCGACGAGATCGAAACTTTTTATTCCAATATTTGTATTTCGGTCGTTCGGCCATGAACGAAACGTCATGAGACCCTGAAAAAATGATTTATGTGGATCGCATTCGGAACTAAAATCCATGTTGCTCGTTCCAGGCCATTTTCGACAATGACAGATTTTTACAAGAGATTTATCAAGTAAAATCCTGTGCACACTTTGCCTATTGTGCGTTTATTCTTATTGTAAGTAGGTAATTCAAATTTACAAAATTTCAATATATTAAATTCATAGATGAAAACATGTGTTTAATATTTTTCTGTCGTGTAAATTTTTTGATATAATTTTAAATTTGTGCTTAGCGATTCTTTATTTGGAATAAATTAGGAAAAAATCATGCACGCGCAGAGAAAATTCTATCAAATGTATAGTTTGCGCGTCAATACTTGGCATTAATCAAAGAGTTGTAAGGTACTCTTAAAATTTCTCTTTTCAATTGTCATACTTTATGTCTGTTAAAGCTTTTCAACTTATTCGAACAAACAAAGAAGAAGTCTGATTGATCGTCGCTGTTTCCTTATTTCTGTGCGACATTGATGCGATATTTTTCAAACATAGGCTTGGTTATTTCCGAATAAATTGACGCAATAATCGAGAGGAGACGTCGCCACTGACGCCGACGGCGCGGCATGGAAGTCGGGCGTGATGCGAGGAGAGAGACCAATAATTAACGTACACGACAAACAGTATTATCGTCATTGCCTGATATTATTCCCATTATCTTATATGTACGGCGGCTATGTGCTTAATGATTAATAAAATATTATCTGCGCTCAGGGGATATCTCTCTTCCTGGCGACAAATAGTTTCGTGCCAGACGCCGCGAGAAGCACCGATCCGATGTCGCGCATCACCTGTGATCAACTAGGTGAAAATGAGATCAAAGTCATACCAAACAATCGTATTTCAAAAATAGAGTGTGTCGCGAACGTATAATCGTGAAAAAAGATATGCGCAAAATAAAAAGTTACTTCATTTCTGTGGGAGATGTGTAAAGACAGTTTTAGTGGCCGTGGCCGCTTTCGAAACTGTGTGTCATCGATATAAAATTGAAATAAAATTCTAAATAAGTATTTGCAATTGAAAGTTTAAGAAAATTGAATGGATGCAGTGCCGCGAAATATATTACAAGCATGTGATAATTGCGAGTGTTAAAAATTGCGAAAAAAAAATTGCAAAAAATTTATACAATACGCTTTGCAATAGCGTCAGAAACAAAACACACAATAGACGCACAAGTGAAAAATAGAGATATTGATTAAATGTGAATAATAGGTGAGATTTTATGAAATTTAAAAAAAAGTGTCATGAACATGTGCATCTTTAACTAACAATAAGAATCCGTTCATCGAAATCTTCCGTCGCAAGTACGCCCGTCGCACACCGTCGGAATAACTTGAATTATCGATTTAATATTTACATTATCGACAACAATCTTGCAATTGAGCAATCTAGTCACTGTCGTTTGCGATGTATTTCGCTCTTAAACCAGACACGGGTGAACTAATTAAACATTAAAATAATTAATATACCATAAGTAAGAGTGCTCAAAAATCTGCAAATATTTTCGATCGCGTTATTTGTTGGATATATTATGGATATATGTATAATTTAATGAGCTCATATGATTTCAACGATTCGTGGTGGTAATATTGTCCGCACAAGTTTTGGATGCACATGCGACATGTCTTCGCGAATGGATTACGCCTAACTTGATTACGGCGTAATGATGAACCAAGACCTTGAAAAAGAGATAAAGAAGAGAAAAGGAAGAGGGAAGGTCTCTGAAAGAGAGAAAGAGAGAAAGGAGGAGGAAAAGATGGATCGATATTGAATCGGTGAGATCTGTGTTTAGATTTTGATGTTGAGATCGCGTCGACGAGGAGAAGGAAGCGGACCGCGTACAAAACACAAGTGTCGGAACGGGTCGAACATAAAACACAAGTGTTCCTTTCGTGTACGGCATTGCTCGCATTACCACGGATGTTCGCTTTCATTCGGTTCCTTCTCGCACGTATTTCTATCTCTCTCTTTCAATAGCGGTTAGGTAAAATCGCGCAAGCGCCGCTGCTTCTTAATCCTGGGAGAGAGAGAGAGACAGAGAGAGAGAGAGAGAGAGAGAGAGAGAGAGAGAGAGAGTGTGGGTGTGTGTGTGTGTTTCTGTGTAGATGTTTCGCTTATACTTATTAAAAATAAAATTATAAACTCTGGATTTTGAGCTTTATATTATACTCTCTAATACCTTCTTTATATTTTAATAATGTTGCAGTGAAATATCATTTGGAATATTAAATTGAATTATAGCTATATATACAACTCCATAATATTAAATTAATATTAATGTTAATTAGAAATTGTATTAATATCATTACTAATCCGATTCATTTCATCTATTACAAAAATACGTAAGACTATCACTCAAAATGTTAGCTATTTCATTTATCTAATAATCAATTTTAATTATTAACTTTGTCTCGTATTTTTATTAATTTAGTCCTAAATCATATGTTAGCTATTAGCTATGCTAATATAAACAGAGAGCAATTTGTTTGATTAACGACGATTTATATTGGCTAACATCGTTGAAGCCATGCTCGATTTGTTCATCGACTGACTATATGACCCGGCACCGCCGCTTTTTGACCGATACAAAATCGCGAATACGAGCGAAAGATTGCAAAAAGAACGATAAGAGATTCCAACTTACAAATCAGTGAAGGAGAAAGCGGAGATGGAAGCGTCGAAAAAGTAGTTACGTGATGGTATTCCTCTTGGAACTACTTGCGACTCTACACGCGACGCTCCACAATGTGCTCCGACGTTCTTGGAGCTCGCGCCTCGTCGTTACTGCGTCTACCAGTGAGTTTGTGAGCGAGACACGCATGCGGCGCGCGCTTGACACAGGTGCGCTTCCACGAGAAGAGCGAGGAGGCCTGTTGCTGCTCCTCATCGTCGTGCTCGTCGTCGTCGTTGAAACTGCCGCCTGGTAGCGTGAGATCGAAGCTTCGATTTTATCCAAGAGCCATCAAATATTAACTGACGACGATTAGAAGGCACGTGCCGCCGTGTTGTGTATTGCGTCTGGAGATCTTCTGCGGACGCCATATTGGTACCGCTGCTCTCCCCGGCTCTCATCCGTTCTTAGTGTGAGTCGCATCGCAATTTCAGAAAACTGATGGTGCGTTGCGAATGAAACAATGATGACACGATGATTCTCTTTTATAATAATACGGCCGAGATACTCTAAGAAATTGCTCAAAACACCAAAAATTTTAAAAATTGCTATACAATTATTACTGTTTATCAATGGTTTAACAATCTTAATTTTTCACAAGCAATTTTTACAAGCAAACAAAAGTACTTGATACAAAAAATATTAATAAGATACAGCAAAAACAATACTTATCCGTAGAAATGATAATTGTCATGGAGATCTGATAATTTTTAAAACTTTCGAATGGATTTAAATACAAATGTAACAAAAAATTACTAGATTGACTTTTATTTAAATAAAAAGATTTAAATAAATCTTTTTATTTAAATAAAAAATGTGTAATTAAATTAAATGAAAATCTTTTTACGTCCACATTTATGATGATTCATAGAAATGAATCCCTCAACGTATATCAATAACGATTTTACCAATGTATAAATAGAAAGCCAAATACTAAAAAAAAATGTTAGTATTTGGCTAATATAAAAATATTACGGAAGAATCTCTCGGGACATGGAAAAAGTCTAAATATTTGGAATATTATGAAAAAAATTTTCTTATCTTTGATATTCGGTTTCTTCACAATTTATTACTTTTATTCCAGGTTATTTTTATGGAGCTCCTCGACGAAGGATGAGTACCTAACCATGGTATGTATATACAGGCGCATACCTATCATTCTTTATCATTTTGTCGGTGGTAGGGGAACGAAGCTTGAAGGCAAAGGGTTGTAGTCATGGTTACACAGCACACATTAGGGTACTGCTGATAAGACAATCAGGTGAGACATCGTTCTAATAAGACAACAATCCAACAAGTATTATTGTCCCAAATGCAATAGCGTAATCGAGATTTATGACGTATAAAGATAGTTTTAAGTTAACAGTTAAAAATTTTTTAATTAACTTTGGATTTATAAAAAAAATAAAATTTATATATACATATATATTTAAAGTATTCTTAATTCTAAAATTAATAATGTGATATAATGTAAAATTTGTTTTGTCTTTATTTATTAAAATCTTGTAAACACTTTTTTAGAACGAAAAATGAATATTAGCCAAGCTTTTACTCATAGTAATTATATTTCAATAAGAATAAAAATTTTATATTTTAATTAAAACTAAAATTTTATATTAAAAAATTAAAGGCTAAAGAATAATTGATATTACAATTTAAATAACTGATTATTCTGAAGTTCTTGTTAATCATGATATCAACTACGCCATTGCAAACAAGAGGGGGCATGTGGGGGCTACAAAGATTAGCCCAGACATTGCATTATCACCAAAAATACACAAGGATGAACTTTCTTACGGCCGTTCACTGACTTCTTGCCTCTCATCAACTGGATGTTTTTGTGAATATTACAGAAGCCCTATGTTCATTTGTACGTTTAACTTAAATATACAAATTTTGACAATTTAATAATGCTTTATCTTTTAAATAACACAACAAATGCAAGGAAACAAACTTAGATATTTTATACTATGCGATTGTATATAGGCAATAATGCACCGTGGATCAATTTTTTGCAATTTGTTAGAAAATACATACATAATATCGTATCTTAAATTCTTTCTTGTTATTAATAACTATATTATAATTCTTAATTGTGTAATTTTACTGATAATTTAAGTTCTTAAATGTCTCTTTTTTAAACAAACTTACCTTCAGATTTAAGTAATACCGTTATATGTATAAATCATCAAAACGAAGCGTCCTGGCTTCGTTTAAAATATCTCATTTTTATTTAAAAATATACAACATTTTAAAAATATATTATGCGAAACATATTTTGACGCAACTTTCTAACAAAATTCGACTCGATTTATTACGACAGGAAAGAAAATGTGTGATAATTGTCGCATATATTTATTCGTAGAACCGTCAGATATGTTTACTCATGTAATATACACCATTATTGCTATATATTTATTATTTAATTGTATTATGTTACATTATTCTTATTATTTTTACTCTCTCACGCTCTCGCGTGATATATTTCATATTATATCAACTACACGAAGAGAATTTTCTCTTAAAATTTAGCCTAAAAATCATGGTAATCGTGAGATAACTAATATTTCAAAGATTTTTATAAATTCTCTCTGATTTATTCATATCTAACACAATAAAATATAAAATCTGTCTGATTAATATTACAATCTGCTTGGTAATTTTTATTATGTAGTTTATAAAAATTTATTATATAGTTTATACAATTTCTGTTGTATAATATTTCACAAATTCCTATCATTTTCGATAATATTTAGTAGGTTTTTTATTTTTATGTAGTTGTCTAGTTATCCCACTCTTATCAACAAACATGTTAAAATTTATAGTGAATTTTACGGTAAAATATATATAAAATAATAATTACAGTAAAATATAACGAAAAATTCTCTTCGTGTATAAAATATATCCGCTCGATTAGAATATCTTTGTGCTTTTATGTAGTTTATGCTGGAATATAAGGACGCTTACATATAATCTTACATAAGAAAATTCCCCTATACATATATATATATACAGATATAACAATATCATTCGTAATTTGGTATTGTCTTAAATGTTGAAACAAGATTCGTTAATAAAATCTTCTTTGGTAAAAAAAAAGAGAAAAAAAGTTGAATAAAAATAGCATAAAATAAACAAAAAAATTAATTTTTCTTTTAAAAAGAAAATCTATTTTCCTTTGGCCTTTTCCAAAGAAAAATCTACGATTTTCTGAAAAATTCTAGTCCTAAAATATTCTAAAATTCTTATTTACAACAGCGGTCTTTTCAATATTTTCACATATTTGTGAAAATTATATAATTTTCAATTTTGCATATCACAATACGCATAGGAAAGTAAGAACGACGAAATTCGTCGTCTCGCTGGTTAAAAGATACAAAGTAGGAATCGAATCCCAGGTTTTTTGCTTGATAGGCACTTACTTTGCTACCAAGTTATTCTTTTATTTATTGCCTGCTTTAACAATGCGGCATCTTCCTAAATTGCGTTGAGGGTGCGTTTAAGATGATATTGACACAACCGTAGACCTCTCAAGGTGACCATTATCCAGCATAATTTTAGATCCGGCTGGACTGGTTGACGGACTACTCAGAGTGACAATATGTGGTGAGGTGAGTTGGTGATGATCAGGTGATTGATTAGCTGAGACTATTCCAGGCGAGCGAGTGGTGCAAGGTGGAGACGGACATTCAATCTTTGGCGAATGGGTCTCTAGCAGTTGGTGTGACTGCTGCTGCGAAGTGATCAGATCGTAATACACGGGTTGATAAGGCACTATTCTGCTCGAAGCTTGAGGACTACTGTAGAGATTGCTCGGGTATGTCACTTGCGACACGCCAGTATGGGCCGCCATCCTCAGATCACCGTAAGTATCTACGGCAACGTTAACAGCAAAATAAATTTTATATAAAATAAATTTGAGTTTGACGTACAAAATCGATATGATAAAATAAGTGTATTTTATTTGACAAGTATTTATTTCACAAGTATTTTGCAAAAACGTTGCAAAAGAGAGTTGAAAAAAAGTCTGCGATTAGCAAAAAGTAAAAAAAAAACCTATACAACATTTGAATCTTCTAAAAGATGAGAGTATTTAATTTTTTAATTAAAAATAGAGATTTAGATATACCTGGTTCAAGTTTAACGCTATTGTTATTGTTGTTATTATTGTTCGTGCATTGCGCGACACTGCCTGAAAGAGGCGTATCGCTACTTTTCATTCCACCCTTAGGCTTTCGCTTGCGCGTCTGAATACTATCCTTCTTCATAGTCGATGGCCTGTTGACACCATGCAGCTTGTAATAAAGACCACAGGCATTGCACACTGGTTCGCCCTGTGAGTTGCGACGCCACAGGGACGTCGTCATGGTTTCACAGTTGCTACAAGATAGACCGACGCGTCTCGTGGCAGACTGAAGAGATATAAAATCGTTATTATACATTACTACCTACGGCAAGAAAGAACTGAAAATGATTTCGTAGCCGAGAGTCTGATGAAGGTATAATGATAGATTGCATTGCTCTTGAAAGAATGGTATACGATTATATTGCAGGACTATATTAAGATACGAAACGTAAGAATCAATTTAGCATTATGAATGATATTGAAAATATGTACAAAATACAGAGAGAAACTGGCGATAAATTTCGGAAGAAGCTAACAAGTAAGAATACAACACGAGAGTATTGTTGGAAAATGATTTGGAATATTTGATCATTTAAAAGAAGACTCGTGGTGTCTCGCGAATGGTCAATCGCTTTTCCTGTCGAATCATTAAAGAGCTCCGATGCAAACTCGGGAAAGGATTAGGTCAGATTACCATAATTAGAAAGTTTTCTGTGCAAGGTACCGCAGAGACCGCGGAGCAGAAAAGCGAGCCACCCTCGGTCACGAAGATCACGCGAGCCTGGAAAAACTCAACAGACACAAAGAATCATTCCGTGTGATCGGAACGTGCAAGCCGCACGTGATTGTGAGATACAAGACGTATTTTACAACAGGCTGCACGTGATTTCGGGAAGGAAAGTGCTCGTACCATGGGTATAGTGGCACCTCGGGGCTACGACTCGAATGTTTTCTAATAGAAATGCGCCACCGATGACGAAAACGGTCAATTAACAGAGTTTAGTATAATGATGAGTGATCAAAGAAAGCGTGATGTTAACGCGACAGAAAAATTACGGGAAAGTCGGGACGGGAAGGAAATTGTCGATCCTTGACCGCAAGCAATTTTCTAGCATGACTATAAAGAGTTGAATATTTTAATATATCTAATTTAATCATAATTACATGGACTTATGACAAAATACCTGTGTAATTTTTCATCTATAATATATTTTTATTTACAAAATGCTTCATTTAAATAGCATAATTTTTGAAAGTGTCAAAATGTATTACAAATTTTACTGTTAGTCGGCTGCAGTGATCACGGATCAACGATGATGATGATGATGATGATGATGACGCGCTAAAGAAATACACAGCAAGAATGACAAATTGGATCAAGGAGCTACGATGATAAAAGGATGGAGAGAAGAAAAGAGACATCAGAGACAAAAATTATTACAGTATTATTAGATCAGAGAAAAAGAAGGGGAGAAAGAAAGGCAAAAAGAAAGAGAGAAAGAGAGAGAGAGAATGCTGATTTGGGAGGATGACACCTACCAAACGACGGCTCGATTTCTCCTCCCCGACGGCGCGACGGGCGCCACTATACCCACAGAAGTCTTTGTAGAAATTGCCCTGGTCCGCCACTGAAACAGACATGAGGCCATACGTTAAGGGTGCTCTTTCTTTTCCTGCGTGTAGACGTACACGACGGTGCATCGAATCTCGAGTAAAAGGTGAGTTAAATCGCGAAGTGCGAAGAGAATTCATTTCGTTACGGTCGCAGATAGGTACGCGATTGTTGAACGTCCTTTAGACTTACAAAAGGGCGGAACATCACGGGCGAATTTCCACATAGGCTCCTGGACAGTAATGAGAACGAGCGAGAAAAGATCCTTATTGTTTCTCTCTCTCTCTCTCTCTCTCTCTCTCTCTCTCCCTCTCTATGTCTTATTCCTCTCAAATATATGGCTGCGGCAAGTTCGATTCGTGAAACCCATTCATGGTTTACAACATATTGTTTGCATCAGACTCATCTAATCCACTTAGACATCTCTTAAAGTTTTAAACTAAATCATTGTAATCTTATCCCAAAAATTTTTCGAATAATAGCAATGAAAGTTAAACAATAAAGTATGAAATAAAGAGTGTCAGGTAGACACGGTAGACGCTCTTTACATACACACACACAGAGCCTTCAATTTTTTTTCGAATATTGCACGCAACTTTGCGAAACCGTGTCGTTCTCGAATCATGATGATCCTAACATCACAATGGAGTCGTCGTGAAGCCGTTCTTACCAGGCGACGTGGCTGTTTAACTAATGGACGATTCATTCCGTTCATCTTATGGTAGAGACCGCATGCGTTGCAGAGGTAATGCCCGGTACCATCTCTGCGCCATAAGGGTGTGGAAATCGCGCCGCAGTTCACGCACTCGCGACCCTCCGTAAAGTACTCTGCTTCGATGTTGTGCACTGTGTTTCATTCATATTGGATTTCTCACAAAAATCAGACAAGTGCATCGCACGTAACAAATATGCACGCATGTTTATATCATTGTTCTTTTCTTTCTTTAATTGTATGCAAAATTAAGTTATTAAATTATTATCGTTGAATAAAATTATTAATTATAATTTAATAACTTGAATTGAAAGATAACAAAAGAAACATTGGCAATGTGCTGTTTTTTTATTTTAAAGGCATGGTGTATCATTGACTGTTAATAATGTCAAAAATCATTCGAAAAGATAAAATTAATGTAAATGAATAAGCTGCGGCTCTTTTTTATTTTTATAGTTATACGTATATTATTTGACAACGATTATGATATCGCATCACCAAGTAATTAAAATATAGTATTAAACAAATATAAATTATAAATGTTACTCATGCCTTGCAAACTAATGTATTTTAACTACATAATTACTAAAAAAATAACAATTAAACTTATACATACATGCATAAATAATATTAATGAAAAGAATTTAATTGGATATAATATAGCATTAATCTAATTATAATTGATGCTATATAATATAGCATTAATCTAATTATAATCTAATTATATTATCAACTGAATAAAAAAAAATACTTGTCTTTACAGATAAAAATCAGAAATGTGGGAAAAAATTTATTATAATTCTCTATGACGTACATTTTTTTCCTGAAAAATATACTTATTTGATTTCTAAACATTTACAATTATCATTTTCTGCAAAATAAGTATTTTTTTTTTAAAGCAAGCACATAGAAGTGATATTGACTAAATTTGCAAAATACAATGACTATTTTTCCCTTTTTTGCTTCTCGCTATAAATCTCTTCCTTTTCTAGCGGGAAAAAAATTTAAATGCATAATATCTTATGCGTATTTTCTATATATAAAATGATGCACAAAATGTATTTGTGCGGCCAGGTAAAAAACAGAGAATTACACACATGTCTCTGACTCTGACAATGAGAGTAACCATATCTGCAGTGGCCTCTTTTTACGTGACCACTCGGAAACAATTGTTTCGTTAGTTCGCAGCATTCCCCCACTTCCATTACGTGACTATGAATATGCATAGTTTCTCAGACCGAGCAGCGTAGAACGTAAACTATTCCAGAACATGTGAAATTATTAATAAAATATGAAAAAAATGGTAGAATAGAAATTTCTCTAAATGAATTTCTCATTTCCCATTTAGGAATTTTAATGAATAAATTTGTTTGTATAATAAATAAATGACTTCTTGGGATTATCTGTCGCGATGAAATACTACAAGAGAATAAATTCCTTACTTATAAATATTAATGCTCTAAAATAAATATTTTAAGTGTAAATCTTAATGTGTAGTGAATACTAATCTTAAGATATTAATAATTATTCATAAAGTCATGAATTGTATTGGAACTTGTTGTATTAAGAATGAATATAAAAATCACAGAAAATACAATGGAACGAATCACGACAATTGACGAAAAAGAAAAAGAAGGATGCAGGAAGTGTAAAAGCGACGAGGGAAGGATGGAAACGGACATGGCACTATCAGAATTTCCGGTGTTTGCTGATAACAACGCTAGCCAACCCAGTAGCCACGTGCGCGTATGTGCTACATTAAAAAGTGCGTTGCTTATGCGTATAGAATTATATATCTACCAAATTATTAATTGGAATTATTTAAAGAGAAATTTATTGTGTCATGTAATCAAAAAATAAAAGATACAATTTTCTTGAATTGATACCAGAAATTATTTAAATCATTATTAAATGATATTCGGTAAAATGAAATCCACGTAAAGTCGCGCTTATTCTTCCTAGTAAAGGCTGAGCAAACGCGTCACTTGACGACGAAGAAAAATAAGAGAATTCATCTCAAGTTACTAGGTGAAAAAAAAAAAGAAAAGAAAAGCAAAACGGAGGAGAAGAGAACGAAGAGAGGTCGGCGTACGCGAGTAGCAAATCCGGCAGAAATGTGACTGAGAAGCAATTGGATATTGTATGTAGGTAAGCAAGAAGCTACTGATGCCGTTCGAGTCCTACGAACTCTCTTAGAGCACATCACATATGTATGTATGTATGTGCGCGGGTCGAGTTGCATTCTCGCGCCTTCATGACGCCACCTTGACCCACAAATAGTGGGCTATTAATCGTCGGATTAGCATCATTTGTGAGAAATGGCGAGTACAAAGCAACAGGATGAAACAGTTGGGTAGTAGTGCTGCTACTTTTTTATGCAACGACACTTAGAGTTATACGTATATTATAGATGCATATACATATCATTGCACATTAGGTATATAAATATCATTTAAAATACGTTTATATATGTATTGTATATAAGATAAGAAAATTCGATCGCCCTGTTTTCCTTCGTTTCGTAGTATCGCGTCTTCTAGATCAAATAAAAATCAAGATCAAGATATCCTATTGTTTGAATCGTTTTATAGTGTCCATAACGTGGCACGCAATTTTCAAAGTAGACGAGTGTCCGTAACTAGAGATGAAAGGACGCAGGGGGAAGAAGAGGAAAGTAAAATGTAGGCATTGAGTTACCGAACCGAGGACGAAGAGGTCAGAGGACACGAGAATCTTCTTGAGATAGGGGCGGAATCAGACTGGGAAGCAATCGGATATTATGTAAGCAAGAATTAGCTGACGTAGTTAGATATCCTGTACCGAGTCCTTACTACGTTAGAAATACCGTACAGGGTTCACGTTGCACTTTCGCATCCAAATGACGCCGTTGCCGTCCGACCTTCGTGACATTCTATCCTCGAGCGTGCGCGAGCTCGCGAGAAAGAAAACTGTACATCGCGACGGTGCAATAAAAAAGGAAAAAGTAGAAAGATATGACACAAGTACTAAATGCTAGAGAAATGTAATAAAAGTAGCACGTAATGGATATTTTTACATCACAGATTATAATAATAAATCAGATTGTGGCACATTATTTCTTATAGTATTCCAACGAACTTAATTTCACAGTTAGACGATTGTACCTCGGCACGATACGAACTATGTTATCGTCGCATTAACATTCTTGTTCACCTGTGCTTTTGTTTCCTTTCACCGCTCTAATCTGCCCTCGGCTTTGCGATACTTATTATTTCATACAGAAAGCACGACCACGTACCAGCGGCGTACGTATACTTGCATAACTCGTTCGCGTCAGATGTGCAGACCGTGTGCACCGTGTGCACCGTGTGCAATTGCTATTTGATGCAATATGATTTCGTTCCTTTTCATTCTCGATCATTATTAAATTCATCATTTCACAAATACGTTTCAAAATTTTAAATTTTTGGTCGGCAATGTTTATTTCTTCAAAGTTGAATGTTTAACGATCAATGTTCATATAATTTCGCTTAAGTAGAAACTAGCGGAAAGTAGCGCGATAGATTGCTGCATCAATTTTAAATTTTAAATAGGCTAACACGATGTAAATATAAACAAAAAAAGGCGACCTGTGCTCGCGTACTGGTTTAAAAGGAAAGTTTTCAGATCGACTGGATTAATTTAGGGACGGCCACGTGCACGGTCCTTCAGGATGATGCACGGCTCTCGCATCGACATATACGACGTACACGAAAGTACACCGAGAGAGAACGAGTTCTCTTGTAGGAGGGGATAGATGTCTGGCACGATGGTTAAACTTAAATCTCACAGCCAACATGGACTCGCGCGGATGAAACACTCGAGGTCGCGGTATGTTAAAAGAAGCTTCTTTCTCGTTGCCGGTCTGCTAGAACGAAATCCGGATAGTGCGGCATGTGTAACCACAAGCTTTA
Source organism: Tetramorium bicarinatum (assembly GCA_928718305.1). Taxonomy (NCBI): domain Eukaryota; kingdom Metazoa; phylum Arthropoda; class Insecta; order Hymenoptera; family Formicidae; genus Tetramorium; species Tetramorium bicarinatum. Next base: position 11,914,308 of record OV788328.1, read on the forward strand.
GTCCAAGAAGAACCACTTAAACTCTCTGACTTTCCCTCTCCGGGCGATACATCCCTCAAAGATGCGTCTTTCCCGCGTTCTATTTTTTTCTTTCTCGATCAATCATAATCGATCTTCATCTTATTTTAACTTTTGTTACACGTATCAGCATTGTGAAGATGTTGCAACACCTGATAATTACCTATGTTATAGTTAGAAAATAGTAGAGTGATTTAAAAATCAAAACAATCAAAACAATGGCGTTTGACTGGAGCATGAGAATAAGACAGAAGCAGAGAAAAAGATTGGAAAATTAACTATGTCGTATGACGTAAAAGGTAAAAGATTAAATACTCAAATTATTTTTACCGTATGTAAGAACTTTTCAAAATTTCCTCAAAATGTTTCTTCGGAATCACAATATTTCTTTACGAAAAGAAAAAATCCAAAATTAAAAAAAAAATCTTCAAAGAATTAATAAAAATATGTGTAGTAAAAAAATATTTTAACGAAGATGATTTAAGAGTCGATGAGATATGTATTTTCAACTTTGATTCATTGCTTTCTCAGCATAACGAACTTTTACGTCAGGCGGATAAAGAAGTCCGGTCGACCTCTGTGAACCTTGAGAAGGCACATTTATCTTGGCGTCATTATTAGTATCTAAAATAAATGATCAAGACGCGTTGGTTTAACGTTCAATGTACTCGTCAAGCGTTATCTATCGAACGAGTCTTAATTATTGCCGAAATTATGGAAAGAGAGCGAGCTAAGAGTGCAGGAGGTGAAGAGCGAGTAACAAGTTGCGTGCGATATCGACCTCCGTGAACTTGAGCTTGCATAAGAACCAAAATTAATTGCAGACGACATTGAGGAGGTATTTAAAAAAAGAAACTTTATGTCTTATTCGAACTTATCGAGCTTATCTTCTATACATGACATGCCCCGCAAACGTGATATTACCCTGCCATAAATTTCCGATCAATTTAAGAACATTGTGATTTTAATTTACATCAGATTACGAGAATAATCTGCTTAACGCTTGGGATACACGATACACTTTCGTGGATATCGTGTAATTGTATCCTCAAAAATAACTGTGTATCCAACAAACTTCTCGACGTCGCCTCCATGGCATTACAGTTAAACTTACGAATTTGCATAATTTTACAATACATATCAGTTGAATGAAAAACTAGACAAACTTTGGTGAAAAATTACAACGCGATTTAATTACCCCGGCGAACTTATACGACTTGGGAATGTATTACTTCTGTTCTCAAGTTCTCGAGCGCGATGAGTTTGACTGCATGTCACTGACATTATTGGCTTGTATTCGATTAGATATCTGGATGCGTTAGCACCTGAAAATGGCGGACATATCGTAAGCCGACGCGACGCGGCTTACGATACGTCTGCTAGATAGAGCCCTATCATTACCTCTGTATCGCGCGTAGACACAGACTAGATTAGACCTGCGTTCGTGCAACCTAGGTCATGGTCGCATCAATGCCTTCTTCGATAGTCGCCAGCGTGTGACGTCGCAGGTGTCACGGACCGACCGCGAACGACGACATAGAGACGGTTACCACAATCGGGTAAAGGGCCCGAAATCGTAGAGATAAAGAACTGCGACAGAAATTTTTCTTTGTTTATCTTTCTACGAAGCGAAAGAACGCATCACCATAATTCAAATCATCATTAATTAAAAATAATAATAATATTCTCAAAAAAATTTCCGGAAAATAAATTTTTAGGGTAAAAGATCGAAATAAAACATTTGGTATTTTTATGAAATTAAAACGACGAATTAATATATGCAAAATTATTGTAAAGCAAGGAAAATATACTTGTAATAAAATAATTATTTCCTCCCTCTAATGAAGATGTATTGGATCCTATGAAATATATAATTTAAATTATAAGCGAGAGATTAAGAGTAAAGAGTATTATAAAATATGTATGACCGATTGTGGGTTGGAAAAGAGTTCATTGGTATTTATTAGTTAATCTGCTCCCGACAGACCAACAAAACACAACAAAACCGCGAATTCATATCGCACATTCTCGTTTACAAAGTCGATATGTCAGTGGTCAGCAGCCAGTGACCCATACAAATGATAAATTTTCAGTCTCTCTCTCTCTCTCTCTCTCTCTCTCTCTCTCTCAATAACGATGGAAGTTTGTAAGATACGCACCACCTATCCTATCGATCATCTAATATTTATTTAATGGCATTCGTAAAGTTATGTATAGGCTAAAAAAGTCGCTCGAGAAATATTGCTCCCAGAGGATGCTGTGTCAAGTAAGAGGATACTGACTGAAACACGATATTCGAGTGGTCTGCTGGAACAGCCCTAATTTAGTACCGTGAACGAATTAGTCACAACTATCCGTGATTATCCGTGCCACCCATAGCTGAGTTGATCTCACCTCCGTGTTAAATTTTCCATGACTAACCGAACGTCGAATCCTTTTCTTTGTTATTTATGACAATTGTAACATGATCAGCGCGACAGCTTGAATTACCGCCAATTCATCATTTGCTGCCCGGAATCACATATATATTATTAAAAAATTCAACAGAGTGGAATTCGGCAAGAGCAGGATATCGATATAATATTGAATAAATTCATGATACATGGCGAGAAGATGATTTTTCACGCGCGCGCGCGCGCACACATACATCCACATGGGTGAGAATATAATAATATAAAAAATAAGTATCTCTTTTTGAAACAATCGTATATAATTTTCGGAAAGAACGGATTTAAATGACGTAAGTGCCATGCGTCAAGCGCGGAATTCGAGACGAGTTTGAAGGAGTTCATATAATATGTCTACGTGCAACACGCCCACCAATTACGCTTGACGATATCCATATCGCTGCACGTCGATGCAACGCGGGATATCACCTCGTGTCGTTTAGCGCCGGCGCTCATTTATTCCTGTACGCTCGCAGATGCGCGCGATGAAGAATCGTCGCCTCAAAGGACACCGCCCACTTCAGGAACGCACGATAGGCGCGCCGACGCGGACGCATACGACCAGAAAAGTCTCTGGTTGTTCAAGGACCTCGTCGAATGAGGGTTGCTTACAGATCGGTTACTTCCAATTTCCAGTGCCATGTTACCCTGCACTTTGCGGTTTCGTATTTCGAACTGATGCGTGAGTTTGGAAATTAGATGAAGAGTATGTCAAGTTGGAAAAAGTAAGAAAAAAAAAAAAAAAACTGTGTAGCTAATAAAGTTCCATAATCGCGAAATTTATCTCATTTATATCCAGGCGCTCCACAGAACGAAATAAATTTTGAAACTGATTCCTATAGGAATAGAAATAAATACGTGAAAATTACTAAAGCTTTCTCTTTTCAATGAAAACGCATGTTTACGAAAAAATAATCCTATTTATCGTAAAAAGTTGATTTTTTTGCAAATAAAATAATAAAATATAATTATGACCAATTAAGATTTAGCATTACACAAGTTAACAAGAATTGATCAACAACAGGCAAATTGCATAATTTTATCGTATAACTATAATAAATTGATATTCTCCTTCCTTTGGTTTTGAATTAAAAGAAATCGTAAAACATTCTCGTGAAATTCATTTGACGATAATAAATTCGCTTATACTCTTGAACGTCGTCATATCGATATTTGCAGTGATCACGCCGTGTATTCTCACGATTTAGATTATCAAATCGCAGAGTTCGTGTCTCCGGTAATAAAATTGCAAGAATCAACCGGGTATCGTTGAGATAACGTGAACGTGTGTTGTCCATTTTATTTGATCCGCGGAATTTGATGAGAAATATTCTTCGTAATTTCGTAATTATCATGAGTTCTGTTGAATGTAATTTTTAATTTTTTCACGCCCAACTTCAGTATTTTATAATAACATATTAGTTTTAGAATAGAAACTTTATCTTCTATTTTATACCATATAGTTGATTGTTTCATAAAGCCATCCTCTAAAAAAATATTTAATTTGTTTCCGTATTGAAGATATTTTTTGTCGGCAGTTCTTTAATTATGTTCGTAAATTAGACACTTTTGAATGAAGATATTTATTAAGAATAGCATTAAAAACGTTGTTTTAATTTAATTCTAATTTCTATGTATATTTAATTGCGCTCAACAATAAAAATAACACTATTATTAAGTGTCGTTTGACTAATATAGAAAAATATTTTACTTACTTGCAGTTAAACTCGCCGCGGCGCTAATTTGCGTCGGTGCTGTCGCCGAGTTAACAGTTTGTCGCCTGGTTGGTGTGCCATATTGTGTCGTTAACGCATCGGTTGGCGATACGTTGGCATACGTCCAAGAAGTAGCTTCTACGGCGGAGACAGCGGCAGTGCCGGTGGTATTCTGCTGAGGGATTGAATATGGCGGACTGTAACCGCGGAAACTTGACCGAGTGCCGAAAGGTTGCGAAAAAGCCGGTAATGATTGATGGGACACCGTACTCGAGGATTTGCTGCCATAATCCTCAGGAATGGGAAGTCCAGACAGGCCTGTAACTGTCGAGACAACGAAAATGATAAAGAAATGACAAAGAAATCCCAAAGTTTACGAAATGTCTTTTTTTTAACTTTCAAGTTTCTTCCCAGTTTGAAGACTATATTCTTTTATTCAATGTATCATGAAGTGGAGCTAATTATTTAATGCATTTTTCAAATTCTTTTCTATAGCTACATATCTCTCTTTTTAAATTTAAATCAATCAATTTTATTGAAATCGACTTGAAACTTTCATTTGCGATTATTCACTACGAAACGTCAATCGCATATATCTAATACGTCAGACTTATGGTTTTTTTTTTGCCAGGCGAGTCAATCTAAACGCCGTGTCACGTCGTAGTAGAATACCTATGCATACCCTGAGCATTCCAAAGTTGAGGTGGCGACGTCAGTTCCGTGGGACTGCTCGTCATGTAAGGAAGGGTATATGTTCCTCCGGTTCCAGCTACGGTACCCATCGCACTTACTCCACTCATTGGTCGATACATTGATGAACTATAACAGGAAAAATTATGTGTAGAATGTAAAAAAGACTATGTCCCATATTACTTGGTTAATCCGAAATGCATCGTTTTTCTTCCATTTCGACAACAAGTATCAATAGAATAAAAGAAAAAGTTTATTTAGTTTGTTTAGTTAAGAAGCGTCGTAGTACGCGCAAAAGTAAAGCTCACTTGGCGCATATCAGCATCGCCATTTCATCTGAAAAGGCTCACCGTAAAACGGTCTTACGGTGATCTTATGAATTTTCTCATGTCCCAAATTCTACATATCCTACATATGATATTAGTACGGCACGAATAGCGAAATATTCATTAGCGAAATAATTGGACGTGTGCAGACAAAGCTGCGTTTTTCTTTTCCTGCCGTTTCCTCGCACTACGACATTTATGTTAAATTCTGGTAATGATGTTTAAAGATAATCGAGTTGTTTTCGAAATTTACGAAAGAGATACATTTAATTTATTAACCCTTTCGCTGCGGGAATTTTCAACGCAAAACGCAACCGCACTGCAGGCGGTAGACGCTCAGCAGCGACCGCGACGCTCTATAGATGTGCCCCATAACGACTTCTTGCTGGCGCAAGTTCTGTAGGAAATGCGTACAAATTGAAACTGTTTTTGTAATTGTTTTACTATTTTACTAAAGGCAATATATTTTTATTCCTATATTTTATTCAATTTTGTAGTATAATGGTTAAATGTAAAATATGAAGGATGAATATTATTTAATTGCTAAGCAAATCATTGACGAACCAAGTGTCGAGCACCTGTAGGAGTCTACATAGCCAGCGACGTAAGTTGAACGCTTGTAACAACATAGTATGCTCAAATTTAATTAGGTGTCTATACAGGCGTTAACAGTAATGAAAAAATTAAATAAACAGTGTTCCACGTGCAGCTTGTATACCTCGTTGTTCGCGCGCAGATCACGTTTCGCGAATAAATACGCCCCTACTCGTGGGATTTGTGGATCGCGAGGCGGCGTGTACCTCGCGACGCGTTCGAATTGATCGTTCGATCCGAATACCCTAGAGAATTACTCTTATTTTTATTGCAGATTTGCAGATCATTTACATACATGTGTGGCGCTAAATTGTATACATATATCTACATCAGTCATAAACTTATAAACTTATCTCGTGAAATTTTTTTTTATTTAACCTTGATTTAATATCGAAAGATCAGGAAAAAAATCTTAAATAAAAACTTGGACGAAAAAATATTGAATTATATATACGGTACGGAGATGAGTAAAGGCAAGATTTTCTTCAATTTTCTGTAACTGATTTGTAAACACATGTCTGTAAATGATAACAGTATCATCATATTCGTATCATTAGAAAAAAATCGCTGTTCCATGTCGGGGAGAGAGAGAGAGAGAGAGAGAGAGAGAGAGAGAGAGAGAGAGAGAGAGGAAAGTAACCGTCGCGGGAGAGCGGAAACCGTGGTTGCACTCGTAATGCGGGCGCGTGCCCCAAGAACGGAAAGGCACCCCCTTTCGATCTCCCTTCGCGTTCCCTACTACGGCGGACCCTCATCATATGAAAGTCCGGAACGACACAGCTACTCCATTACCATTGCCATTACCATTACGAGTTGTTTATACCTGGTTTCGGCTCAGCGGACAGCCACTTGACCACGCAGCAGGATTCTACCTGAACCTGAATGGAATAGCATAACGAGCTTTCAGGTATGACACGAGCGAATTATGTGTCTCCACTTAAACGCATTTTTTAAATAGCACTTTATCTTCGGCGGAGAATGTCGATGAATCAGCTGGATGAAATTTTTCAAAAGTATGGAAACTTCGATTTACACGGATGCTAAAATGATGACACATACAAGTGAACGATCAATGATGTTTCATCATAATTTAACAAAGACTGTAGCATTTACATTTTTAAACATTGATCAACTTTTTAATTTATCTTTTTTCCAAAAAATGTATTTAAAACAGTTGATATCATGAATTTTACTTTTTAATTACATATATTTAGATAAAATCGTCATTGATTTTAATTTAATTTTAAACCAATCCATCTGAACTGTATACTTAAATCTCAACAGAGCGTCTCTCTTATCTTTATGTGGTGTGGTAGAGGTCTTTTATTACATATAATTATGCGGCGGAAAGTCATCTTGCCATCGTGTCGGTACGCAATCCGCAATCCGCAATCCGCATGCCACGCGCGCCGCGCGCACGTGTACTTAATCTTCGAGCGCATTAACGTGTCCCAAACAAGGTTAAGAAGCGGCCGGCGTAAAACAAACGAAAGCACCGCTGTACGCTCGCGGTGATGTCAATACGGATGCGGCCTTGAGCAGTTGCGCGGTGTCTTGGGCACGTTTCTGCATACCGGTACGTGTCCGCGGACACCTTTGCGCGCGCTCTCGCGATGTCCAAGATTGCCGAGGTGCTTCTCTCACGTGGTCGCCAAACTCCGCGCCGATCGACAAAGAAAGATAGAAACATCGATAAGCGCGTACACGTTTGTCGCAAAATTAAACAAGTTAGCATGAAGAGCAATCTGTGATATAATGTACTAAATTTAAGTTAAATTAGAGATACAAAGAAAATGAAGATGTGAGCGAAAATCTTTTAATTTTAACGATGAACGAAGATTAACAAGATTTAGTGATACAGATTTATAGTGTTAACTATACATATGCATATGTATAATATATCACTGATTGTGAGTTAAAAGTAAATTTTTAACGAAATAAAATGCAGTACGTTTATTTGAATATTGACAATAATATACCTCGAAAGCACAAGCGATGCTTGTGTGTGAAATTTTATTAATTAATTTAATTCTTAATATTAATTAAAATTTTTCTGAAATTTAATATTTTATATCACACGTGCACGACATGCACGTTATTAACCCACGTGAATGGGTAGACGAAAACTGTGCGACTCGCAAAAATGCATATCCAGCATATTACTCTTGATTGCCAGTAGAGTTGTGACGAATATGAAATTTGCAGGCTAACGGTGAACTCGACACCCGACGTGATCTGACCTTTCAAGAAATCTGCTTAGACGATTTATATTTACATAACGTTAAGGTAGGTTATGACACGACAAGCTGGTTATTGACGACAATCGAGACGAAAATATTTTCAACACGGTGAAAAAAGACGGAAATTCATTTCCGAATAAATTGTAAAAAATGATGATAGGGGGATATGAAATAAAGATCCATAAAAGAATGACAAAATTTCCAAGTTTGAAATTGATTATACCGATATACCGAAGATTCTTATGTCGGATAATATAATTTCGTCATGTGTGCCGTCTCGCGATCGCAGGTACCTGCGCGCGAAACTCGCATGCATTTTACATTGGTAATGTAAATACCGGTGAATGAGAGTCGTCTAACGGTTTCGATTGTCTTAGGATGTGTCGTACGTCTGACACGAGCTCGACGGGCACGAGGATGCGTCTTAAGTGCATCGGCTAAGTGCGATGGAACGTCCGCGGCACGACGACGAGCGCATCAGGAGCGAGACCGTTCTCCATGAAACTGGTTGCACGTATCCTGGACAGTTGTGTACCAGGTGCAATCGGGTACTTTGTAAACCACTAATACAAAAGGAAACGGTATTAAATGGGCACGCGCTGCATGCAATTGCATGCCCGGTGCAACGATGCGCACGATCCGTCTCTCGCTAATGCGTTTTGCAATGTAAACGACCGATGGTGGTGAGGCAAAGGGAGAACCTTCCTTCGACAAACTAGGAAAGGTTGCAGAAATAGCAAAACAAAAAAATACACACGGCATCCCATGTTCAACAAATATTAACAGATAAAGTCCTAAATAAATGAAATTACAATTCTAAACTCTCTAGAAAATATATTTTCAGCATAGAAAAAAATAAAGAGAAATTTATAGTAATAATCTTGATTATATTTGGAGCACTATTTAATGTAATAAATAAAACATAAATCCTGTCTGTTAAAAGAAATAAATAAAAAATGCAATAAATTTCTATTTGTTCATCCTATGGGAAGAAAATTTTTCTTGTGGCCTGTTTGCTCTTGACAAACACAAACAAGGGTCTAATACTCAATGACGTAACGTCGTCCTAACAGGAATCGAGGGCGATTTTATGATCAGCACGTAGTTGTATATGTGCGTGCGCGCGCGGGCGCTCGCATATTCTATGCATGCGTAACGATTGCATGGGGAGCTCAATAGCAGATCTCAAATTTCTTCTAAGAATCTCTGCCGTACTTTTAATTATTACCACCGCCGCCGCCGCCGCCTCCAGTAATCTCGATCTCAAACTCTCTTCCTTCCACAAGACGCAAGTATAACAACTGTTATATAACCGTGACGATTATTTATACAATTCGTAAGGTCAATTGGCCAGATGAGAAAGTCTCATAATTAGATAAGTAACAAATGCGAATGTACTACTTATACACAAGTCGGAATTATGGAACATTGAACGAAAAGTTGACGATAAATTTTTGTAAGAATAATTACAATTTTTCGATCGTTTTGCGTGAGAAATTTCAGATTAGCTCGTTGAATTGTAGCGCGTGACAAATTTTATTAATAAACAGAAGATAAACTACAGATATAATACGCATACTATTTGCCACTGGAGAAAGACTAGAGGGTTCCTCACGGTTGACGAGGAATGCAAATTTCACGAAATCCAATATAGCGAGTTTAATGTCGACGGGGTTATAGCCCTGCTGCCGTAGGACTATCTGAATCCACCGAGCTGATAAGACGCTTCTCACGATGGCTCGCGGAAGAAGGCGGGGTAAACGCAAAGATGAGAACGATAAGCCTACTGATCAAGTACATATTTATATATGCGTTATATACCCAAAGGTATAAAATGTATACCGATTTACATTTAGGATAGATATCGATATACCATGTTTCAATATTAGGTTCTAGATTTTTTTTCGATAATTAACAGTATACTGACGAAACTGATTTTCAAAATAGCTCAACGATATATTGAATGAAAAATTCTTTCATATTTTTTCATCTGTTTTAATAAGCATCACAATATATGTAAGTCTTAAAATAAAATTTCGTCCATTTGAAATAAAGAATAAAATTGTGTAGTTTATGCATATTCCTAAATTAAAAACTTACTGGTATCCCAGTTTATCAAAATTCAAAGTTAACTTTCTTTTCTCTTTTACGCGATGAGAGGATTATAGGAAATATTTTAACATAACGAACAGTGTCTACGTTATTTCAAGAATCCTGTAATACGGTAGATATCTCGTATGGTAAAAGATAAGAACCACTTCTTATTTGCTTAGCCGCATTGAGATTGTTTAAGATATCATCGCTGATCTTTTTATACGGTCAGAGTTGACTGAGTGCAAAACTAAATCGTTAGTATATGAATTTAATATTTACAGATGTGATACACACAAGTAGAAAACTACGCTTTTAAAAAGAAGCGCGTATGCGCGTGCGACATGAATGTGAAAGATATGTATTACATATACAGAAACATTAAAAGAAAAAAGTTTTTTTCTTTAATAAATGGCGTCTCTATCTAGTTGTGATTTAAATATCATATTATCCAGTAAATTAATAATTATCAAATGTAAATGTTAAGAATTAAATAATATCGACAAATTGAACAAATCGTTTAACAACATTTAAGATTTTACATGTTCAAATATCAACGTATTAATATAATGTAAATCATTAATAACCGAGTTGTAAAGGGCTGCAATATTTTGTTCACGATGCATTTATTTGGCTGCCGTTGCATTAGTTATCACTACTTACTTTATTTTCATTTAAAGCAAGATAAAGTCTGGATTTTTTAAGAAAGTTTAATCGATGAATCCAAAAAAAGAATATAAGCGGTCAAAGCGGTTAATTGATTACATGCGTATCAATTCATTTACGATTACAGACAAAGTAAATAACACATTGCAATACGATAAAAAAAAAGAAAAATTCTGTAATTAAAAATAAGTAAAGCGGCTAAAATAATAATGTGATATATAAATCCACATTTCTTTTTGAATAACTTCTTTCTAAATACTTATTTCTATACGTAATGTTATAAGTCGTAATACTAAGTGTAAGTATATCAACTATATAAATAAAAGACAAATATATGTATATTATTGATAAGGTATCAATAAATAATTTTATATAATTGCCAGATATAATAGAGAGAGAGAGAGAGAGAGAGAGAGAGAGAGAGAGAGAGGGAATAAAACTTTCAACAACAGTTTATAACAAGTAGTTTAAAATTATGAGAAAATTTTACGTTCAATCTTGTCTCAGCTGTTTTGAAATTTAACTTTGTCACACACTATTAATTTAGTGAGAGAATTTCAAAACTTTGTATCGACTTCCATATGGATCTATTTTACGTAATTAAGCGTATACATAATTGTTATTATTTATTATATGCATTTATTTTTATCATACGTAGCAAAATTATATTATTATTATTATTATTATTATCGTTTATATATATATCCATGTAATTTCTAAATAATCATTAAATTTTATCTAAAACTTGCGTAACATGTGTACGACTTTTATCAGAATTTAGCTAATTATACGTCACGTAAAAATAAATATACGAAGCATCAGTAGAGAAGATATGGAAATATCGAGCGCGAGACAAATCGACAAATGATGGAGCACTCCATTTATAAGATAAATCTTTCGTTAGGAAAAGACTCACTGCATTTTAGCGGGCGTGACAGGTCGCGACGCTTCGATATCTTCTTTACTTCCTTCGTTGATACTCGTCTTCGTTTTGTCGTGGACGGAGAGTAGAGAAGAAAGAGCAATATCGAAGAAAAATAAAAGAAAAGGTGCCAGAGAGCGTCCCGTATCTGTCACCGGGCAGACAAGAACTGAGCGGAATATAATCTAACAGAGTGCACGAAACGTCGAGCCGAATGGAGTTGGAGGACCTCGAAGGTGGTCAGGATTTCCCCTTCTGCAATCCCTTCCCCACTCGAAGAGAAAGACCCTCCTGCGCTGACGAACAATTATCCCCTCTTGTTATTTTCTACGTGTTTTCCCCTCCTACCCGAAATATCACCTCGCACGATCACATTTTGCAGTGTACCCCAACTTTGCCTTTTCTGACGGAGTCTGTCACTGAGAGATCCCCACCATCGTTATCAGTCACTCAAGACGCCCCACTGTTTGACGTTCTCTGCCGATTACGGCTCGTGGCGAATGCCTACTTGCTTTCGTCCTGTCTGGAGAGTCTGCCGTCGCGACGCCACGGTATAGACGATGCGACGACTTTTGTTACTTTATAATTCTCTCTCTCTCTCTCTCTTAAAATTTACAAATTTATAAATTTAAATAAATTTGATTTTTAAAACATTAAAATTACTTATGTAATTCCAATTTGAATAATAAAGTACTAATTGAAATATTTTATTGGGCAGTTCACAGTCGGATATTTAGAGTCTTGGAATAAACGTTATAATCAGTAATAATTACGTCGAATGACAAATTAATGCTTATCGGAGTGCTCCGTGTAAAGTGAAATTTACCACGTGCCACTTCCGCCGGCATGCTCAGTCATTGAAAGACTACCGATCGTAAAAAACAAATGTTGAAATCGTCTCTAGGTGTAGAGACACAGCTGCGTATTGCACATACATAAATCGCACGCGCCTTGTGATATCTTGAAATCGGGACAGTATCTACATAAATATTTTACATAAAAAAATTTTATCAAAATTATAAGAAAGTGTAAAATATTTACTCGGTTTGAAACTTCTAGTTACATTGTAATTAAGCGTTTAAAAAATAATATTTTTAATATACAGTTAAAAATTTTAGAAGAAATGTGCGGGTGTTGATAAAATAAAAATACACTGAGTATTCATAATAAAAAAAATAGAAGGGAAATGAGATATGAGTTTGTTTTGTGGATTTTGTTCTGTATGATTCGTAGAAAGCAATAGGATGTGTGCGCGTGTGTATTTATGAATTGTAAACTCTCTTAAATAAAATTCACAAACTTTGCACCACTGTTAATGAACACGGTTTATTAATCTCAGGTTTCTTTCTTCGTACTGTAATTTTATTCATTGTAACTGTTTAAAATTATAAACTTTAAAAACTGATTCTTTTATTTGCATGGTCTAAGATAAATTCAAAGTAAACTTTAAGACTTTCTTGTTTATAGATTTTTTAATTATTCAAACTAAAATATTCTTATAACTAGCTTCTCTTTGAAAGAAAGAGAAAAAGAAAAGGGAAAATTTTAACTATTTTTCTCTATTATAATCGTTGTCATTTTATTACATTACTTATCATATATTATTGATTTATTTCAATTATAATATATAATTAATTCGTAGTGTAACCAATCCTATTTCATTTTAAATTATAAGATTGCTCCTAGTGTTGTCATATAAGATGTGTTTATTATTAGACAATGATATACAATTATGAAAACGAAGATTATTATTATCTGGTATCAGTAAAATTAACTCCCGATGACCTACTAATAACAAATAATTTTTAAATGCAGAATGTAAGTATTAAATAAATTTACGTAACCATAAGAGAACAAACAATTTATTTGCATTGGTGCAATCTCTCAAATCGACTAAAAGTAGCAAACAACAAAAAGAAATAACGAAAAGCGGATCGCAATCTGCACTCGAACTTTTGCTATCAAATTTGAAAGGTCGCGACTCGTGCACGTGTATAGTGCATGAGTTAAAAAAATATGAATACTTCATCATCTTTCTTTTTCCTTCTCCCTCTCCTTTTTTCCCTTCTCTCCCTCTTTCTCTCCCCCGTTCTATATTTCTTCTCAATTACATCTTCTCATTACAGCCACAATGAAAGCAAGCGTGATCATCCAATTGCTCTCTTTTCGTAGAATTGCGAGGTAACAGTTAATAGGAAATCTATCAGTCAATCGCACTCATTGGTCAATAAAATCTTATCGGATGCAGATCCGACGCATCAGATAAGACCAGCTATACTGCTGGATAAAATCACGGATAAAATAAATGAAATTGCAGTATGTGGAACAAATGTCGCTGAATTGAACGAATTGAAAAAAGTTATTAATTGTATTTATTGTCATTAAGAGTTTTGATGTACTTTTCAAAAATATTTTTTTCTTTTTGTGAATCTATATTGAACTGTGTACTTTGTATTTGTCAAAGGTGCGATTCTTTATGCATTCCCATTTATTGTCACGTAATAAAGATAAATCCAACAGTTATTGTGCACGCCGATCAAATGAATCAACATAGAACCATGGATATGACGCATGACGCCTTTGACGCGAGTCTTGCGATGCGAGCAATCTGTCTCGTTCCCTTCCCAGAATCGGAGGGTGGCAAACAATGCGATCTGTGGATCATTTCGATCGGTGAATGAACCCTTATCATCAGCCAGCATCGGACATGAAGAGAAAAGCGCGAAGAGCGAAAGTCGTGCGAAATCCGAGTAAAATTATCTCACATTCGTCATTTAATTCAACCATCATCAATATCGACATTTTTTTTTTATTCAAAACCACATCGGTATCTTATAATTTAATCTATATCTTAATTATTGTCGTAAAAAGATTAGTGTGTGTTAATTCCTTTGAGAAAAAAAAAGCTAAAATATAAATTATAGTAAAATTTAAAAAGCAGCTGCTCAATGTAGTTGTATAATTTGAAATTTTGTAATAAACACATTGATATCTTTAAAAATTTATATCAATAATTATAATAGGATGTAGAGGAGAAAGAAGGAGACACTGTTGAAAACTGTGAAACAACTAATTAACGCGCGCGCGCGCAATTAAAGATTGAAGGAACAAACTGTATCGAGAGGATGGTAATAGAGAGAGAGAGAGAGAGAGAGAGAGAAAGAGAGAGAGAGAGAGAGAGAGAGAGAGAAAGAGAAGCAACCACCTTAGGATCTCGAGTACCTAAATTCAAGGGCTCGTGCCCAAGCTAAATCAACAAACAGGGCAGTGTAGGTGGGGACAATCGCTTCGCTTTCACATAGTTGTTAGCATAGGGTCGAGCAGTGTTCCGACGGTTGCGCTTTGTTTCGTGCTGTATATTAAGTATCGCCTACGCATACAGACCTGCGTGAAGCGGAATAGCTCTTAAAACTCACGAGTAAATATTTTTGCGTGCAGGAAAGAACTGTAGGTTTGTATGGATGCAATAATTCGATTATACGTCTTACAGAACAGTGCGTTTGATCATACCGCACTTTCGATAAAAATTATTTCTTTTTAATAAAAATTTTGATATTGTTGACGTAACACGCATCAAGCATTATAAACTAGCTAGTTCAATTCATTAGTGTTCAATCGATCTCTAATTAGAACAAATTACGATTTTTAAATGTCCGACATAAAGTACCGAGATCATTCTCATTTATCTGTCAGTGAACTACATATAATTTTAATATTTTATTTACGTATAAAGTTAACGTTAAAACACAAAATTACTCATATTATTATTCTGCATACAAGAATGATGCATATCGTATTATATTTCATATCCCAGAGACAGCTAAATAAATTCTCGGTAAATGATGAGCGAAACAATTTACTATGCGAGATAACCGCAGATCTCATATAAAAAAATACGTTATAACGATGTCAACGAACGATGCTACATATACATTCCAACGTTATTGATTTTAAAATAATCTAACCACAAAGCACTAATAGCATGTCTATAAGCTGCTCCAAAAAACTACATCGAAAATATTTCACATTCAACACCAGTTTATTCAGTGATTTATTCTATTCTTAACACTAAAATAATTTCACTCTCAAGAGACGATTTTTTTCTAAGGACGAAGAAACGAAAAGAATGTAGATTGTCGCCAATATGAACGGTTTTCAAGTTAATTCGGTTTACACCTGACACATCCGTTCATTACGGATTGTGTCACGCAACAATAACGATAACGATTGTCACTAACCTGGAGAGTGGGCCGCTGGGCGAATGCGGCGCGGAGGGGCCTTGGTCGTGTTGGTCCTGATGATGATGAGGGGTACCAGCGGCATGATGCGTGTAGATCGAATCAATGTACAGCTGATCGGAGACGCGCTCGGCTTCCTGCAATCCATGATTGGTCTGAACCGACGGTGGTTGCATAGCCGTAAGATGCGTAAAAGATTGCAATCTGCCCTGTTCAGTGGGGCTATAACTCTCTTGGGCTTGGCGATGTGGCGATGAGAGAGCCTGATCGTCGTGCGGGCTATGACTAGAAGTCGGCGAGCCGCCGACGGTTCTCACCGATGGAGAACCACCGCCGGTCGGGGGGGCTCCGCCAGTACGGATTTGATGTTGCAAATAAGACTCTTCGGACAATACGTCCTCCAAGTGGTGCGACGTATGATGATGATGATGACTGCTACCACCGTTGCTGGACGTGCTGCTCGACGAAGTGAGAGTCGGAAAGAGTACACCTAGATAATCACCCCGTGCACCTCTCATGGCTGCGGTGATGCTGCTCACCCCTCGATCCACGTCTTCGTCAGTTTCTTGATGATGCTGCTGCGAATCTTCCAGATGACGATGAGCAGAGGATAAAGCGGTATGTTGATGCACCTCAGATAAATGATGATGATGATGATGTTGCTGTTGTTGATGGTGATGATGGTCCGTCGTGGTTGGTGAGAGCGTCTCGATACCGTAACGATGCATCGTGGAGTGAGGCATGTGACTGCCGGCACGGCGTCCCTCCGGCGCGATGGAGGCCTCCGTGCTATCCCCTCCCTCGGGAACCGGGACCTCTCTCGCCCCAAGCTGAACATACTGTTGAGTCTGTTGGTGATGGTGTTGCGACGACGGCAGCGGCGGTGGTGGCGGCGGCGGCGGCGGCGGCGGCTGCTGCTGCTGCTGCTGCTGCTGTTGCTGCTGCTGCTGTTGCTGCTGCTGTTGTTGACGATGGTGATGGTGTGTGTCATGCTGTTGGTGGTGCGGTTGGGAAACCTGTTGCTGCTGCTGCTCCTCCCTCATATCACCGCCCCCAAAACTTTAAGGGTTAGAAGAAAAGAGAAAAAATTTTTTCATCAACTAACATGCGGTGAAGTTCAGCAATTAATAACAATAACTTTTGATTAGTTTTAATCTATCGATACATTTAAACGGTAATATTTTTTTATTGAACAAATTTGTTAATGAAATTCTTATAATCCTAAAAGATTCTTTCTAAACATTTTCAATTTCCTTTTAATATAGTTGGAATTGTATATAATAAACGTCAACCTCAGAATAAATTTGAAAAGAAATATATAAAGAAAAGAAAATCAAACCCCATGTCTTTAATGTGGAGATAGTTCTGTTGCGAAAAACAATTATAAAAAAGGGGTGCAAAATTCTGGGATTAAATTACAACGCGTTCTAATCCAGTGTTTTATTAGAATATTTGTTTTGATATTTGATGACAAGATATTTATCCTGACTCACTTACCTCTCCTGGATTATGTGTGTGGGATGATAGTCGAGCTCATGAAGGGTATAAGTGGTATTGGAATCCTCATTGGCATGATTGTCGGCACCAGCGGCAACGGCGGCGACCGCAATAGCGACTGCTTCGGCACCGGTTGGCTCAACCATGGCGCCATTTTCCATTTCCGGCTGTCCCGCCTCCAGCACGCCCACACCGCTGTTCTCCTCTCCAGCCTCTCTAGTCGCCACAAACGCCAGCTGTTGCTGCTGTTGCTGCTGCTCCTGGTGGCCGACTTCGTGCCCGATGACGTCCTCGGTCTTTATCGTCGTCGCCACTGCTTTCCCCTCTTCCTCTTGCTTGACGATTGCCTCTCTGGTAGACTGCGATGCTGGTTCTGTGGCTCCAACATATCCGATCAAGACTGTATAATCATCAAACGAATCATTGGATATCTCATTCGATAGATTAGGAATGTATTCGAATATAAAAAAATCCTAATCCGTGCAGGTGCACCTTTGATTTTTGAAGAGCGCCGAAATAGAGATAAGTAAATATCGAAACAAACTCATCGATTAAACTCATCGATCAACAAGAAATCTAGCATTATTTTATCTTAAATTTGTATTATAAAAAGTGATAAAAAATTAATTATCTTTATTATGATTTGCGGGTCTTTTAAAAATGCAGATCTTGGTTAAAGTTAGCCTATCAAGATTTTTTAATTCTTTAGATTATATTATTAATTTATAATTTATAACAAAATTCTAAATTATATGGGTAAGCTATCAAGAATATGTTATTAATATTTTGCATTTAATTGTCATAAACTTTTGCAGAATACATTTCTATTAAAGGATATTTTAAAATATCGTGATGAAGATCAATGATACTTTATATCTTATCTGTTTAAGTATAAATTGGTTATTTCGTAAACAGCGAAAACAAATCGGTAATAAGTTGCATAATCATGTCACAAGGTTCCGAAATATAGATCGATTCAAGTACATACACATTTTCTTCAAACGTATATTTGTTCATATGTAAAAGGCAATGTCGTAATAAACGATAGAAAAACGTGTCTATTAGTGTCGCATTATACAACATTTCAAAATCCGCTCCAATAAAGACGGTTTTTATTCTTTTTTGTTTTTCACCACATAGTAATTATAATCATCCAATCATATAATTTATTACCCCTTCTTATAGCTTCTTTTTTAAAAGAAATAATAATATTAAATGTTGGAAAATTGAGAAAAAAATCTGCCAATATTTTTGTCAAAAAAAATCTATTCCTCTCTACTAAATTAGTTGGAAACTTTTAAATTGAAAATAGATCTCAAACTGCATGATATGTGTGCAGGTTTGTAAAATATTAATTATAAATTTATGTAACATGTAAAATAATAAGTCTTTGATTTGGTTGACCAGTTGAAATGGATGAATTGTTTGGACGGTTGCATATCCGTTCTACTTTGTAACCGAATAACCACGATCGTATAATTGCGCAATAAAAACCGCAAGAATGTTGAAACCGATCGAGATTCGACAGAGGCGTAGGACATACCGCGTGATGACACTGAGAAACTGTTGCTAGCTGGTGCGTTACAAAAATAACCATGTGCTCTTATCTACGCGTTGTTAGTGGTGGCTCATGCATTCACATACGGATGGACATTGCATACATGTAGAGAGAAAGAGAGAGAGAAAGAGAGAGGAGGGGGATAATAGAGAGAAAAAGAGAAATGAAGAGAATGATTTCATGAGCTGTTCTCCTTCTCTCTTGGGAATGATAAAAATATTATTTTTAATTGAAGGATTCATGCATATCATGTTAGGACCAATGATGCTAGGAACACATATGTAACAATCCTAGTCCACAATTTTATTTATTTATTTAAATCTTGTAATGTATTTATTTAAATTCTTTATATATTTTAAATACTTGAGGCGAAATGCAGTGTAATACACACTCTTAATAGACCATTATTTGACCTCGAATAATGTAATATGGGTCGATCGTGACGATTTGATGCTCGATTGTCTACACGACCGCTGAGTAATCGGTCGCATGAACGTGCGACACACGAGGGAAAAAAAAAACGTCATAAATGTCACGTGCGCCTCGTAAAACCGATCTGATTCTAACTCGTGACTTTGCTCATCCAACAAAGTTCACAAATCATCGCGCATCTGACTATGACTAATTTATTTCTACATTGAGAGAAAGAAAGAGAAAAAATTTGATTGAAAATTATCCAAACTTAAATAATCGTGTCTTAAATCGTCAAATCGTCAAATATTCGACATAATATCGTTGAAAATTTCCACAAGTTTATTTTATTTGAGACTATATTTTTTTCCTTTAAAAAAATAATTAAAATTAAAAACTATCGTTAAATCGCGGCGTCGAAAGTTATCATAAATGCATCTAATACCCCTTTACCTGCTCTTTTTCATATTAAGTGAAATATTAACATATATATATATATATATATATATATATATATATATATATATATATATATGTGTATATGTATACATATATACATTAACAATTTTTATATACATATTAATATATACTCTTGAGAATTGTACATTATTTTTATATGAATCTGGATAATAATCTTTCGCTTTTGATTTAGCGACTTCATTCAGACTACCGTAATATCACCTCTGAAGACGGTATATCAACCACATTTAACATTGAACCGACCTTATTGACATTACCTAATCGAATTGGAAAGGTCAAGCTCATTGGATTATCTGTCGCTGCTGCTTGACGAATTCTATTAAAAAACATATTTTTGCACAAAAGGTCCAAGTACAGTTCACTTTGTGTGACCAACCTCTGAAATAATGTAAATAAATGTACGTTTATACGGGGTAGTCTGGCGCGTTACCGATAATACTCTCCGTCAAAGATTACTCTTTAGACATCAAAAAATAACATGCATTTATGAGAATTGTATTTAATTCATGTTTAACCTTTAATAAATTTCTTCAAATTTATATTTAAAAATTAAATTTTTAATTTGTGTTATTAAAAATGCATTGCTCTTTCTTCATTTACGATACGATAATTCTTTTAAAGTAACCACATCTTTTCTCTAAGAAAGTGATCAAATTATTTTTTTAAGAAATAATTCAAAATATTACTTTATTCAAATTTTATTTCACACATATTAAATAGTCATGATAAAACATATATTTTTACGCTTTAGTCAATTCTATAAAAAATCCATAATAATTGAAATAGATTTAACAGGAATGCAAAAGGCAAAGTAAAATGCTGAATCTAATGACGAGACATAAAATAACTATATAAGTGTATAAACTTTAAATAAAAGACTTTAAAGATCAACGGAAAAGAATTAGTCGCCCCCATCGTATTATCTCTACAAGGAGGAGATGCAGAGCTACGACCCCGATTAATCATTCAATGAAGAAAATATGCGCGACGGACATGTGTGGTTATAGCGAGGAGGACCTTCTTCATTGCCATAATAGTAAAACAAAGAAATGCGCGTGATTAACTTTAATTTTATGGTCGATATTGTATGATCAAATATCATTTTTTCTTACGTCGAATTAATGTAATATCCTATTACTACATCTATAAAGTTTTATAAATAATGTATTTCTTTTTTTGGGTAGGGGAGGGGGACATATGTCTTTCTATAAGTTTTTCAATTTTCAAGTATCATAAAAAGAAACATTCTCCGTATCATTCCCTATATTTCAGACGAGATCCTGAAATGCGTTAATCTTTAATATTAATTATCGCTCTTACTTATATCATGTTTGTTTATAATAAACTGTATTTCTGTATTTCTTTAGACTATCGATTTGGACTGATGCAGTGATACGCGCAAGGTGCGCGTAATATGATGCCCTTGAAATAATTATAGCATGAGAGTTAAGCGTTTATTATCCCTCGAGATATACGCGAGAATTGATGGTACCACTTTCCTGAACGGTAGCCAAGAGCGAGTTTCAGAGTCACTGGACGAGCGGAAGAGGTTTTGTACATCGAGGCCAGAGGTTGCTCTTATCTTTCAGACCCCCACAAAAACAGTCTCTGTTATCCGCAATACGAATGAACATGGTACACATATCGATGCGGTTTACGACGAGATTTTCAGAGATTGAATAGCCTCTTTATCTCTATCTTTCGAGCCCTCATCTTTTTTCTTTTCACTCTCCTTCTCCTTCTCTCTATCTGACGAAAGCTTTAATCGTAATAATTTATAATACGATAAAAAAATTTTAATAAAAATTCAAATAAAATATTTATTTAGACGAGAGAAAAATTATAATAACGGAAATATGTGAGAATAGATATTCACGCTTTATTAATCGAGAGGAAAAACAAAATAAAAACGCAAGAGAAATAGAAATAAAGAAACTATTTGTTTGTATATTTCATAATTCTGTTAAATTTTATCTCAATGATATTAAAATTTAGCAAGACAAAATAAAAAGATTTAAGTATACAAGACACTGGAAGAACAGAGATTGTATTGTAGATAGATGAGGTAAGGTGAGGTGAGGTAGTTGTTGGATAGGTACGATGTTGCGCTATGGGTGCGTTCTGCCTATTTCCGATAAGAAGAAGGCCAGGTGTTCTCGCGTACATCGTCCACGGGGGTGACATATTCTCGGCATACCGTTCGTAAAACTGTAATTTATAATCTGCAATCGACATTTATATGCCCGCGCAAAAAGTGATTCACGGAGATTGAATTGCCTGCGTTTATTCCAAACTAGCACGTATAAGAAACGATAAAGAGAAACGTATGTATCATCGCACGGCGATCAACAGATTAAACAATTAATATGCGTTAAATGATTAAAATGATTAAAAATTTTTCATAAAATTAAAAATCCAAAATATATTAAAGCCGCGCTTATAAGCCTCCTGTACAACATTATTTTCGATAGCGAGATTATTACGTTAATTTTATTTTTCTTAAATAATTTTTCGTCTCTTTCGATGATTCTATTTTCGCAATGAATCAAAGATGAATCGTCGTATTCAAAACTGCTTACGCTATTATATTCGCCATCGGAGTAAGTGTCGTCACAGTGTCTGCCGCTGAAGCTGCATCGACAACTGTGACTGCTGTTGCAGATTAGGCTACTATGCGACTCTTAAAAGGCGATAGAAAGCCCGCAATCGCGGTGTGTGTACTCCGCTCGCCGTACGCACGCTTATGATAACTGCTGGCAGTAGAAATAGAAGATAATACAATCGCTGTATAATCATACGTAACTCATTCATCCCGCGGCTCAAGATAGAGCTAATCTGCTTAACGTTACGTTTTCTTGTATCCTTGACAATTTTGTGCCAATTTTTGCTTATCGAGCATCCATTTCAAGTAAATCTATTACAATTAAACAATTAGAAAGTAAAAAAATAATAAATTTAGTTTATTAAATTTTTGACGGAATTACATAAAAATTGCATGTTTGTGTATCATTAATTTTAATTATTTACGTTTTTAAAGATTTATAATATTTACATTTGCATTACAAATTTTCATAATTTTTGCTCTTCTTTTTATCTGATTGTTTAAAAAAAGCTTTCACAAACTCAAACATTTTCGAAAAGAAATAAAAAAAACTGTATCTTTTATTACCTGGTAAGGAATTTCTTTGTGTAGAAAGAGTATAAGTAGATATAAATTCTAAACAATCTGCATGCTACTACAAAATATATTTTATTCTCGTTGTGGTGTGTTTTATCGGTTTTCCTTGAGGATCAGTCAGTTGAATAAAGTTCTTATTTTATCTATTTTAAAAAAGAATGTCGCGTGTAATTTAATTTTTAAAACCGAAAATATGTGTATGTTAATTCTGTAACATTAATGAAAAGGAATCAATGTTTATAAATAATCGTATAAATACGGCGATTGACCAATGTAAACCCACAAATAGATCGTGATAAATCATTCACGTTTTGTGATCACAACGACACCTCGGTATCTTAACGCGGAGCCGTACAAAACTACTACCTCAACTCGATAAAACGTGATAAGGCTGATAAGGTGATACGAGACGGCACGCGACTACGCGACGTGTTTCTTATACTTGCACGTGCAGATAGTACGAAAGAAAAGAAGAAATGATCTATGGCATTTAGCATTACCGCCTCGATTATTATTGTCATTATATTTACATTCCTATCATATGCAAAATGCGATAATAATATTCTCTATCATGACGAATATATAGAAAGTAAAATTCACATTCATTTCAATAAACTATGATTTTACGATGAGCCTATAAACCATTCCTACGTATAATCAAAATTTAAGGATACAAGATTTTAATCCAATAAATTAATATTAATATATTAAATGCGGAATTGATGGTCATTAAAATGTCATAACAAGAAATTTATTCAAAACTTTTCTAATAATTATCAAGTTTGAACATTTCTCACTTTTTACATTTAATTTTTTTTCCTACATGGAAGTATGCATTCGATTAATTATATCATTAGATAATTAAATTATACCATCTAATTTATAAAGAAACATTCTTAGATTAACATTTCGTCACGATGATGGTTTAATTTCTACAATACTTTTGTGACATTTCGTGACATGACATACAAATGAAAAGAAAATGGCGCTAACCCAATTAGCAACTGCCAGACGAACAATGAGCTGTGCTTTATCACGCAGTGTCTGCGCGCAGACAAAGAAGACGATCGTCGATGACGTGAAAAATAAGATGAAAAAGACATCTGCACGCTAATGGAAATTTCGCTACTGTTTCGAAGACTGCATTGTACGACAAAAAGGAAGACTTGAAATGAGTGCATTCTACTCTCAACCATGCTAACTCAAAGGCCTTTGAACTTTCTCCTTTTCTTTTCTTATACTATTACGTGTCATTTAAACTGAATAAAATATAATTAAATAAAACATCAACGTGCTTTTTTCTAATTTTAAAAATTTATCCATAAAGAAGTTAATTAATTTCTCAATTGATCAATGATTCGATTTCAATATAATCTCATTTAAAAAAAATTTGAGAAATAAAAAAAAATATTCTTTAGAGAAAAATAAACTTATCTTTGAAATAATCGCACAAACGTTTCTAAAAAACAAATACGCAGATTGTCAAACCGCATATTAATTATACTTTATGCCTAGACTCAAATTTCGATGAGTTGGACAGATTCGTTGATAATCCAAAGTATATAAACGCGCGAAACGTATAATTTTGCTAATAAACCTGCTGAATACACGCGTGTCAGCACATTAACTACCTGACGCAGGAAGCATCAGATTCGCGCTAATGAGCTTGAACGCATCTGCGACTGACATGCGGTATGCGGCTATTCTGAATAAAATGATTGTCTAATGGAACACACGTGATAAGTATTTCAGTTTATGTATTGCGAAAATAATGTTGATGAATAACTGTATGTATATCACATGCAGAAATATTTTTTACATCGTATGTATGTACATGTAATTTCAAAATAAGTTTATTAAAAAATATTACGAATATTACGAAATTCTTTAATCACTAATTTTCTGTTAATATTATTTTGAAATATTTTGTTAACATGCTAATTCTAGGACCGTTTGTTAATGAAACTTGGCATTAAAATCTCATGGTGTAATATATGATATATATATCATATTTTTATTTTGATTTAAGCATTTGTTTGTTATGCATTATAAAATTTTATTATATAATAAATTTTATTATATTTTGAATTAAAATTGAATCGTGAATCATTAATAATCTTATCTCGACACAGATTAGGAAGCTTAATCAGAAGCGAAAAAAATTAGATGATCAACTTTCTTCCAAACTCTAAATCATGCATCATTTCGAAGTTAATGGGTAATAAAACGAAGAACCCAAAAAAGTTACAAGTCGGCTGGGGAGCATCAGCGAACTGCGACAGACTTGACATGTACGTCTCGTTTTCTTTTCCCCGAAATCTACTCATACTTTTTCTTGTGTCAAAAGGATTAACCGTTCCCTTTCTCATGAGAAAGAGAAAGTTGAGTAATCTTATTATAAAGTTTAATTCTATTTTTAACAAGTATAAATAACAGAAAATTGGATTAGAAGAGAAAAATTCTCCTTGAAAAAAAAAAAGAGAGAAAAATATAGAACAGACTTTTTTAAAACTGATTTATAGGAAATGTAGAGAGAGATCGTTGCAAATGTTTTGTAAATATATTCAATAGTGTATTTGGAATAATTTATTATTTAATTTCAAGCTATAAAATAGATAGTTTTTTACATTTTTTTAAGAATTAAAAATGCAATTTTTGATTCAACATATAATATAATAAAACATTCCATAACAGTCGTACAATACTTTAATGATGTCAGATCTATAATCGTTCCATTTCTTACACTCTTAATTGATTTCTAATCAAAATTATTAAACTATCTGTATCCTAAGAATATGAAATTTTATTCCGAGTATCTCATTTTATACATTTTTGACACAAGATTCATGTAATATATCGGGCTTTAGTGTATTTAGTGTCGATCGGCAGATACTCGTTCGAAGTCAAAATTAACAATTTATGACCGATAAGTCGTTTCGTTTCAGTTTGAGGAAAGTTTCTTGCGAGCAAGATGAAGAAAGAGAAAGGGACATATATGTAGCAGTTGCGAGAGCGGGAGCGAGAGCGGGGTCGAGAAAGGGTCACTAACCCCTATTTATCTCGGAGACTCTACTCTCTTTTATCTTTGCCTTTATTATAAACAACCTCGAGTCTGTTGATTTATAGACTACTTCTCGCTCTATTTAGTCTAAGTACCAATAATGAGTGACTGGAATTTATTTGCGAGTTCCCGCCGTGCTACAAAGAAACTGTTTGATTTCTTGAAGCAGATATTCATAATGATTACAATTCTCATTACGAAAAATCACCAGGAAAAATCCTCGTGTACACAATCTATCCCAAAAATTATAGATAACTATCTTGTTTTTCTCGATGAGAAATTAATTATTTGAATACACTATGAGCACATAGATGCGTTCAGGAATTAAAACGTTCGTTGCTCTATGATTTACACCGTCATATATATGTATATATATTCGGTACATGTTGTTTTTAATTTTTTAATTCATCTATGAATGAATTAAGGCTACGAAATAAATAACATCAGAGCTTGAAGAAAATGCAAGTATTTTAAGCATTTAAAAGTGAAGCTTTAGCGTGTCGCGCTATTCCGTACTTAAAAGATTAAATGTGTAACTGTGCATCGATAATTTATTTTTAAAAATAATGGCTCATCTCAAGATATCTCAAACTGAGTGAGTTGTTTTGTGTGTTTTAATGTGGCCACAGTTCAGGAACACGAACCAGACACGACCCTAAAGAGAGAGCCCGTGAGTTCTCCTCTTTGTACGTACAATCCGATGCAGGACATTTCGACGAAGGAAGGTAAGCAAATATTGAGGGCGGCGTGCGGAAAAGACGCAGAGCGGTTAAGTTATTAGCGACGTCTTAAAGAAAGAAACAATGTCGACCAGGTGAGAGAGAAGGTGCCATAAACCAAACCGGAAGCGGGGGGTGTCAGCCAAGACGAGCCAGGATATTTGCCATTTCCTCATGGGCTCGTGGACATTTTTTTCTTAATTGTCCTCGCGCGCCGTCGCCGTCGTGCTCGCGCGCTATTTGCTTTCCTTCGCCTTGTGAATGAAGACAAGAATTTTACTTTTTTAAATCTGTACTCTTAGCATTTTCGCAGCCGTGGAAATATACGTGTGTGGTATATAAAATATATTCAATATAAAAAATATTTATTGTATAGAAATGTTGATTAAAAAAATAATTAGAAATACATGTGTAACAATATGAAGGGATAGTGATTCAAATAATTTAACCGCGCTCTCGCATAACGTGTTCTAAACTTTGGCAGAAGTTTGGATTTTCGAAATTTTCACACGAATAAAAATCTTTCTCTTTCTACGATCATAAATTCTTACGTGTATAATAGCGCGCATCTTAGAAACGCGCATCATATAAAGACTTTGCATTCGGGTCTTTTACATAGACATGCCGCTGCGGCATTTCAGTCGGAGATTTGTCGACAGGT
The DNA here is from genome assembly GCA_928718305.1 of Tetramorium bicarinatum. NCBI lineage: Eukaryota > Metazoa > Arthropoda > Insecta > Hymenoptera > Formicidae > Tetramorium > Tetramorium bicarinatum. The sequence continues at coordinate 11,941,820 of OV788328.1, forward strand.
TTTCCTTCTGTCTCCCTCTCGTGATGAGTTTCAGCCGTTACGAGCCGCGAAACAACGAAACACAGACAGCGTGGCGTAACGCGAGAAGGGCACGAATCACGCGCAACGGGGTGTTTAAGTATCGCTTCTTTACACCGGCATCTCTCTTGGCCTCCTCTTTTTTTCTTCCTCTGTAGAATTGCCGCTCACAATTTAGGCGCCACTTCATAAACGACCTTTCAAAAGATTATCAGCAAACTACCCTCCAATGTATAGATATGCTTCGCGATGTCCGATGCACACGTACCAAGAAATTCACTGGCGGCATGAAATTCTTAATACATAGGTACATAAGTATTTTATTTAATTTTTGCAAAAATAACTTTTGAATAAACAAAATGACGGGACGCCGCTTCTTATCATTCGTGGTTTCATCATTTAAGTTCAACAATCGTTATTAAAAATGTATTTTAATAGTCGTGAAATTACTGTAACGTAAAAATAAATGAGATTGCCGACTGCTGTTATCAGTTCTTCAGACACTTCGATCAAGTCTCTTCGAAAGAAGATTCTTGTGAGTGTTTCTGAATTGATGAACACCATGAAAGAAGCTTCGAGCGTTTCTCTTCCACGAGACGCAATATTTCCAACGTCTGTAAGAATCTGACACATTTCAAAGTACTCGTGCTTGGTCGCTAATGGTTTATCTGCCATGTTCGATGAGGGCAACGAAAACTTAATAGCTTGCTTAGGAGTTTATTACATTTCTAATGGCGTACCGACCAATTCTGCGTTATCGTGACTCTCAGAAACACGGGATGAATATCTCAAGTACTCGCTGCTTCTAGATTTTTCTATAGACTGTGAAACAGATAAATATTTTCATGCTAGATATACCACGCCGGAATTAGTACGTTCCACCCCTGGATCCTGATAGAACGATAGGAGTGACACATTAAATCCGATCTCACGAATTCTCTGCGAGGATAGAAATTATGAACATGGAGAAAGGTCATTGTATCGATATTTTATAAATCGTGCGTAGCTCCATGAAATGGTCGTGCTACGCGAGTAGAAGAAACAGAAGGGACGAAGGGCGAGATGGTGATCAGGATGAAAGGATCGGTTTCGGAGTCAAAAGAAAAACAGTAAATCAGTCATCGGAAGGTCATAGGTCTCACCGTGAGCGGTGCCCTACGATATTCATATTCACCGCGTAATGGAGTATTAGACCTAGGGGACTTTCGAAATCCCGAAATTCGAAGAGATCGCAACTGAGAATGGTAGACCCTTATTAGTTCGGTCTAATATTATTTATTTTACGCCGCTTAGGCTCTGTGAACGTTCCCGGGTATCAACGGGATTACCTTACCAAGGGAATACTAATGGTTTTCTACCAGAAAAAATTACGTGCTTCAAAGATAATCACATTTGAAAATCTTTCCATCTTAATTTTATTTAATGCTAAGATCTTTCACGTTAACATTAATTAATAATTAGTACGAATTAGTTGTTTTTGTATTCTGATATACTGAAATTATACTGAAATTGTATCGCGTAAAAATATTTATGTAAAATAAACATAAAAATATTTAATGTTAAATGCATCCTAAACACATTTATATCTCGCTAAAGAAAACTAGAACGAAAACTAGATCTCTGAACTATTTAACTTGTCCATGGCTTAGACACGATAGCTATGACGAAACGCGTAGAATTGTAGATAAACTCCGTCTATACAAGCAAATATCGCTGAAAATTCTGAAGAAACTAATGTTTTAGAGATCGCCATTAAAATAACTTTTCTATTTGTCTATAATATTATCTGATATTTGTTTTTATAACAACAGGATTAATACAAAGTATAACTTTCAGGATTACACAAGCGATTTTTTTCTTCGAACGTGTTCCATATTAATGACAGGTGCGTAAACATTCATGTTAAATTATATATAATTAACCAAATGTTGTTTTTAATAAAAAGATAATAGTAATTAATTTTTTAATTCAAGTTTATTATATTATTTTAAAATTCTTGTCTCTCATTCTACTTCATTAAAAAATATTCCTGTCATGTGCGAGTCGTAGGACGAAAGAATTAATATAGAGGGACAACAAATCAGTACAGGGGAGGGAGAGGAGGGAGAGAGGGGGGGGGGCAAAGGGGAGCAAAAGAAGGAGACGCATAAAGAGGAAATATTTGCGTTGCAAGCAGTCGGGCAGGTTTACGGTACTTGTTGGCTTGCCAGCAGCTCTGACGTCACATCCTGCGTGGGCGGACATCCGGTTTCGCTGCCGGACTCCTGCCCCAGAGCGATAACAAAATCTACTTTTAAAAAAAGAGAAGAGTGAGTGAAATAAAAGAAGGGAGGGATGGAAAAAGAATATTCGCGTCGCGCCGCGATTTGTCCCATCTTTCGACAATACTCTATTGCGTGTGTGCACCTGTGTGTGTGCGTGTGTGTGAAGTTGGTATTAATTTTTATTCATCCAAAATTTACAATACGTGAATAAGAATGCCTATTTTATAAAAAAATGTTTATTGCCATTAACCATTATTGAAAATAATATTTTAGTGTGACAAAAAGAATGTTATGCACCAATTAATCTACTTGCTTCCAAGATACTAAAAATATTTAATAATATTTAAATATAAAAACTATTATTAATGTTTCTTTTACATATATATTTTTTTATACAAGTATGTCGCTTTTTTAATCTTTTCTTAAAAATCATCCTTCGCTCTTCATATTATAACTCGTCAATAAGCTTCTCGTAAGAATTTTCGTTGCTTTGTTAAATGTAACACAGTTTAATAGTAGCAATAGAGTCTTCCTCGTGGGAAGTTGGCAAAGACACTCCCACGACCGTAACCGGAAATCATGGCGCATTTATTTATCAAACACGTTCATACTGAGCGCGTTACGCATTTCTGGTCAAACGGGTCTGACCGCCTTGCTGGGCCGTATCGGGCATTATTACTTGGTCGCTGCTTTTCACGCGGGAACGACGAAAACATAACAATTAGGGTCTCTGTTATCACCAGGATAACGTCGTTCCCGTTGCCCTGGACGTGCCTTCCGCGTCGAAATGCTCGAAAATTCCCGCGGTGGATGGATGTCGACCGACAGATAATCCAATGTTTTATGGCTATATAAACTTATGAATCCGCAAATCTACCCGTACGATTAAACTCATTTTTTAACTAAGAAATTGAAGTGGCAATAGTTTCTCAGCTTTCAAGTTCAATAATTTGTAATAAGAAATCATCGTAATATCATCGTAAATATCAAGTAATCATCGTAATATCATCGTAAATATCAAGTAATCAATTTTCAGTACATTCGTCATTAAAATTAATATTGCAAATTCAGTTTATAAAGCTAGAAATATGTCATATATGTAGTGTATAAGACTGTAAGTAGTGTGGAGTGAAGAGAGACAGAAATATATGTATATGGCGATACGGAAGAGGCGGAAGATGGATGAATAAGCCGAGTTATTCTTTACCTGACTCCTTTTAAAGGGATAAAGTACACACTACAATATATATATATATATATATAAATATATAAATATATATATAAATAATCTCTTATTAAGAATTTTAAAAAATGTCTACATCTGCGTTTTGTGTCCGTTGTCCCATCTCACCAAATCAACAAAAAGTAAATCTTACAAAAGAGAATAAGCCATGTAGAATGTAAAGAATGCGAGTGTGACCAGACAGAATTTTACCGTAATTTCTAACATAGAGCTTATACTCTAAAGGCTTTGCTTCAGGGATAAGGAATAAGGACAAGGATAAAGAAGAGAAGTAAATTCCAAAATATCGCTGTTTTTTCCCGCAACAAGGTATCTCCAGGTATATAAGTTCTATGATTCTACACAGTTGACCGTTTGACGCATAAGTTTACGGTACCTAAACTGACGCGACGACTAGCCGACCGCCTCCTCTCTCTTAAGAAAAGACGACAAATATTTGTCTCGTTATTATTTAACGGCGGCGCTTTGTTGCGAAGAATTAAGTTTTTGTGAAACCTCTCCATAAGAAAGGAATATATATACGGACCATTAGTCGTAAAAGAAATGGAAATATCATCGAGACTTGAAGAATTTGCATTGTTTACAGCTATAACGGCAGATGCAAATGCGCAATTATTATTTCTTTCGATTAAATTTTATTTTAACAAAATTTTAACAAAGAATATAAATTTTCAACAAGGAATATTCTAATGTAACATCATAATACATTAATCATTTTCTAAACGTAATATCAACCAACATGAATCAGAGATATTTTAATCTAGTATTAGCTTCACTATTAATCTGAAATGCTTTCGAATCACACTTTGTTTGCGTTATGTATGTATGCGCGCGCGCGCGCGCGTGTGTGTGTGTGTGTGTGTGTGTGTGTGTGTGTGTGTGTGTGTGTGTATGTATGTATAGGTAGGTAATTAATTACTATATTAAACACATATATTTTACATCATTATACAAGAAAGAACATTTTAAATTAATTTTGACTGAAGAAATAATATCAGGACTTTGTCCGAAAAATTGCACGTGTCACGTGGCGTTGTTCATGTCGTGAGTCACAGATGGCATTAGCTCGCAGAACAGTAATGTATCGTGCACATGCGACGTGCATGACGAGGTCGTATTTGCGTGATATATATGCGCGAATGCGATGCCGCACGGGATCGCACCGAGAAGCGCCGTGCATAAATGCAGTTGCACGCAATAGCGCAGTGTGGAATGACCAACGGTAGTTAATTTCCTCCAAAGTATTCCAACGTGCAAGGAATTTTTCCAGAGAAATCATTCAAAAAATTTTTACCTTATTGGTCGTTATACATTTTGATGGTAAAATTTACGATAAAATACAAAAAATGTAAAAATGTATGTGATTTTATTAATAAGATTTAAATGACATATAGCACTAATTATAATGTATTAATTTTACACTTGTTCCATTGCGCATCAAAAACTTCATATGCTCTGTCTTTTCATCAATTATATTAATTCAGCGATTGTTGAAATCGTTGCATCGTTCATGAATTGATGTAAAATCGACTATATTATCACTAACGAACATGCAGAAATAATGAAGTAATTGGAAAATAAAATTGACCGTGATCGTGTCAAAGAATTTTCCTCGTGCTAACGTGCTTCTGGCGCAACGAATTGAAAATCGTAACGTGCGTTGACATAAAGGTAGAACACGAAGAGAGCGGGCGCTTATTTTTCTGTTGGAACAATCCGTATTTCTCGCATTAATTATTGCTCCAAGTCGATCGCCTTTACACCGGTATTACACGCGGAACAATCGCGAGTCACGACGTTTCCTTATGGAACCCATAAAATATTGCACGGCAGTTTGTTATAATACCTCGTACGCTTTCCTGCGTCCTTCTCCCTCGATTTACCGTCACCTTCGTCCTCCCCTTCCCCTTCCCCCCTCTTCCCATACCAGCGATTCTCATTCCATCTCTTTGACGGTAATTTTAATCATTAATCATTAAATTAGAAAAGAAAACTTAGTACATCGTTTTTAATTAGCATAAATGTTTCTTCGATTGATTATAGTTAATATAACTGTTGTATATTATATACATATACAATTAATTATAGTCATAGTTAATAACAGTATATAACTGTTGTATATTACATAAAAAAATAATAGCACTTTTTGTCGAAATATGCTCTCAAACTTTCTCAACAAATAATCAATGTTACTGAAGACACAATATTTGGAAATGGAATAGCGTGTCCGAGATTGTCATATTATCATGAATTCATTAACCATTTCCAATAACTGGTTAATATTCCTGCATCCAACAGAAACAGCTCACATTGCAGAACGATTGCTGATATGTTTTGACAGGCTGTACATGTCTGGCATATACAGATAACCATATGAGCTCTTAGGGGGCGTTTTCGGAGGCGGTTTTGATTCCTGAGGGACCGATATACATATGTATACCATACAAAAGACTTTAGTTCGAAACATTACACGAAACGAATAAAAATAGTTATAAAAAATATTATCCATGTATGTGTGTTTGTATGTTTTATCTGTTAAAAAAATCTCCATTACAAATATTCAAAATATATATATTCAATATATATATTCAAAATATTTTATATGTTAATAACTAAAAAAAAATGTTGCTCAACTCTTGGAAATCACAATTAAAAAGAAAAGATACATTAACATGTCGAATCATTTGTGTATTATATAATATTCCAAATATTATGTATATTAATATATAAATATTAAGCATTTTGTTTTTATAAATTTTTAATGATAAAACTTAAAAAAACTAAATAAAATGAAAAAATGAAAGATTGTTTAAGTCTCTTTATATATTAATGACTGTAATATGAACTTTCTATATTTCGTAAAAACAATGGCAACCTATGAAATCTTGAGCTTCTGGCGATGCAATCCACGTGTTCATTAGCATAAACTGCGAGCAATGTTCATAAAGTGGGCCGACTCGACGTGAGGACGACGAGGTACATTTTATGCATGATAAAACCCGCATGGGGCGCATTCGCACTCTCTGGTGTGACACTACGCGATGCGGTGTTTCCGCTTCGGCAAGTATGGGAAAATAACCGTCTTTTTTACCTCTTATCACCAGCCGCGACCCCACGGAGGGCGGACGACGCGGGCTGTTCAGCTGTCTACCCCTCGAAGAAAGCCACGTTTGAAGAGGATTCAAGTACAACCCCCACAACCAGGTGCAGAAATAAACCGTCGAGCCGCCAAGGTAATCGTCTTTTAACGATAGATAAGATAAATATGTATAAGTTATTTCCAAAAATCTTTAGCGCGTTCTCTTTTCCATCCTTCAGAAGAATCTTCTTCTGTAAACCTTTATCATCTCTAATACATTAAATACAAAATATACAATTTTATTATAAAAGTCGATCTAAAATGTAGTACGATGGAAAGGTATTAGTTAGTAATATCTTTCTTCTACTTCACATAGTTTATGTAATTTATTTAATGTGTTTACTCCAACGTAATTATTAAACTGTAAAATTTTCAGACGCAAAATCTCAATTCTTCATAAACTCTTACGCAGCGTCACAGGTGTTAACGTTATATTGGCCTGATTGGAACGTTCTGTAACGTCATTATTGTCAGGAGTGCAGGAGAGAAGCAAGGGAGAAAAAGAAGTTGGGAAAGAATATCTTGAAACGCGAGAGAGTAAGAGTTTACACCGCGCCAAGAAGGGGTGTTAACGATGTAGAAGTTTATCTCCACGTCCTTGGCTAATCTCTGCCGCAAGAGATTACCCTATCAACAACGCGAGTTATATTACGCTCTCGTACTACTCGACACGCATGATTATCATTCTAACGTAAGGACTATATCACTGCTAAAATGAGTAAGAAAGTTCGACATCCTTACGCGATGTCTACGATCTCTTATTTTCATCAATCTTTTAGCATTTCCTCAGACTTACACTCTCAATTGATTCACAAACATAATTATGTATAAAAAATAATACGACATAGTTAATAAATCTCATGTTTGCATGCTTAATCATGTTTCATGACTGTCAAAATAAAATTTTCGTTTGACAGTCAATTTGAGATAGATTTTTTTAATTTGAGATAGATTTTTTTCGAAATTATTAAGAGCTTATAATTTCAATTTAATTTCAAGTTGATTTTATTTAAACGAAACTTTTTTTCATATGTAGATATATTCAAAAATATTAAAGATTAAGAAGTTATGTATGTCGTAATATTTATATGTAGAATTGAGTGTATAGTAATATAAATCTGTTCGTTTTCAGTAAAAATTGATGGGACAATCAATTGAAATATTAGGCATCATCGAGAGAATGTATCAGAATCGGTGACAAGCTTACTTAATTAATCTTTACACGCAATATATGTTCCTTTTGTTCTCTTTTTCGTTCTCCCTTTCTACTCTGCATATGCACACATTTATGCCTGTGGAAGACGCATAAATGTCTGCATGCATTTGTAGGAATCGTAAATGCGTGGCGATGCGTTACATCGGGGTCGTACTGCAAAGCGCTATCGCGCGCAACGACCGCCGCGCCGGGCGATACCTTATCTGAACTAGTTGCAAGCCAACAGTGACTCTCAAATTGAGAGTCTCAATAAGTTTTTAATGGTTCCTCTTTTTCTTATTGTGAGTTCGGTAATACAAAAAAAAAAAACAATACTCATCTTCCATGAAAATTTTAAGGAATTTATGTTAACAAATTATTTTTAATTTGAAATTAGGAAGGAAGTATTCAAGCTTTTTGTTAACAAAAATAGAAAAAATGTTACACAATATTTCAAATTTATCAAAAAATTCTGAAATATAACAGCATTTTTAGGAATCATCGTATCGGTATTCCTACCTATACAGCATATACATATATTTAGTACGTACATTTAAGTCTATAACACATGTGAGAAAAATGTGATTAGTCATCATTGGAATGTTTAGATTAGAAATAATCAAATTAAAGCTTCCGGAAAAGAGTAGAGATTGATTTCAAGACGAAAGGTTTACTCACATAGGCACATGTGCAATTCATAAAAGCTTGCAGGGTAAACAAAGAGTATGGATCAGTGTGGAGAATCGTATCGGGTGTCGGAACCTGAACAGATTCTTATCTAAACGATAATAACGCGACATCCATACACGTCTCATTAGAGACTCACTGTCGTCTTACGCATTCTAAAATTGATTGGCTGCGTGAAATTTTTCGTCAAATCAACAGAGAAATATTTCAATTGCAGCAGAATTATAGAAAACGTTTCAAAATCGTTCGATTTTTTTCGGTTAGAGATTTATTAATAAAGTTGGAATCGATTCTTTATTAAAGAAAATTCATATAATACCTATACAATAATTTTTATATACCTATTATTAAATATCTTGATAATTAAATCCAAAAAAATGAAGTATCTGTTAATGCGTATCCGCAAAAGTACAAACTTTTCTGATAAGAATATGTCTCTTACCAAGTGACATTTACCAGACAGTCAACTCGAACAAAAATCAGTAAAAGAGAAAATTTAGATCAAATCTATTCGCGTCCCTAAATATATCAATAATATTTTTACCAGCATAAATATATCGATGATCGATTCACCAGCAGTCTGTGCGATTATATAGAAAACGCATCGACTTTTCACAACTGTTATAATCACAGCTAACTGTGAGAACAACAAGAACTTTAATTTGCTTTATTTCACTCAACTCATAGTGATACAATCGTGATACAATATTAAGCGGGATGTGGACCATTATACGTAATATGTACCTTAATATATAGCCTATTGAAATAAAATAATTAATGTTGTATTTTCTAGCAAAAATGGATATTAAGTTAAACAAGGAATCTCACTATGTGGACGTCAAACGTAAATCTTGAATTATTTCTTTTTACGGAGGACTGTATCTCGAAAAATTATAAAAAAGAATCGCGACCACAGAAAGAAGATTGTTTTTTTTTCATATATGAACTTTCGAAAATATGTATCGATATTAGAAAATCAATGACATTTCTTTTCTGAGGATTTTGAAATGATTTTTCCGTCGGAAGGAAATATACGCACGTTCTGCTATTCACGACTCGAAGATGCACGGACTGCGCGGACGTGGTATGTCGATTGCGGGTGTTTATACGGCACGTAGCTCAAGTCAGGTTTCGTCAGGCACATCGTATAGGTATATTGTGAGATAAGTCCTATCGCTCGCGGCTGGTACACCGGGGCCCGATAGAGAGCCACCCACCATTTCGCGCGGCACGCCACCAAGATAAAACCCAGTACACAAGCCAGATATCGTCGGCATTTAGTCGTTCTGTGTGTGCATTATCACGCATTCGACATTTCGTGAAATCAGTCACCGCGAGAGCCGCAGACGATACAGTACGCCGTGCATCAAACCGCTTAATAAAAGTGCTCTCTTCTTCTTCTTCTTCTTCCTTCTCCTCCTCCTCCTGCTCTATAACGCTCTATAACGACATAGCGGCATAGAGTGGAGAATTCGGAAGCGAAACCACCGTCGCGGAAGTCTATCTTCTCCTGTCTTCGAGGAGAGGCTGCTGACTTCCGGTCTCGAAGACGCGATCTCGAGGTGGGAGAAAGTGTGATCACGGGGGAGACGCACTAGTGGCACACGCCGACGATTAACGATGCTCGAGCGCGCGCTCGAGCAATTGCGAAAGCAAGAAACGTGTCTCTGAATTGTGTCACCGATTTGCTTCCCGGTGAAATGTTTGCCGCGTCTGTGAAACCGTGTGGCGTTTTGTTGAGATGGTGCAAAACACAACCGCGAAAACCGCTTGTCTCTTTCTGCCTCACAATCAGAAGAACGAACTCAAAATGATGTAATTCCTCGCTGTCCTCCGCGAACGATTCGAGATACGCTCTCGTTCGTAATATCGTTAATATTATTGCTATTTGTTAGATATTAAGAAAAAGAACTGCAGCACACTGCAACGGAAATGAATCGGCGGAAATCATGCCGCATCGAAGGAAGTGGTTCGCTAAGCAAAACATATCTACGGGACGAAATATTTTCGCTAAAGATCAACCAGACATGGTTATATTTCTTTCCTGCGCTATCGTCTTGGTCTGTATTACGAAATAGCTAGCTTACGTCACTCGTCGTGGCAATTAAAATTAATTATTTTGCTGTCATATGAAGAACAAAATAACGCATATGGGAAATATGGGACATTTTTCACACCCATCTACTATGCGATGGAAAATATTTCAATCAAATCAATTAAAAGTTCATTTCCAATTTTGAAATCAGAAGGAACATATATAATAACTGAACCTTGTTAATTAATGACATTTTTGCTTGTCATTTTCAATTCATAGCACGTCATTTCAAATCTGGATTTACAAATTTTATTTTTCATATAACGTATTTACGTGTGGATTCATCGATTTGCAGCGCTAATATTTATGAAATGTTCTATTGTTAAACATTCGATTACAAATGAACAAGTTGTTGAATATAGCTATAACCTTGAGAGGGAAATATTGCATATTTCGTATCTAATCGCAAGTTTTAATATGAATTATTTTGTATGAATTAAATGTGTTCCTTCTGAAAAGAATCAACGTAAGAAATATCACGAGACAATTAAATTTTTTAAAATTAAAAATAGCAAAATAACAAACGGTTATTTTGAAATAATCATACGACGGCAATGTTCCACGTTACTTTCCGGCAATACCCGGTATGCTGCTGGCTTACACTCAACACTCATTCGTTCGTTGTATCGTTGAATGCGACGGCCTAAGATGTTTTGTACTTGCACGAACTCTGCACATAGAGCTGTTTCAGGAAACTTGAAAACAATGCCAACCGTCGGCCCTAAACAGCGACAACTACCTGTGTGTGAAAAATTTTGTCGCGACACAAGTCTTTTTCTTTCTCTTTCTTCCCTATTAACATTCCTCTATAGAAAGTTTCAATTTACAAACTTTGACTGTTATATTAATTTACATTTTGATTACCAGTTTCTGAATTTCAGTACTGAAAAGTTTATTTGCCAAACTGTTTTAAACTATATATTCTTGTCTTATACATAACATAAGTAAATCGAATTTTTCATTAAGTTTTCCATGACTCAATCTTCCGGTCTATGAATAATTTTAAAACGATTCAGGAATAAACTCTTAAATTATTGATAAAATCGTCCATAATCGGAAATGGAAAAAACTATATTATATAAAAAAGGAATTATTTACTACATTTTTGTATCATTTAGGAAAACTATTAGTACTAATTTTTTTAGTTTTACTAAATTGAATATATTTCTACATTACATTTTATATGATCATTTATAATTTTTTGTGCTGGTAAAAAACAGTTTTATAAAAATAAAGAATGGAAAGATAAGCTTGCACGAATTATTCCTAACTCGCTATTCATCGTCAATGATTCAACCATATTAGCTGTCCTTACGTAACGAACAACGTCAAAATTTCCATATGGTAAATCGATTCCTTGAGCTAAATGACGCGACTGGCAACTTCGGCGAAGAGACAGAAAGAGAGAGAGAGAGAGAGAGAGAGAGAGAGAGAGAGAGAGAGACTGTCAAAATATTAATTATCTTTTCATAAAATGTCAATTCTTTTCTGTAAAATTCTATTTTAGTTTAATGATTAAGTTCCAGTTTTCCAAACTTCAAAATATTAGAATACAGAAAGAATAATACAAAAGCATTAAGAGGAAAAAGATACCTTACTGGAATTTACCTGAATTTTTCACTTAAGTATGTCAACAAGTTGAAGATTTTTGTTTCCAATTTATAACTACTGTCTAGACATCATACATTTAAGAAATGATTACACAAAAAATCTCTCAAAACTAACAGAAGAAAAATTCAGCTTTCCTTTAATGCGATTTCTTTCTTTTGTTGAAAAAAGATATTCTTAATACTGTCTAAAACACCGTGTCCAGTTTTCCTTTTTCGAAAATGAGTATTTTACTTGAGTGTTAAGTAAAGTATTATCTCTTCTTCGTCTCCATTATATGACGGATTGCCAGCTACCTATTATTGGTTTCCCGATACAAGTGCAATACAGTCTCATAGGAAGATGCCAAAACAAGCATAATTCATGGTCAAGCGATAAGGAACAAATTTAAAAATGGTCCAAAAAGAAATATAACGGGAACATGTCAGAGTGTTACAAATGGATTTTGACAAGTTTCGAGAAGCTATACATGACATGTCCAATGTATAATCCTCTTTTAAAAATTATCGCGCATTTTCAAAATGACATAAAAATATTGCTGTTTAAAACATCTAAATTTGAAAAATTAATACGTGGCAAATTTTTAATTATACAAATATTAAAGAAAAATAATATAAATGTAGACAAATGTCAAATCATATGAAAATAAAGATTCATTTGATGCAATACAATATTTTTTGTCAAATGTTATAAAACTATAGCCTAGAATGATTTTATAAAATAATCATAAAATTAGATTTATAAAAACTTGACTCAATTAGATATTAATATAATTCTAAATTGTAGTCTACTACTCTAAAAGTACAATAGTATAAATTTGTAACAAAGTAGCATACACACAATTTGCAAAATGCTTGCTAATTAATAAATCGAGACGGGACCACTGAGAGCCGAGAGTTGATCAAGCCGAGAGTTGATTAGCAAGCAAAATTAAATGAAGGCGGAGCCAACTAGGAGGAAGAACTTGATTCCTCATAACGGCCGTAGCGGCCATTTTGGAGCATCCCAAGCATGCTATTCTTCTCCTCTATAAACTCATCTTTCCTCTATCCCATCTTTCCTGATCTACCCTACCTATTTTGCAATCATCTCGATAATCACAATAATATTAATTCTGATAACACATTAAAGGATTTGCTTCGCAATTATATGTTTCATAAACATAAAATTACAATATAATCAAATCGACATTTACAATTGTAATTCAATTTAATATAAATTACAATTGTAAATGTTAATTTACAAAATTCTAAAAGTCTTATTAGCTCTACTATCTGATAATGATGATTATTAAAACTCTAGATATGTTGCATTTTAAGATTCATGAATTTAAATAAAAACGTGTCAAAATACGATTGATTCGATTAAATCGCTCTCGCCATAGAACAATATTAACATTATAACATGAAAATAAAGATCACTATAATAAAATGTAAAAACAAAAAAGGCATAAAATTTGGATAAACGACATGATTATTGTGTCGTGTACTATGACCGTGACGTAAGACTGTCTTGGTTGTAAACCATCCGATAATGTGGATGGACTTGGAACTTTCACAGTTTGTAGAGCATTTAGAAAGTATAAATTATACATCGTAAATTTCTACAGTTAACATACAGTTATATTATATTATTTCATCTCTTCATTTCATAGTCTTCTCATAGCTATTTCGTAAATAAAAGTCTCTTGACTGTCATATACGTATATTCGATATTCTTTGTAATTTTCTATTTGTGAGTATTATTATGAAGAATACACAAATATAATACACACGTACAATGCATACATGAATGCTTTCTACGAAGAAAAGTAACAGATTGATTATCGATGCAACGTTGAATCACGTTGCGGCTAAGCATAATCGGATATTATTATTAGATTAATTTTTATTTACGCGAATATTCTAACAACATGACACCACGATAACTTACTTGGCTTGCCCAGTAATTATGATAGAGACGCATATCAGTTATTCGGTAATTACGAGAGATATATTATGTTCGCCGCTCCATAACATACGATATGTGCAAAATTGCAAATGTTACTAGATTAAATCAAGCAATGAAATGTGTACGATGATAAGAACCAATAATATAGTAGCGCATATTATACTTCATCCGGATTAATGATGTTGTCTAACGAGAGAGGAATTTTATTATTGATAAAAATTATTATCACAGCACAACAAGACTAGCTGTTTATGTCAAAAGTAACCAAATCAGTTATCCAGTTATCTGTTAGCTGAGGATTAAAAATACGTTTATTCTGTAATTACTAATTTTAGTAACTATTTTTTTTTTCACAGAGTTAGATTGCGCCGAATAGGTTTTTCTATTCTACAATTATTAACAAGAAGTACCGTAAATGTGCGATACTGCGAATTTTTTTAAAAAAACAAAAATATTTTGATTATATCGCGTAAAGATTGCAAAATATGTATATTTTTACATATAAATTTTGTTAATGATGACAATTCCTCAATGTTGCAATTGTTTAATGTAATATACATGGATGTGATTTGCACTGCATTCTCATATTTCTCAATTCTTTTTTCTTCCATATTAAAGGAACGTAACTGTCAGCGCGAACTAAGATCAAAAGGACAAATGTCGTGCAATGCGAAGAAAATCATAAAATCACCCAGGACTGAGATTATAACGAAGACTATACTGTGTGATCGATTATCGAGCAATGTTAATTATGGTCATACAATCGACACAAAGTTATAACTTCAATATACACAGCTTGAACATGCATAACTCGATCAGCCCGTTACTCCCTTTATCGTTGACCCAATAAAACGTTTTATCTTTTGTCACCTTTTAGGTAGAATACGGTTGCCAGAATATTCTATAAACTAATTATAGCACATCTTTTATTAAGTTTTCTTTTCAAAATTTGGTTGGTTTTGGCAACATTTTTAAATAAATCATTTGATCAAAAAAATTAAATTATATAGTTTATTCAGAGAGAGAGAGAGAGAGAGAGAGAGAGAAAGAGAATATATGTGCCAATGCATTCAGAGAACGAAGACGACGTGGCGGAGGATGACGGCAATGATTACTATTGATACAACGATGGCGATGATTTAATGTACATCGGTTTACGTGAACCATGACTTTTGTGCGGCACCGTGACCTCGCCACGTTGAACCCGACGCAGGCACAAGTACCCGACTGTAAGGCGAATCCAGGCCTTCGACGAAGGCAACTTGGTAGACAAGAAGAACGACGATCACGACCGTCTCTGAATTTTTTTATTTATACTTGATTTCTTAAAAATTTCATCCCTCTTTAAGTACAAACTAAAAATAGCTGTGAATAATAAGTATTGGGGTCAGTCGTGCAATTATTGGTCATCGTGAAATAATTGGTCATTTAAGTTTATAAGCTTCCGATTGGAGAGTAATTTTTGCGCTCATTTTCTACTAGTTACCGTATATTTTTTTCTTTGCTTAACCGATAGAAACGCGATACAAAAGTTTTGTTCACGAAATATATTTTAATTTAATAAAATTAATATTATTGTAAAAGAATAAAAGACAAACAGCCAATAATTTATATGCTATTAAAACTTACAATAAAATTTACAATAAAAAAATTAAAGAGATTTTCATATGAGAAACAAAATGTTTTTTTTTGTGAATTTTTTTTGTGAATTTTTATCTGATCAAAACCGTAAAAACATCTCGCATGGACGACTTGACATTTTGCACTTTCGATGTATTTACGTAAAGACAGTTACGAAATAAACGTACGAAATCGCCTGACTCGACGCGATAAGATCTTTCGAACTTCACCTTCCTTATATAAAATATTATATTTGTTATCTTGACATGTCCGTTCAAATGTTTACAGGAACTAATGGTGCAATAGGTCAACGAAAATTTTGTGAGAAAATGTTTTGATAAAAAATAATTTTACTGAATTTTCGACAAGAGCAAAAAATGTGAAAATGCAAGAAAATGAAGATTGACAAAATAGCGGTATTGATGTACAAAGAAATAATTGTCGACATTCAGGTAGTTTTTTCATCTCGATGGGGATCGAACAAACCGGGTATCATAGTTTGTCTTATTATATTGTGGTATTAAAAGCAAACACGGTCTATTTGTATAGACGCATACGTGACTCACATAGGATCCCGACCTGGCAACACGACCAACGTGTAATAATCTTCCGTTCATTAATATTTCGACCAAGAAGTTTATGTTATATTACACATATGCTTGTATTCAAAAATTTTCCACGATATTCTACATAAAAATTATTGCGAATCAATAATAAATCTACTTCTCAATTCTAATTTTGAGGAATTTATACAAAACTTTGGTTTGTCATATATTTCAATGTTTACAAGTGATTATAGAAATAATTTTTTCACCCTTATGCTATTTTTATTATGAAAAAAGTCGATCGATAAATAAAATAAAAAATTTAAAATAAAAATTTTTAATTACTTTTCCATCATTTTTACGTACCTGCTCTTTTTAAGTCGATGAAAAATGTAACAGGAAATAGATAAACGAGAAATAAATTTTTATGAATCAAAAAGCAATCGAAGGTGGCGGCTCGTCTTCAAACATCACGAAATGATACGCGCTAGAGTGACTCAGGAGACACGTGACGCAGCGAGCAAGTGTTTAAATAGAAATAATGGCGACCCTGACGATCGAGCCGATAAAATTCAACCGTTCGAGGGAATGGTCAAAGTGACTATTACAGGTGCTAGCAATGAAGAGCTTGTATTAGCACAGAACGACAGCGTTATCGAAATGCCAAAAATGACGATATACTTTCTACTTTTTCGCGCAAGCAAATTTGACAAAGTAAAACGGTGGTTTTGGATACACTCTATTAAAATAAATGTAGATAAGTATAAATTGTACTTTTTTTTAAACGTACAAATTATGCATAAATATTCATGCAGTATGTATACTGCTGATATGTTGCGTTCAGCGTGAATAAGCACATATTATCCACATAACATTTGAAATAATCGAAATATTACATCTTATAATCAGTAGCATCAGTAGTTACTACGTATTCAAAAGCTGCGGACTGTTATCTTTATTAATAATTACTATGCGGTATTTATATATATTAGTATAACCGATAGTCGGAACATTACGTGATATAATTATCCCCTACAAACCGCAAATAAATGTAGTTGAGCCATAAATTACGCCCGCACAAACGATGAAAAAAGATACTCAACAATCATCATCGTCATAAAATATTAAAAATTGTATCGATACTTATCAGAATAATAATAATAATAATAATAGTAAATTCTGTATAAGTTTACAAAATTAATTTTAAAGTTTACAAAATTAATCTAAACGTGATGAAATCTTTTTCAAAGTTAAGTTCTGTCCTTAAAACCAATTTGAAAGGAGGAATTTCTCTAAAATATTCCAGAAACATTTCATAATTGCAGATATTGAGCTAAATTAGCAAATGTATATTTTATGTTTAATAAAGTTAATTTGCGATAATCAAACATAAAGACTGAGTTGTGATAGACTCAATATCGTTACTCTGAAATAGCTGAAAAAGAACTTGTGATATGCAACTCATTGTTTTTGTATTTAACAACTATATAATATAATAATTGGACAACTATATTAAACGATTCAATAATTGAACGACAAAGACGCGTTTAGAACTCTCTAGAACTAAGTAAAATCTCTGGGAATGACACGGGGCTTCGTGCTAATGCGAGTCACATACAAAAACAAAGGAAGGGTCCTGGATTCAAATTCCATTTTCAGCGGAATGTCACAGAAGAAGAACTTTTTAAAGTCTAGGTGACATTAGGGATAATTATATCCACCAGCCGCCCATCTCATACTACTATTAAATAAAATCTTTATATTATTCTCAGATAACATTTATGAGGATAGAGAAACGTGACTTATCACAAGAAAATTTTGACATTATGTTCACATAATGTCAAGAACATTATTAAAGTTGAGCGCTTCAGTTCATGTGCGAAACTTTCCAACTTTTGCAAAGTTGGAAGGTACGAACTGTAAAGTAAGAAACTCGAAAAACTAATCATGTACATTTGTAAAGAATTTAAAAATAACAATCGAAAAGAATTGCATGTTGCAGGTTCCGCTTACTAACATAACGAAAGATCGGCGGTCGGGGAAGGACGGCGGGCGGCGTCGCGACGGATGCAACTGACGGCTGTACCAGGCAGTATATGCGTATACTGGCGGGCGCGTTATCGCAAAACCAGGGGCAGCGTTATCACTCTGATATCCAACATATATACATCCTTCACGACCGGCCCCTGGCCTCCAGTGACTCGCGGACCACCGACTCAGTTGAGCGCTTTAGTGACACACTGTGTACATGCTCTCCTAGACGTTGCATCACACAGAATACGTTCGGAGCTATAGACGCGCTTGTCTGCGATCGCAAGAATCGACCGATCGCGCGCGGGCGCGAGCGTCGTCGAACGTATTAACGCCGATCGATTTAAAGAATCCTTCCTCGACTACCCTCCCGCCTGAGAGAAGGCGAGGGATCGCGCGAAAGGTGGAAGTGGTGGTACTCACCGTACTCTCGATGCCGATACTTGGCCACAGGTTTGCCATCGTCGTCGCTCCTCCTCTTCATCGCGCGATCACGCTCGTTCCCTCGAGATCACTTTGTGTTTATCACCTTCGTTGCTTCGTTGCTGGCTTCTTGCTTGACAGCTGCTCTTCGATCTGGAATTTGCACTATAAGAAAGACTTGTGGCACCTTACTCAGGGGGGCGGGCGGACTATGACATTTTCTCTCACCTCACGTTGTCCTTTTGTTTCCGCGCACGTCAAGGGAAAGTCAAGGGAGCGGCGTGATGCTGTGTGTACACTGCGATCGACGACTAGACGAAAATTAAGATCCCGACTTTTGCTGGCTGTACGAGAACTCGCGCCACTGCTCTATGATCGGGAGCGAGGCTCGTGTATATTATGTACATAAAGCAAACGGAGCAAGAAGAGGAAAAGAGATGGAGCGAGAGGTAGAGGAACAGAGCTGGAAAAGTCGGTAAAACAAAAGGGGAACGGAGAAAGAAGGAGAATGAGAGAGACGCAAAATGCGAGCGAGCAATTGCGGCTCCGCGGATGGTCGAGGCGATGCGAGTTCGCTAGCGAGCTGCCGGAGCGAACGAAGGCGAGACGAAGATATTGCGAGAATGAACGTACAGACAAGGAAAGATGAAGAGGGGAGTGAATAGGTCGAAGAGTAGGATGGAACAAGTCGTGGAGAGCAAGAGCCAGAGAGAGAGAGAGAGAGAGAGAGAAAGAGGGAATAGAGTAAAATAGAACAGAGGAGAGAGACAGATAGAGAGAGAGAGAGAGAGGGACCACGTCGAGCTGTGATCGCAAGCAGAGTGGCAAATCAAGAAGGGGAGAGTCGGTGCCTTATGCCGAAGTCGCGGTGGTAGGAGTAACGCGAATCATACTAGAGAAAAGTATGGGAGTAGTAAAATCGCCACGCGGTGCGGCACGGCCGTTATTATCGCGCGAGTTCTATACCCATCTACGCGACGTTTCCTTATCAGTGCGAAGGGGGGAGGGGGCTGGCTAGTGACCACCTCCTACCCCTTCTTCTTTTCCAAACGCGTCGAGGCCGGCTCCTGTGCATATTTCGCGCTACATACATTTGTGACCCGTTGGAATTTATACACGCGGGAATGGAATTCTACTGCGCTCTTATTAGCTACACTACCTCGCCATTTTACGAGCAATTTTTTTTTAATCGATTGAGTATCAATCAAATATTCATCGCAATCACACTCGTTGTGCCGAATATTTTCCTATTAAAATACGTGCACAAATTTTTAAAAAGAAGCTTTAAATCCACCTACAGATATCATTTTATATAAAAGAGATAAAACTAATTAAAAAAGTTTAACAATGTTAAAATATATTACGCTATGTCTTATTTGAAAAGTTTTAAGACATACATTATATATATATAGTCTTATCCTTTAGTTTAACTCGTATGTAAACCTCTATCTTACCTCCTAACCCTTTGTGGATTTTGCCTTCAAGCATTTTCCAAATGATGAAACAAAATTGAAAGAATATTTTATACATATATATTATATATGTAGAGCGCAGGCCTAAAGTACATAAAGGGTACATAAAGGGAGGGAAGAATGTTTACAGGGTCAGCGAAGCTGAAGCATAAGCAAACGCGGCTCGGCGACTGTTTCGAGAGAGTGCCAGGTTACAGACACTCGGCTGTCAAGGACAAGCCTGTCCATTCATTCGTCCGTTCTTATAATCGATCGTTCGTTCATTCATTCAACCGCCACGTGATTATTACTAGCTCACACGATATTTGTACATATGCAAATATTAATTTCATAAGGTATTTTAGGCGCTCTACTTTGAACTAAGACCGAATCTTTTCGTAGGTGCGCCAAAAGCCTCTAAATCAAATGGTGAACTGTACGAAGTGTCACAACGTCATATTCCTGATTACATGTAAATATAACATTCAAGATTTTTCGCCCCAGCACATCTATTATATATACATACATTTATTATATTACTAAAGGACAGCATTTGCTATCGTGTTTTACACTCGTAATCGGTTTTTTTTTTCTTATTTTGTCGATTAGATGCGCGGAATCGCTACAATCGTTGTACGCTATTATAAAATTCACATCCTAATGATATAAATTCAAATATATAAATATAATAAAATATGATAAATGAGTTCACTCACCGTCGTTGTACACTAGCTAAATACGCTCTCACAGCTATACCTGGAAAAAATAATATATATATATTATAATTATTATAAATTTTTTTTCATACATTTTCGTTGTCTTACGTATCATGTACTATTAACACTGCGGGAAGCGATACATGATCCCAGTGATATGCATACATTGTAGCGAAAAAGTTAATTATATTTACGTTTGATTAAAAGTTATTTAATTAAATGTATGATTGGTTAAGTATTGATGAGCATAATTCACGAATTCAGTATTCAGTTATTCGCAACTTGATACTTTTCTTGAATATTAAATTTTTATCGAGAATAACTTTGAAACGAATTGATAAACCTCAAATCAGCATTTCTCAGAATTCAAAAAGTGGATATATAATCATTTTTTAAATAATCATTTTCAACGAATTAAAAAAAATATCTAATAAATAATATCACGTGTGTATACATGTTCGCACGGTTCTACATATACATATGTCCCTCAGTAAATTTAAGTAATTTTACTTACCAACTAGTGTATTGAAGTATGCTCCGCACGTTGCAAAACTCATCTTAAAAATCCGTGTCAGCTCCATCGAGGAAATGATAATCCAGAAATAGGCACTTAATTATACACACTATTCTATTTTATTCTATATTTTACATTTACACATATACACACACACACACACACACACGCACGAACTTGAAAATTAATTTACGCACTTTATTTTCGAAGAAACATGAAAATTACGGATTTTTTCACGTCACATCTTGCCGAAATACAAAATACGAGATAGATGGCACTTGGTTTCACGAACCATTCGCGCACATTTGTTGCGTGTCGATTTCTCCCGTTGGGACTAAAAATCTATGGCGTACGTAACGTAAACTATAAATTTTCACTATCAAATGAGAGAAACCAAATGCAGCACGATCCGATAATTTCCGATCAACCGGTGCTAAATTTTTTATTAGATGTTTACCTGAAACTTTATTCACTTCAATTGTCGAGTGTTTTAAATCAAGATACATTTAGAGTCCTTAAAATGCGAAAATCCGCCACTGTATGTATACACAATACAACGATCTTTTGTTTTTGTTTTTGAATGCACTACAGGTGCGCGTTCGGGGAGCGCGCTATCATTCTATCCTTGTTGTGTGTATTTAATAAGTGAAAAAGAAAAAGGAGCCCTATACATATACTTATTTTTATGCAATATCTCGGCGACGTCAAATTGAAATTCGAATTTAACAAAACAAATGATTCTTTCAAATTACAGCCACCACACAGCATTAATAGCTGTCTCGCTACTTTTCTAATCTACTCTATCTAATATTCAATTAATCCATGCATATAATCTTGTAACAATCACAATTATATAAGGCAATTTCATGCTTTCAATCTACAAAACAATTGCGCAATCGTACTAAAAGCAGTAATCGCGACATTATTCTTACAATGACATATAGATGTGAAAATACTGTTAATCACTATACACAAAGTAAACATGAATTTCTATTGTATACATGTATGTATACTTATACATATGTATATATAAATATTGCAAATTACTATATAAAGTATAAAATATTGAATACAATTAGCTCATGCACTTAATCTGTGAAAACTTTATCACACGACGAAGGATGACGCGTGTCGGCTCTGTGCTAACGCGATTAATAATATAAATATAACGGAAGGATTCCGAGTTCAAGTCTCGACCCCCCCCCCCACCCCCATTCTACATACACGTTTCAGCGGAAAATCACAAAAGATCTTTACAGACGTGACATTTATAGGGACGTAACTGTTATAACCCTATTCGTCCATCTTACACTACTTATCATAAGAGTAATATTATCGTATGATCATATGGCATTTATAATTCAATGATATCGCACGTTTGCATTTTTACCGACGCGGTACGATCGCATGAACGTCGTTTGACGAAATTGTCGTAAGTTGACATTTTTACCGACGGTGTTGTGGCGTAGCGTTCGTAGCGTACAGACGCTATGGTAGCAGGTCGCACGGAGTTCACTTGACGAAACTGTCGCTTTGTCAAAAATCGTCGTGTCGTTCGTATCGATGCGATATGTACTGTATTCAGTAGCGGATTTTCCATCAGACGCAATAGGCGTTCACATTATACACACAATGATCTAATTTCTAGGCATGATACATCTAATAAAAATGTCTAATAAAAACACGCGCGTCTCTCGTAAG
Source organism: Tetramorium bicarinatum (assembly GCA_928718305.1). Classification (NCBI taxonomy): domain Eukaryota; kingdom Metazoa; phylum Arthropoda; class Insecta; order Hymenoptera; family Formicidae; genus Tetramorium; species Tetramorium bicarinatum. Next base: position 11,965,020 of record OV788328.1, read on the forward strand.
AAACGTAAGGATCATTTTCGCGTAGCTTTGTCACCGGAATCTGTACTCACTGGATTCATAACCGTTTCGGACGACGGAGCAACGTCGACGAAACGACGGCGCGTTTGCGAGCACTCGCGTAACCGCGACATTCTCCACATCGCCTGTCACTTTAATCGACACTGCCGACATCACGTCGCGTTTACCGTGCATTTTTCGCAGAGAAAATCCGTAATATTCGGCGGAGCGATCCCGTGCGCAGCATTTCGAACCGACTCTTTGCGGAAACTGTCATGGGAGCCGAGAAATGCGCGGGAAATCGAAATCGAGGCGCGGTTTCAAATCCGGCAATTAGAATTTGCAATGAGAATTAGATGTTCTCTACACTGTTTTTCTTAACGAACTGTGTGTCATCACCGTTGCTCTATTCGTTCTTTATAAACATTGGAATATCATTGAAATATGTACAAATACGTATAAGAGACAAAAGTTGCTCGTTCAAACTTCTCTCTTTCTCTCTCTCTCTCTCTCTCTCAACGTGGCACACGTTCCACTTAAAATGACTTAAATAATCGTAACGACATCAAAGAACTGATGGAAACTTGAAATTTGTCATCGCGACGCGGAGCAAACTCTTGTTTCTAATTTTATCGCTATTTAAGTAATATACTTAAATAGCTGAAGATTCGTTTTTTAAGTAGTGTCGCGATAACGAGCAAAAAGCATCGCGACATTTGTGAGTCAGCCGCAATTTATTTGACCGCTTCTATTTCACCCGCACATTCACCGTATGCACGGTTCACTACGAGCTTTTAACGATCCTTTCGCTACGTGCTTATTGTTTTCTCCGGGAAATAAACTCGCAGCTGCATACTCTGATCTCAAGAACTAAACCTATTCGACCGAGAGATAAATGAAAACACGCTATGCATCTGTAACAAAATATTATTTTTTATAAGGGAATGACAATTAAGAATGCTTCAAGTGCTGATTTTATTCAACAATGTACAATTTTATTCTGTCGTACTTACGTACAATAAAATTGTGTACAAACAGATTAAAGAGTAAGAAACTCTGGATCTCTTCACGCGTGCGGCCGCATCTTCAAATCGGGGTTTGTACATCTCCTACTTTTCTTTTTCTCAAGCAAATAAAATTTTACATTGAAATCGTACGCGCTAACGCGAAAGAATGTGCGTTGTAGTAAATTTTTACGAATATTACACATATCTCTTTACAATTTACGGCGATACATTTTGGCGTGAATCGAATCATCAGTAGAAAGCAACGTATTTCCTAATTATAATTATATAATAATAATTTTAATTGTGGCACACATAGCATAAGTCGTATTTTCATATGTGACATATTTACATTAATTTTTTCCAACAATAGTTAATGGATTAAACATATGACCATGACGGTTCATAAATTATTTGTTTCATAAATTTCAACATGAGACCCATATCAAATTAATGAACACATTCAGCAATTTATATAAATAATATATAAAATAGAACTGTTTTTACAAGATTTGTATGATAAATGCATTGCATTTGTAATCAAGAACATTGTTTAAATAAATGCTGAAGTTACATACGTTTAAAGATAAAGCTATATTATATATATATATTTTTTTATCTATATCTTTATTATAAATAGAAAACCTCGGGAACGTGATCATTATATTCGGAAAATAACACCACACAGCAAATTTAGTTTAGTTACTCTACTACTTTGTAATATACTTCTACGTTTTTGATTAGGGGACATTCTTAACAATATCATTGGTTTAATGAAATTAATGTAACAAGCAAAAATTGAATCAATCATTTTTCAACATTTGTATCAATTATAAAAATAAAATTTTTACACTTTCATATTTGTAACTTGATCACTAGTTTTAATATCTAAAAAACTAGCACATGTTTTTAATAATTGTTAAAATGTTGAAAATATAAAAAGTTAAATAGTAAATTTTTCATATTATGACATTACAATACTTTACATTCGCAAAATGTACTTGAAATTTTACAAAAGAAAAAATGCCAGTGTAAAAAAAATTATGTAACAAATATTTTAACAGCAAGATTACTATAGAAATATTTCTATAGCATAAACGGTGTATTAAATGAGAAATCCAGTCTGGAAATCCGTATAGATCTTTTAATCAAATTAACATGATCATTTAACATTCGTGTTGTAATTTTAATGAAACAATATGCCCTGATAACTATTAAAGAAGTTGATATGGCATTGTAGATCCTAAGATTACGTGACTATCTGACTGCACGTAAAGCGTAATCCCCGATTTTCTTGAAACTTGCATAGCCGCGTTTCGTTCTTAACCGATGATTAGACCACAACCTAATCTAAATTGCTGCTTGCTGTGATTGAGCATACCACTGAGCGCAAATGAGAACGGCAATGGTTGTAATCTTTTTTCTAAAACTGCTCCTACCGTCCAAGTCGTATCTACGCTACCTATAACCCATCAAATTAAATAGAATTAAAGAATTAGACAAAATTATTATGTCTCTAAAATAATTTTCACACACCTTTAAACACTAAATCTGCTTTAGGTAAATCGACTTGATAGGCGATTGTTGCCGTCGATTCTTGCATTCGCGCATTAATTTCTAACTCCACACCCACTTGTAACTGTTGACTAGCTCTTTGATGGAAACAGAGATGGCAAGCAGATGGACCTTGGAAACGAATTATTTTAAAAACAAAGAAATCATATAAGTTTATCAGGATAGTAACAATTACTTACTAATGCTACCACTGAATGTAGAGTCACCATTTGTGTATCTTCCTGCAGCGGATAGTAATGCAATTTGTCCCCCTGGTAAGCCAGATCCACGTTGGTATGCAAGCTCCCCACCCACAGAGAGCGCAGGTGTCAAGCTTTGAAGATAATGTAAAACAAGAACACCTAAAAATATATTTACAATATTTAACATAAATGATGTATACTTTGCAGACGAGCATAGCTCAGTAGTACAGTGGGCACCAGCTCACTATACCAAAGATACCGGATTTATATCCTGGCGAATCTTGAGAGAAATTTTATAACACAGATATTTTCTTTACATTACTTACCAGAGCAATTAAGAATGTCTGGATTGCCTAGTGTTAACGAACAGGTATATGCATCCCCTCGATAATCAGCTGTCATTTGTATAGCGGTAAATTTATTTCTTTGCACTTGCGCAGCCAATTTTCCCTTAACTCTTGAACCAAACTGATGAAGAATATTGGCATTAAGATTTCCAGTTGGATCAATATCGCCCAGTAATATAGGATATGCTTCCGTAGGTGAAATTTGTTTCGTACCAACATAAGTAGCTCCAAATCTGAAAAAAATCAGATAATCGAAGTATATATATATATATATATACATGTAGAACATATGACGATTAACAAAGCGCAGACGTTTCTATCTTTACCTGTAGCCAGATTGTATTACAGAGCTCATATTAATAGTGTGTGAAATATGGAAATGATTACTCAATCCCTTATTGACTACCAGTTTTGCTCCTTCAAAATTTATAGGAAATATATCTGTAAAGTATAAATGTAATCAGTTTCTTTTTCCACATACGGTATAAGCGTCGTGAAAGACTTGTTGAGAAGTGATAGGGTATACGTTGTCAGAAAGTACAATATAAAAGTTACAAGAGAACATGTAACAAGCGCACGACGGAAAGCTCGTCGAATAGGAAAAATCATATCGTACGTGTTGCTCGTAAAGCGACGACGGTACTAAAAAATTTTCAGTGATAAAATGGAAAAAGACGGAGAGAGAGAGAGAGAGAGAGAGAGTGTGTGTGTGTGTGTGTGTGTGTGTGTGTATGTATGTGACGTGGAAGAGAAGGCGGGGAGTCGCCGCGCGAGTGTTGTCTGAAAGCACGTGGTCTGAAACGGTACCTTTACACTTTTTGTGCAAATCCTCGAGGGTACCCGGGTTCTCGACCTGGCTGGGCGCCTCGGTAGGCGCGTAGACCGTGGTGGACGGATCCGGTTTTCCTAAATTGGGCATCAGCCCGGGACCCGGTGGCGGAGGTGGCGATGGAAGAGGTGCGGAGGCGGCCATCGCGTTTCCCATTATTACAAACTTGCGTTATTACAAAATTACCGAATGTCTGTCGCGCGTCGAGGATCACTTCTCGTCCGATCGTTGGATCGGCGATGACGACGATGCCGAACGTTTCAACGTTTCCTTACACGATAAAAACGGGCCGAACCAGTCTTACGGGTTATACGGCACGGCGTGTCTCACCGTAAGTCGCCATTTGTAAAAGATGGTAAAAGATAACCAAAGTTTCTTTCACGCAAACGTGTTCACACACGGCGCGACTCGCGAGTCGTGTGACGCAGGGATGCCAATTTTCAGTGCCAGCAGTGAATTTTGGAACGCAGCGATCTAGGAATCTCGTATACGTACGTCATTGGTCGGTTCAAACGTCATTACATATTACGACGCCCGTATGAAATGTACCTAAGCGTATGTTACATACACAAGACGCAGACCCCGCGTCGTCGTCATACGCCAATCACACGCTGTGATACGCTGTCTCGTGCGCTAGGAATGGCTAGGGGGAGAGCACCGGAGACCGGAGCAGGAGTCGTCGGGTGGGAGGCAGGACGCAAGGTACGCAACATGCAACAGTACGCAACTGTACACAACAGCACCCAACGGCAACAGCACAACAGCCGAGAGGGTCGTGACTGGTCATGACACTCGCGGGGATTCGAAAAACAAATAAAACTGGCTTGTAGCCAGTGCCGTCGCGCGAAGCATCTTCTTCCTCTCGTGGAGCGATATTTCGTCCCACGGAAGCAACAGCGTATGTGAAGGAAAAAGAAGGCGACGTTCTCGGCTCATACGACTGGAAAGTAAGTGCTGCCTGCGCCTACTCGATTTCACATGGAGGGGTATACATATGACGTATATCACGATGCATCGAATGTGGCGTTTCGTTCCTATGCGTTCAGATTCATCGCGCGCGATGTATTTTTAAGTATTCTCACTGAATATATTATCGGTAGATTAATCAGCGTAATCATACTTTGATTACGGAAGTCTGAAAAAGGTACAGAAACCACGCAAACGCTTGCTCGCACGTTTGCAAGGCATTTTTTGAAAAAGAGCATGAGCATCTTTTAAAAAAATTCTAATAGATTGCACAATGTTAAATTTCAATTGCAACATTGAGCAGTAATAATTTTCTGAATTTTTAGAAAACCATATGGATTGCTGTTTCGCAGTCAATCAGTATGATAACGCAAACATTGCGGAGTCCATCCCAAATGTCTCCAGTCCAGAAATGTTTGACAGCGATACTGAAAGTGATACGGCGAACAAAAATGTTGAGGCCGTAGCTGACAATGGAAGTGACGCTGCCGCGGTAGTGGCAGTTCCGCCTCGAATACCTACTCAGGCTGAATTGATTGCAAAGTCGGATAGCTACATGCTGGTTAAAATTAACAAGTATTTGAGCGGTGTCCCACCTCCGCCAAGACATACCATGTGTCAAAGTGACTGTTCCGAATTTTTGCAACATATTTATGAAAATCGTCAATTATTTTACAACGGCGATCCGCTGTCCATGGCAAGTTTAGAATCTACAGGCAGCACAAAGCCCGAGGAGCAGAGAGCTGCAGAGACTAACGCGAGGACGGTATCTTTGCACAGCACAAAAGGTACTCCGAGGAATTTGACGACGGCTTTTGACGCTTGTGATTCCGCAACTAGTACGGCAGACGGTACCAACGTAGGTCGAAGCGCGAGCGCAAAGTCAAATGTACAATACAGTGTTTCTAAGGAGATAAAAAATTCAGTTAGTACGAAAGAAACAGTCAAAGTTCCACCAGTTGTAGACACGGCGATTGTATCTTACGAGCGCGCGCCTCTTCTTTATCACACGATTGGTGAAAAAGAGGCTAAAACTTTAGCATGGCCTCAGGCTTCATCTCACAAGTTCCATGGCATACAGTGAGTTTATTATATTTTCAATTTCCCGTAAAGCATGTAACTCTATCCTTTTAATGCTATTTTCTTGTTCAATTTCAGTTATAACAGAAGCCGAGCTGTAGAAGAATTTGAGAATTTAACGGTTAAATTATGTGAAAGATACATTGGAGCTGAGACGCAATCTACTTGTAATATATGGTTTTCGAAACAGCCACCAGGAAGTGCGAGAAAACGAAGTTTATTGACAAAACGCGGAAACGGCCAAAGTCCAGAGAAGAGATTGACACACTTAGCTAGAAGACGTAGAACGTTTTGCAGCGCTAATTTGCAAGGATTGGGACTCGCTGATAAAAGGCAGCTAATGATCCCAATCAAGTATGTATCTCTTGTAAAAAAAAAAGTATGATAGTTAACAGAGCACACGTTGTACATGTATCGTATAGTAAATAATTTATATAAAATAAAATCTAGGAAACTTACACATAAAAAAGGGAAAAGTCCAAGAGGTAAAAGTCTACGTGGTAAAAGCCCGAGGGGTAAAAGTCCTCGAGGTAAAAGCCCAAGGAGTTCGGCAAAGAAGAAGGTGGTTCGAAGATTAATGTTGGATGAGTCAAGTCCATGTAAATCTAAATTGGAAACATCGAAACGTGCATTGTTTCAAAGTCCTCCATCGGATCATCCTGGCCCTAGCAAATTATTAAGTACAAATAATACGGATACTCAAAAAATTAAACGCGTTTTATTTTCAACGCCGAAAAAGAATGAATCTGAAGATGCGAAACAACCGTCTACAAGAGAAGAAAGTAGAAAAAGAAAGTGCGAGGAAGAGTTGCAAGGGCCACGATTAAAATGGGCAAAAAGTTTATCGTTTGATTGTACACACGAATTAAAAAACACCTCCAAAGTTACATGGGATAGACATTCGTCGAGCAGTATTCTTAAGAAAAACGAAACATCTTTCAGTCAAGGGAAGAATGAACTAAGCAATACTCATAAAAAGGTTTGTATTACCAAGTTTTCTGTTTACTTTAATTACATACACACCACTATACACTTTGATATAATTTTCTCGCTTATTTCTAGAAATTACTTTGGGCGGTCGCGGAAGCCTTGCGAAGCAAAGGCATTGGCATGAGTCACCCGAAATTTAAACAATACGCCGCCAACTTGGCACGCACAATCAAAAAATTTATGCCTGATCTTGAAAATAGAAATATTCCACGGAAACCTGGAAGTACAAGCGATCGCATGTTGAAACTAGCCAAGCATCATGTATTGTTCCTTGTCGATTCGAGGCCAATTGATTGACAGTACTCGTTAGTACAATTAGTAAAATTCAACAAATTGCAAGAAAAATTTGCTTTTTAGCAAACGGAACATCATTAAAATGACCAAATATATGGGTGCTTCTACCTTTAGCCGTGTGTCGTTCATACTATAACTTTTATATAACTTAATAATATAAGGTAAAAATGTGTTACAGTAATGAAATAAGATTTAAAATTGGGATTGTATATTGTTACACCCACATTGCAGGGTATTAAACATTTTTTATCGTATAAATAAAAATGTGTTTTTAATAAGCATAGTTTTATTAGCTTTAAAATAGTTATATCTCACAACTTATAAATAATTAATAAAAGGCGTTTTCTTTAAGTAAAACGCAACTTGCAATAACTTTACGAGTTAATGCACATATACATACATCAATCGTATCTAACATATGTTTGTTGTATTTAAGACAGTGAAGGACAAGTAAAAAAATAAAGACTAATCGCGCGACATCATTTTCATTCAGAGTTTCCGTGACCAACCCTGGCGATAACTTCGTCTAGGATTTTCGCGAGTTCTTTGTTTTCCTTGGTTTTCTGTTCTACAAGTTCAGCGAGTGACGTGCTCTTAAGTTCTGCTTTCCTTATCATTGCGTGCAGCTTCACCGTTTCCGCCTCGTTCTGCTTTCGTATTCCGTCCAACTCCAGATTAGCTCTAAAATATATTAAAATACATCAATATGTATATGTTTTTCCAAGAGGGACTATAACAGAAAATAAATAAAGAGAAGATAACAACATCATCTATATATATCTATATATATCTATAGTGATTGCGTACTTTTCTAGTTGAGCCATTGCATGTTCCTTGAGTTGATCGTATCGTGTTTCCAACGTTTTTATGGTTTCCACATTTTCTTGAATACTTTCTTTTAATACACTTTCGTTATTTTTATACACCGATACAACTCCTTTGAGTCTCTCATATTTTTGGTGCACATCGTTAAACGCTGCTTCCGTATTAGTTAGATGGTGGTTTGCAGTTTGCAATTCTTCTTGTAATTTTGCCTTGTCTTGTTCGAAGCTTGTACGATCCCTTTCTCGCTCTGTGAGCAATCTACTCAGTGACTTTTCGTATTCTTCCACAACAACCCTAAATCAATTATTTCCAATTTTATTCAATAGATCTAAATAGATATATTTTATGATATACATGTATATCTTATAAATAAATCACTTACGACATCTGAGTCTTGGTTTTTATTTCTTGTGACATTTGTGCCTGTAGTTTATTAATTTTTTCCTGGAATGCTGCTTTCTGTCTTTCCAATTCTCCTTCGTGCTCTTTCTTCTGTTTCTCCAATTCTTCCTCCAATTGTAATACCGTCGTTCTTACGAGTTCAAGTTCTTTACTCATATCTATATGATCAATAAGTGTGTCGGATTTAGGCTCTTCTGCTGGTTGCTCCTGGGAAAAAGAAAACATTTTTTTATTCTTAATGTCTATCTCATGATCGAGACGTAACATAAAATATACCTGTATACTTTACGTAACAATTATAAATACAGATAATAGTAAACAGATTTTTAATAGTAATTACATTCTTTTCTTGAGCTTCCTCCTTTTGCACCGTTGCATTAGGAAGAGGACTGTAAAAGAGCAGTCTGTCTATAGCTGCTATGGCAGGATTACGTTTTGGTGTACCAACATCAGGAAGCGGCGATTCGTTTTTGCCATTTTTCTCTTCGTTTATCGTTTGGTTATTTCCTTGGGGCAACATGCTGGTGTTTGATATCAGCGGGTCAAATTTAACATACAAGGATTCTGTTCTAAGGCGATTCGTATGCGTAGAATTATTTTGCGCTAACAGGAAATCGAATGTCGAAGGATCTTGAAAAACTGAAAATAAAATATTCATATAATTAATAAATTTCAAAATTTTTTTCATTCTTAATGTCATTTCAAAAAATGTTTATTTTTTTGCAATTTTATTATTTATTATTTATATTTATATTTATTATTTATATTTATATTTATTATTTATATATTTATTTTAAAAAATTTCAATAAAATTGCAAAAAATGTGAAGAGAAGAATCCAATACAATTTATATTTACTTTCAGGTGTTGCACCGACAAATTGATCTGTTTCTTCCGTGAGCTCCAGTGAAGGATTGAGTAGCTCATTAGTAACTTTTTCCACTGTAGACTTTAATTCTTCAAAATTCGTTTGTTCATTGATCAATGATAATGTAGTACTTTGTCGTTGAGGTTTAAATTCCTCGTACGGCTCTTCATCTGGTTCAAAGTTTATATCTATCTCTTGTAAAGTAAGCGTACGATCGAGATCTTCTTCAACAGATGTGTCTTTTTTAACAGCACTCGTCGCAACTGCACTTTCCACAATAGATTTTTCTTCTTTTTCTGTAATTACAGTCTCTGGTGAATTACGTTCCTCTTTTATAACATGGGTCTCATTACATATGGCAACTTGTTCTTCAGATAATGTCTGTATTTCATTCAATACTACATTGTTCTCTGTTTCTAAATCTTTTTTGTCGATACTCGTCTGCAGGTCTTGTTTAACTTCCAATGTTTCTGATTCTATAATACTGGTTTTATTTAGTAATTGTATGTTATCTTTTTTATCTGACTCAATGTGATTATCCAATTGAGGCAATTCTTGTTCTTTGATAATTTCGTTCTTTTCTATTTGAACAACAGAATTATTTAAAATCACTTGCGATACGACGCACAATTTTTGATCGAGATTGTCGGAAGGTGACAATACTGTTGATGTATTTTGCTTAGGTTCCGGTAAAACCTGTATATTCAATTCTTTCGTTTCACTATCAGTATCTTCTAATGGCGACGATATACTGGATATGCTGGGTAAAGAGAGATCTGCATATTGCGCTAACGAAGATATGGACGGAACAGAAATTTCGGTAGGACACAGCTGTGGATCTTTTTGAGGTAATGTTTCGGAGGTGCAATCGTTTTTTACTGCCTGCTCTTCACCAAACGCGATCACATTGAAATTTGTATTACCAGACGAGATGCTAGTTGTTACGTTCAACTGATTATCATTCACCGTACTTGTCGGCAGTGAATCCTTAACAATATTACTCGCACGGTCGCACGTTTCAAGCTCACTCACTATATTATCACTTTCCTGTAACGGAATATGTTTATCGATCGGTTTTTCTACTTGTAGTACATATTCTTCCGCAGGAGGATATGAGATCACAAACTGTGAATCTTGAACGGGAAGTGTATTATTAGACGATCTTAAATTATGTGTTTGATTCAAGGACGTTGTCTCGTGCAATTGAGGGCTCGTCTCAATTACTTGTGTTTCATTATCGATGTTGTCCAACAAATCTTCGTTAAGGGAACAATCGTTTGTGGGAAATGGTGTCTCATCTATGGCCGATGCAAAGGTCTGATCTTGACTGAGATCCTGACCGTCGCATTCACTTCCCAGATGAATGTCTGCGCACGCGAGGATCAAATCTTCTACGCCAGGTATATTGGAGTTAACGTATGATATATCTGCGGTGTCATCTAGAGTTTCAGGTGTCGAATCGGGGCATATGCCACTACTGCTCTTGGTACTGAGAGTGCTGGTGAGACTATGGAAACTGCTGGCCGACGAAAGACTCTCCGGGGCCAAGCAGAGATTTTCCGTCACCGGTCCTACATCGGCAAACTCACGGGTGAAACGAACTTTGATCTCATGCTCTGTCTTTGGGACAGTCACGGGACTATCGTTGCCACTCTGAAAATAAAAAATATATTAGAAGATACTTTATGAGATTACGTACATTATACTTTTTTTCTTTTAAATGAAGCATCTATTAAACGTCGTCGTATTTTATTGCGTATTAGAGAACATTCTGTAATATACAACAGAAACGTTTCACGTCCGTCGGAATTTTTTAATGAAAAACCGTTTTTTTTTATTTTTACTTGTCACAAAGATTTATGGATAATCGTGACAAAAGAAGTTTGACAGAAAACGCCTCCGAAAGCGTATATGCGGCGCAATATACCGTCAGCGTGGGCGAAGGAGATGTTCTTGGGCTCGTGGCACGATGCAAAAGTTTATGGATAAACTCCATTTCACGTCGATCGCAACCGATCTACAATCTGCGAAATATCAACGCTTACTGACAATTTTCCGACTACGTCTTTGTCAAGTCAGCTGACAATCTGGCGATTTTCGTAAAAGAAATTGCGCAATCGCTTCACGCCTCGCTCAGGCTAATAATAAAACATCGAGAGAGAGAGAAAGGCTTAGGTTGTGTCAGTTCCGCTCGCTTTTGCAAGACGACGACAGCTACGGAAGTATTTGTCTCAATAACGCTACAGCTGCTACTACCGAGCAAAGAGACGCTGACAATGACGTGTGGACATTCGTTAATTTCGTAGCAAAGTGCGATATAATCGCACGGTATTGTTATCAGGTGCGGCGATTGAATACAGAATAACACAAAGTTACCACAACGCGTTAGAGAGTTACAAGATTTTCTCCAAAAATCATCACAGTGAAGCGAAAAAAAATAATTGATCGATGCACAGACTCGCCAGAGATAACATTCAGCTACTGTTATGCATTTGCTTTGTTAAATTAATACTATACTATTGTGAAAATGAACAGGAAGAGAATGTTTTTTTATATACACAACGAGGAAACAATAGACTTTTAATTCTCTCTCTCTCTCTCTCTTTCTCGTTGAGAAATAAATACTTTCAAACAATTTTATTTCATGTAGTAATTGGCTTGGTATTCTTGCTCGAGCAATTATCCTTGCGACTAATGAGACGTACGATTAAAGAAAGAAATTATTATTATGTATCATAAAAGTTACCGTTGCAAGAAGATTTCCCATGACTTTTCGACGGACCTCTACTTTTGACTGTCCCTAACACGCAACCTAGTCCCATATTTACATGCGGGTTTCAAAGAACTCTACAGTAAGACGGTTTCACTTCACCTTCTATGTTTTCACACCCTTGACACGGTTATTCTCCGTCGAAAAAATATACCGCGCACGAATAATGTTGAAACTAACACAAATATTAATATTTATTACTCCGAACGCTACTTATGTTTTCGACACGATAATCGGTCCTATTTCTACTTCATTTCTAGCTGCACGAATATCAATATTTTTGACAGTCTCTCCTTCTTCTCTAAATATCAAGCAAAATTCGTTATAATCATCATCAATAAAACATGTAATACAACTGATTATGTTCGAAAAAAAATCCACTTTCTAATATTATTTATTTACAGCAATAAAAAACGAGGATTGCATTACCAAAGAAAACCAGGCAAAAGCGCAAATCTATCTTTTTGGAAATGAGGTCACGAAACGAAAAGTACGGCGTAAAAACTGACAATTTAATTCAATACGAGACACGCGTCTCTCGCGATCCTTATTCGGCGTGCTCTTGACATCATCGAGATTGCAACGCAACCGTCGGAATGACTCATTCTCATTTGACCGCGCTAACAGACGCTTCATCACTATCTCGGGGTGTGTCTCTCTCTCATCCCTCTCAGATAAGTAACCCTCTCTGCAGGTCTTAACGCATACTCAAGCGCGCTGCACTTGACACTTTGCAAACGATAATGTTTCTATATTTTTATTTTATTTTAGGTGCAACGCATGCAACATAAGAAGAAACTTCCTGAGGTGACACACGCGAGATTCTTCTTATCATATTTGTATTTTACGTCATTATACTAGGTCGGATATTGACCTTTGAAAAAAAAACTCGAAAAATCTTGATTAATAGATAAGTATTATTAAATGATTACAAAGTTAATAGAAAATTTTTTTGTAGAGATAATTATATAATTTAAGAAATCATGGACAAAATAAATTTTTGATTTGATAATAAATCATTAAAAATCAATAGGAGAGAATGCTCTGTTAAAAAACCGATTATTAACGAGAATGAAAATAGAAGGTGATGAACAATGGCAATAAGAAACGTAAATAAATCGATGTAAAGAAAAATACAAGGCAGAAAACCAAGTAAAAGAGAGCGATTGATAAAACTATACGACGTGACAAAATGTTAAATCAGGTCTTTTCTAATCGATCGAAGTACACGACACCTCGCGTTGTGACATATTTCCAGAGTCGCGCAATGGAATACACGAGATGAGATGTTATAGAACGTCCTCGTTTCAGGGAGGAAAGAGAAAGAGAAAGAGAGACAGAGAGAGAGAGAGAGAGAGAGAAAGAGAGAAGGATGTGTTTCGCGTAAACGGACCCAAGATTAGGGTCCGTGGCGGGAGATGAACGGCAGATATATCTCGTCGAAATTCTAATATTAGTCCGGCGCGTCGATACTCCAGACGTCCACCGCCACTACTACTACCACCAACACCTCACGCTCCCACCATCACCACCACCACCACCGCTGCTGCCGCCGTCATAGGATCGACTCGGCAGCACGACGCATGTACGTGCATGTGCACGCGTGAGAAGCCATCGAGGAGGAAGAGCCGAGAGAAAGGATGAGATAACGGGGAAAACCGCCTCACCTTTTACAAACTAAATATGAAATCCTTAGCCGTCGAGGAAAGCCTCACAAGACGTTGTCGCGCGTCAACCGGACTTTCGGCAGAAGCTGCACCGCGAGAGTGACATCGTCTCCACCATAGCACGATGATGCGTACTAACACTAGCTGCACCGAGCCGTATGGGCCATACCGTCCAGCCGCGCACACGCCGTACGGACATTATGCCGCAAAGATCACCAACTATGGAAGTGGTGGGAACAGGATTCTCGGCCATCGAGCCGCGTAAGAGTCGCGCAACCGACCGGCGTGGCGCTCTCTGGAGCGATAGCGACACACTTGCTAACGGAACGTCGCGCGATAAGACTAATTGTAAGTATGCTCGAGGAATCAGTGTGGAGGAGCCGTTCCGGACGAAACGTTGAGGAGCATCGGGGGACGAGGAGCATCAGCGAGGCACAATTCGGTGAAGATGAAAATCTGATATCTATTATATCGCCAATCAATATCTGTAATACATGCAGGCGCTACATTAATGCATGTGCAACAAAATAGATACATATAATTACAAAATGTCACGTTCATTCGTTTATTATTAAGAGAAACGCAGAGAAACAATTGTATTACTTTGCGTTGTAAATATTTCGATTTATTTATGTACGGTATAGAGAATGGTGAAAGTTTACCGAATGAATCTCGTTAGAGAGGAAATTTAATCGACTAAAAAGAAATTTAAATCGACATAAAAATAATCCACGTTTCTCATGCACGTCGAAGAAATGCTCCCGCGTGGCGGGAAACGAAACTTATTTCTGTTTCAAGGTACTTCTGGAGATACGGAGTTTATTTATAGGAATACATTCTCCGGTCTGACTGTCAGCCACGTAAACGAAGAAGGAAGCGTGAAGGAGGATGTAAAAAGAGCATGCGGACGCGAAGAGGGGTGTACGGCCGTCGCCGTCGCCGTCGCCGCCGCCGCCGCCGCTGCCGCTGCCATCATTTTCTGAAAGCGTATTATTAATTCCACGCGAACGAATGTGAGAAAAGTATCGTCGCGAAAGTGCATGCATATTTTTTCTCACACATCGTCGGAATAATTCTCTCTCGAGCAAATAAATACGCAATAAAACAAAAACAATTAGAAACTTGAATAAAACATTTGATAATTCATTAATAGTACCTTTCGTGGAGAAGAATAACGTGGCGGAGAAGAATTGTGGAGGGTCGCGGTTATTTCTTTCAGGACGATTCTCGTGCCCTCGCGAACAGATCCTCTTGGACTCGACATTCTCAGACTCTCTCTTTGATATGCCTTTGAATATCTGTCTTGATTTCCTACGAATTACGAAATATCGTAGATAATGCCATTTTCATCAAAAATAAAAATGAATGAATGAAAGAATATTAGAAACAAAATAATTAAATGTTTTGTGCCAACAATAAATTGTTATATAAGATATATGGAAAAAACAATATATACGTATAGACACACACATACTAGAAATGTCATAAAAATAAAATATAAAGAATAAAAGAGAATGAAAATTTAAAAATGATTAAAACCAACCAGAATATTTAAACGTTTTGTACCAAGTAAATATGTGAAATATATGAAAAAAAAGTAGAGTATATTATACACTTTAATTGGATTTAAGTATCGCTTATTTCTTTCTTTTTATGACAAAAATCTGATTTTTTTAAGAATCGTGACCAAATTATTAGAAAGATTTCGCGAGTAATAAGACGGCGTTCTTATCAACGATGATAGAACGGTGAGCCTCGTCCTTTCCTCCTCTGCGCCTTTGGCGAAAGATCGCGATGTAGCCACGCAAGAAAGAACGAAGGTTTAGCTTTACTTACCAATATCAAGAGACGACGAGAGAGAGAGAGAGAGAGAGACACACTCGCACCACTTTCACTCTCCAATCTTGGAAGACTTACTTATCTTGGAGAACAAAGAAAGTTTGCGCAGAGGCGTGTTTACACTGGCACTTGTGTCACTCGGACCGTGGCACCGGCATTGGCATTATCGGAATTCGGCGAACACTTCGGCCAACGCAGATTCCTGGCGCACGTAACGCACTCAACCTCTACACCACCGTTCGGCGTCGCGTATCACCCCGCGTACGACTTGAGCGAGCGAATTCGTTACGTGCGATTCACGATCGTTTGACTAACGGCTGCAAGTCGTTTGACAAACTTGAATGCGTCGGCAGCGACGAATCAGAGGTCGCCGTTGCGTTTCGCCGGGCGACACTGCGGCGCCACTCGACACTTCCTGTCGCGATCGGTAAAGCAGTACTATCGATCGCGCCGCGCGATTAATCGATCGTCGTTTAATTTGAAATTAAGAGCCGGAGAATCCCGCCCGTCGCGTCGTCGGTTGCTCTCGGCATCGATCGTCCTTCCAAGTTCTCTCTCTGCCGTCGTTCGCGACTGACTCTACATTAAATAATGTAATAATAATTAGAGAGAATTAGACGACGCGAAGACGACTGTCTCTTTGTCCACTTTGAATGCGTAATTCTTTTCGAAATATATATTTCGATTTCTCCTACCTCAATTTTATCATTTCGTCGGTCCGCTGCAGGTGTCGTCTTATTAAAGTATTAAACAGATTAGTATGAAGGTAATCAGTTTTTTTTTTTTTTTTTTACAAAATCACGTAAGTTTGCAAGTATTTATTGTCAAACTCATCATACAAATATGTATAAACCGCCACGTTTACTACATGCCAGGCAGTGCAAATTCACAAAATTTTTATGCTAATTTAAAAATTATTAGTCTTTTTTTTCAATTTTAATTAATCGTCATACTCGATCCTTTCATTCATCCTTCGCCATTCGCTCTCAATTTAAGGTTATAAAGATTTAATAGAATTTCATAATATACATAATAAAAATGCATTTATCCGGCCAGGTAACGCACTGCCGTAATACATTGTATTACAATAAAGCGAGTTGTATAAAAGAATACTATTCACAATGCTCTCTTTCAAAAAAATAGATAGAAATAATTATTTAAGGACACTTGTTGCAGGCACTACGAGTTTTCTTACGTTTCTAAAGTTTATTAAAGTAGTAAAGACAGGACGAGCCTAATCGTAAACGTAACGTTAACGTAAGGGAGCGAAATTCCACTGTATTGGGGTATCTGGGTATAATCACAGAAAGCAGTCACGTATGACTGCTACTTAAAATTGTAACGGTGCTTTGTGAGGCATTTATAGAGCACGCAAAGTCACAAAGCACTCTTTCCAGTGTCTGTAATAAAATAAGTGATGTTGAATTAATTGTGCTATTTTATGTATTATTATTTGAAAAATGCTTGATATCTTGTACCGAGTCCTACGAGTGTTACAAAAATACAATCGTTCGGCATGAAGGATGCATGTAGGAAGCATCATATTATTTACAATAATGTGTCACAACGTTTAATGTTATCATTTCCCCCATATCTGCACTTTTTATGCAATATTTGTGTATGTGTGTGTGTGTGTGTGTGTGTGTGTGTGTGTGTGTGTGTGCGTGCATGTGTAGACTTTTTCCAAAATATATCATGTCTCTATATGAATTATTGTGTTGCAATTCATGGCTATATAGTAAATACAACAATTTGCCATAGTATACGAAGCGCTTGCAAATAGTTATGTATAAGGATGTAACTGTGGTGTAGGGCATGTTGACAATGGAGAATTTTTTTGATTACTAGATGGCGGAGTTAAAAGGCCACTCTCGTTTGGACTTTGCCTACCGGATTCAGCATTCGTGTCCGAATCGTTCGTCACGTAATCGCTCGGGATTTCGCCGGCTAATCGTTGCTGCGCCTTCTCCAACATATTCAAATCGACCACGTGAGTCTGTATGCGATGCGATTCGTCCACAACGATATTAGGTACAGTGGCCTTCAGTCCGGATCCAGAATGTGATTCCACAGGCATGATCGTGGATTGTAAAAGAGACTGGGATTCCTCTTCCGCGACAGTGGTAGCAAACGGTGTAAGCCACTTGACACACGGCGCCAGCTGTTCCCACGGCACGCGGGATACCCTCACGGCGCATTCTCTTCCTTGGGTATGGTAAATTGCCGCTGCAGCTATATGGCTGTACGGAAACTTTAAACAACCTTCGTCCAAAGTCGCCAGATCTAACAATTGAGCTGCTTGAGAATATTGCAATCCACCGTATTGTGGATATATGAAAGTGTTTGGTCTGGATGAATCGCCCGATTCAATCTGCATGTAAATATTGAGCCATCCTGGAGCGGTTATCGGAGACAGATTCCAGCCGAGTCCTTTCAAGATCATCAACTCCTTTCCCAAAATTTCTTCCTCCGTACACGCGCCATCAGTGACATATGCAAATTCCGCGATTTTAGGCGGATATATCTCTTCAACCTGCAAAATTTTAAAAATTTTTCATCCGCCTCGCTAAACATAGATATCGTTTCAGATTACAAAAACAGAAAATTTCATTTACGTCTTGCTTAATTATATTTAATACACATAATTTGAAATGGAGAAATAAAAAAAAATTTACAAACCTTGGAAGCGATAAAAAGACAAGTTATCCCTATGAGTTGCAACTGATTTTTAGGTACGTCGTGATGAATAGATAGATATCTGTCTATATAGTCCATAGCAAGATAATAAGTCTCCCTATGTAATTTGTACACTTCGCAGACCTCGATCAACCAATCTAATAAAATTGCCCTCATCCGCGGTTGCAACGTTGGATGCCTTTGAAACATTTCCGGATCCCTCTGAATAAGAGTCTTTTGTTCCCCAAGGCACATGAGGGACCATACTTGGGAGCCATCGGCCCATGGAAGGGGCGGCAATGGACTAGGTCTAACAGCAGTGCTCGTGGAGGCTGAAGGTGTCAAGAAACAAGTTGCAGTTCTTATGTCTGACCACGTAGCTGGCTCCTGCTGCTCTTTCAGCGGGGATGTTTGATGCTGGGGAGTACACGCAGCATCTACCGAGTGTGTGGCGTGACAAGCGTCTGCATACGAGACGTGGGATACTTTGCTAGGTGGATATATGTTTTCCGAATCTTCTGAAAGTTCTGTCGCACGTCTCTTGCGTTTCAAAGACTGTGCCTTGCCTCCTTGCAAGTAGGTTTGTGACTTTTTCTCCTGCAAACTAAACACAGAGAAAGGATTTATTTCTTTCGGCTCGCGTGCGTCCTCTGCGATAGTTTTGCTTCAACACGCTGTACAAGGTAAATATCTTTTAAAGATGTACGTTCCACGTGTAGAAAAGTTTAATAAAGTAAAAAAAAAGTTTTGAAGCTAAAGCATCGTTACGTTGCAGATTTACAAGGCGAGGAGCGCCCGCTAAGCGGCCGAGAGACAAGAACGTGTCAAGTCGCGGAAGGAAAGCTGCTAAGTTTCGGGAAAGAACGCGACTAAAGGGAAAAAGTTCGAGGCGCAAGATTCAAGCGTGAATGGAAAAAGTGTATATTTAATCGAGCAACGGCGAGGCGCTGAATCGATTTCATCGCGAGTGAAATGAGCCAGAGATCACGAAATGAGAGAGAGAGAGATCGCGCGGAATTTTAACGCCAAATGGAAGCTCGCGCACTCACCTGCTCTGTGGCATCTTGCCGCCCAAGTGCCAACGTGTACGGAAATTATTTGCCGTCGGACGAAATTTTGCCCAAGCGCACGCGAGTACGGGGAGCCTCGGAACGGGGATTCGCACACGTTTCACGAGCCGGGCGCGACACGTTCCCAGGGAAAATCGATGAAAAGCGGAGGAGCGCGCGAAGCTTACGCGCCACCGATCGCCATAATGCACGTTCTCCTGGCCGTGTCTGATTCGACGTGTCGACTCACGATTTTCGCTCGGCGGCACGTTCGGCACTCGGAGAAATCATTTGGCTCCTTCGCGAAATACTTTGCAGCCTGTGCGGCCGGCGATGCAGCGATATTTGTGGAGAAAAAGAGGACGTGGATCTGTGAGCGCGGGAGACCAGCGCGCGCGAAACGACGACCAACCCCTGTACGTTCCGTGACGCCCTCTATATGCGCCACATAACCTCAAAGAGGGGGCGAATTTCGGGGATTTCCGTAGTACAGTTGATGCGCGACGTCGCGAGGCGACCTCGGCAGCTGGTCGAGTCTTCCTTTCGCAGGTCGGCTCCGCGTTTCCCGCGTTGCTCCGAACGCGACTCCAAGATGAGCGTCTCGCCGCGACGGGCCGTGCTCGGCCAGCAGCTCGTTCGGGCACACGTGTCATCCAAGGTGTGGAGCGTGCGAGGTCGTCCGGGCAGACAGCGATGAGTCCGAGGGTCCCAGGTACAAGCGGCCAGAAGGTCGCAGACTCGAGAATCCGTCTCCGTCTCGTCGACTGCGCGTCGCTCCCGCTCGTAGCGCGCTCGCGTTGCCGCTCGATCGTTTGCTTCGACTTCGACTTCGACTTCGACGTCGACGTCGACGTCGGCACTGTGTGAAACGCAAGCACCTTGTCGCTCGCGCGCTCGACTCGACGACTCGCGGAAGATCGTTCACGGGACTCGAAAGAGACGCGAACGCGGCGGGCGCGTATCTGTCGCGCGCGCAATACGACACAACCTGGCGCCTGGCGCAAATTGGCGTTTCGCGGGAACGCCGGAGCGCGCGGGGCGCCACGCCGCGCTGCTGTCCTCCACGCCGATTGGCCGAGCCGCGCGGCACAGCTGGCGCTCAGCTGATCCGCCGGACGCACACGAACGTACACGGTCGCACACACCACACACACACACACACACACACACGGCCGTCATGGGCCGTCAGCGCCAGTCAGCGAGTCAGCGCGGACATCGACCACCATCGACCGCGCGCGCGGCCACCACGCGGGAACGGTGCGCGCGTAAATCGCCTCGTTCGCGCGGGCTTTTCCTACTTCCGCGCGCCACCCCGACTAGCCACCCGTCCCGCGCGTTCTTGCCACGTCGCCACCGCGCCACCATTAACCACCTCCGCGCGCGATTCTGCCGTCTTTTGCCGCGCGCAAAATGCTCTGCAGGCAACGTATCACGCGCTGACAACAGCACATCATTTTCCGACGGCGAATCACAACGGTCTTAATAGCATCTGTATATATTCAGAATTTCAAAATCAGTAGCGTCTCACACACACAGTACGTGAGGAGTCACGTGTAACTGGCCTTTTCATTCATTATGAGATTATTATTTTGCCGCATAGATGCACAAACTCGAAGAACGGAGCAGAATTATTTCAAGGTATCCAAAGATGCTGAGAAAAAAAGTGAAAAGTTGCTCGCCAAGGTAAAATTTTCTCCTTGTCATTTACAATCTGCCAAGATAGAGTAAAGAAATTTATCAATTCCTCGTCCTCCAGACATTTTCGAATATACCGCGCAATGGGGAGTACTGTTTTACCTACAAGTGCATTAGATTTTCAGAAAGTGAGCGCGACACGGCGCCCTTGTCGTCGGGCCTTCCTGCTGCGTCAGGTCTAGTCGTCTAGATGACAAGTTGTTCAAGTTGCTCCGCGAACATTGGCGAACATGGAGCGATGGAGCCGGAGCACATGGAAGATGGAACATGGGACACCCACACACGCAAAGTCTAGATTGATGTGCGTGGAGGAATCGATGGTGAGAGAGAGGAGCGGAAGATGAATAGACGTGACATGACTTTTCGCACGTTTGCTTCCTCGCATATTCCAGGAGTACCAGGCTTTCTTTTTCTCTCTCTCTCTCTCTCTCATTAAGCGATAGTAAGCGAATCTAATGCAATGTATGTACAATTAAGGTGTCTATTTAGGATTGTACCATCATTTTCATAACCTTTATTCACGATAGACAATTTCTACAGTATAATCAAACACTTGGTATATCTAATCTAATCTAACAAATATAAATTACACAGAAAGAATAACGTCTCGATCGATCGATGGGTAGAGAGAGTCGACATTAGAAAGAATAAATTTGATGGACGACACAATAAATATCCACCAAAAAATGAAGACGGTAATTCCATTTTCAATTTTTTTCCCACGCAAAAAGAAATTTGACGTGATACAAATGACGTTGCACGTTGCGCGATGCAATTGGTATACTCGGCAACCCTCGAAGCAGAAGATCAGAATCCTTCGTAAAGTAATTAACGTTAACGTTTTAACGTTATCGACGAGACTAGGAACTGGAGAGAAAATTTGCCGTCGCTTTATTAACGTCATTTTATTAATATTCATGTCATACATCTCCTAGGAAGGTGAATCTCAGTGAATCTGGCGAATGACTCGTTGGGCGTGAGTCACGGGCGTCACGCTGGGCGGCACTGGCAGGCCCTGGCAGGCACTGGAGCCAGTGGGGCCCGTTAGCAAAGAAAATAAAAGAGAAAGAAAAAAAGGAGCAAGAGTACTTAACGCTCAGTTGGCAAGCCTCGGCGACAAAGCGGAAAGCGGATGAAAGGCGATGGACGGCGCGGGGTACCCATGCGAGTCGGCCGGCCCTGGTTTTCTGGAAATCGTCAGCGGTCCGGGGCCATTAAACGCGTTATATGTGTCTTGCACGTTGATCCCGCGGCGCTCGGTGCGGTGCCCCGAGATCGGGGAGTAATTTACGGGCGAATTCCTCAGCATCCGGGTCTCCGTGCGCGGCCGGACTTCCTGGCTTCCTTCTCACGCCCGATGCCACCGTCGTCCTACCGCTTCCATCCCGTTGTCGCGCAGCATCCGACACTCGTCATCGTCATCATCGTTGTCGTCGTCGTCGTCGTTGTCGTTGTCGTCGTCGTCGTCGTCGTCGTCGTCGTTGTGGTGCCCAACTCGTCAACAGTTACCAGGAAGATCCTGCGCGTCTGCGTACGCGGCCGCCAGCATTGTCTCGTCGATTCTTCAGTGAGTAGACGAGATGCCGCGCCGCGCATCGCGTCGCGTGGCCGTCATCGGCCGTCGATTCCGATCGTGAGTGTTAGCGATCGGGACACTTGTCATACCGCAACGTTTCGTATTACTTACTCTCGAAAAGAAAAAAAAAATCTTGTCGCTTTTCTTCATCGCGACGTCAGATGCAGCTTCGTTAACGTCAACTTTTCATGTGTATTGTAAATCTTGAGACAGTTTTTACATTCTTGACACGCATGTTGTATTTTTGAGAACGTTAAAGATTCCGAGACGTACAAAAGAGACGTGTGAGATAGAGATAGAGAGAGAGAGAGAGAGAGAGAGAGAGAGAGTTGTGTTTACTCTATTTAGGGGATTAGAACGAACGCTAAAAAGATGCTATATTTTTGCAGAGTTAATAAATGCAAGTTTCTGAGTAATGCAGGGCATGATGCCAGTTAAGACAAAGTCACGTGTTTCTGAAAATATGGGGGTCACAGGTGGACTGGTGGATGCTCGTGCTAAGCAAGTTTTGAGAGAAGCCGTCGATGCGGTCGTTAATAGCTTTGCAAAACATAGTCAAGGTTATGGCAGAGGTATACATCTCTCAGCTTAATTTTTTATTTTGACTACTTTTAACTTTTAACTTTACACTGATATTCTTCATATACGCAGTAAATGTCGTGGAAGCATTGCAAGAATTTTGGCAGATGAAACAAGCTAGAGGAACAGAATTGAGAAATGGCGCATTAGTTATTTATGAATCCGTTCCTGGTGCTACGCCACCATACGTTTGCTACGTAACGCTTCCCGGAGGATCTTGTTTCGGAAGTTTTCAAAACTGTCCCACAAAGGCGGAGGCGCGTAGATCTGCTGCAAAAATCGCCCTAATGAATTCTGTATTTAATGAACATCCATCGCGAAAAATTACCGATGATTTCATTGAAAAAGCTGTCGCAGAGGCAAGGGCTAGTTTTGCCAAACCTTCAACAAACGGAGTCGGTAGCCAGGCACAAGTAAATAAAATGTTAAAAGCTATTTATTATGTTACAGAAACATACAACTTACGCTTATATACACTTGTACGCTTTCAGGGAAGTGGTGACGAGAAAGAGGATCCAAACACAGGTATAGGTGCGTTTCGTTTCATGTTGGAATGCAATCGTGGAAGAACAATGTTGGAGTTTCAAGAGCTAATGACAGTCTTTCAATTGCTTCATTGGAACGGTTCTTTAAAGGCCATGAGAGAAAGGCAATGCAGCAGGCAGGAAGTAGTCGCGCATTACAGTCATCGGGCATTAGACGACGATATGCGCAGCCAAATGGCATTAGACTGGGTTGCCAGAGAACACGAGAGTGGTGGCGGGATCGTGGCAATGGAATTGGCTTTAGCCGAGCGTGAACTTGAGACTGCGCGGTTAGCGGGACGAGAACTTAGATTTCCAAAAGAAAAGAAGGATATACTGATGCTTGCACATGCACAGGTTTGTCCACAGTGAATTCTAACGTGAATGTCGCTGAGGTAACGAACACACAAGACTGGTCTTTCGCGAGGGATAAGTTTTGAGGAAAAAAAAAATATATATATATATATATATATATGTATATATATATATATATAGTTTCTTGAGAGTGTCTTATAAAGATACGTTTTACTTAATTCTCTTCAAGGCTTAACTTTGTGGCACGAAAACTATTCCGTCCTTTTTATAAAGTGCATTTCTTTATAGAGCTTTTTTTGTAAAGCATTCCTGGTGATAATAGATCTTAAATGGGATATTTCGATATATCAAATATACCAAGTATATATAAATGTCAACACTAAGAGTTATAACGGTATGTACTATGCATAATATAGAACACTCGCATTTTTACACATCGCACAAATTTACTTATATATGTGTATATATATTTCGGGACGCAAGGCTTTGTCTTCCATTATCTATATTTTGAAACAAGACTTCTGCTTAATCATCAGAGTACAATTCGGTAAGAGATCAGCAGATTTCGCACTTTATTCAGAGTTGAAAAAAAAATTAAAAATGTGCGTGCGCACGTGTGATAGTCACAATAATAATGACCTATAAACAGCATTTTTAAGATAAAATTTTAAGATAACGATCATACAAACAGGGTAGGTATATATAAAAACAATACAATTCAGACTTACGATTTACAAAGATGCTGAGACTCGGTAAATTTGTAGCAACTTTGCATTCCAAGTTATAAACAGAAGCAAACCATTAATACGCGATAATAGGTTCTTTAGGTGAAAATGTTTCTCATATTGCAAGTTAGATACTTGCTTCTATCGATATATCACGCTTGTCTGAAGCTATACTCTGAAGAAACAGACGATTACGATACATCGTTCTAATACTCATTCATATTGCTGTTATAAATCAGTATGTTTTATATATGCCAATTTGAAAGTGAATTTATCACTTTTATAGTTGAATAGGATATAGTTTATAATTGTTTTATAAATAGTTTATTATTATTATTAAATAATGATACATCTTTTTAATGCGTTTGTTACAATATAACAATAAAATGGAACCTAGATACCCATCCTATCCAGCAGTATTAAGGTTTCGTCGTGACTTTGTCTATCTTCTCTATTGCTGTTTCCACAATTTCTTCTTGCATAGGATGGGCCAATACTTTATCTATAATCCCAAACTCTTTAGCTTGCATGGGGCTCATAAAATTATCTCTCTCTATACTTCTTGCTGCAACATGATTTTGATAAAAGAAAAACATTTTATATGCCTAGGTAAAGCCTAGAAAAGATCCATATGGCAGGCATACCTATTTTTTCTAAATTCTGTCCAGTATGCTTGACGTACAGCTCGTTGATCTGTTGTTTCAATTTAAGAATTTCTGTGGCTTGAATCTGGATATCTGTAGCTTGTCCCTGTACTCCTCCCGACGGCTGATGAATCATGATTCTAGCGTTTGGTAAGGAATGACGCATGCCTTTGGTTCCAGCTGCTAAAAGTAGACTCGCCATGGAACACGCTTGTCCTACGCACCAGGTAGAGATGGGAGGAAGAACATATTGCATAGTATCGTATATCCCAAGTCCTGCCGTTACACTCCCACCAGGTGAATTAATATACAAATGAATCGGATTTTTACTGCTTTCTGACTGAAGAAAAAGAAGTTGTGCAATCACTGCGGAAGCTACAACATCTGTGACCTGAAATTGAATGAAAAGTCTTGAAATTATACATCAATGGATAAACATGACAAAAATTCGGCATCGTACTGGACCCATGAGACAAATAATCCTCTCTTTCAGAAGACGCGAGTAAATGTCGTATGCACGTTCACCACGTCCACTTTGTTCCACTACAATAGGAACAAAGTTTAAGTATCTGCTGCTCTGTTGGTGCCCATGAGCCTGTTAAAAGAAGAATTAGAAGCTAATAGAATTTGTTAATTTTCATAAAATTATTTCAGCAGAATCATTTTTGTTCGACCACATCTTTGTACGAATAAGATACTCACGGTGATTCGTAGCAGACCATTTATTCTCTGCAGCATCTTCACAGCAAATTATTGGCAACGCAATAATTATTGAGAAAGAACCGTTTTCCGATAAGAGAATTCACGTAATAGGCTATGGTGGCAATGGTCCCACAATCTCTAAGAGATAGAGAGAAGACAAACAACTTATTGCATTATAAAAAGTATAAAAAAACTTGGGGTCAAACGTAACCTATAACTTAAACATTCACTAGTAAAGTATTAAATTCTAAGAGATATCCTTTTGTCAGAAACTTGTACACGAGTGTAAGAGGCAAGAACTCTTTCAGGCTCATTAATTTACCTTGCTATCAGGTATAGATTATTATTATTTTTGTCTTTCTGGTGAGTATTTAACTAGCCAAACTACAAATTATCGGCTACTATGACACTTGATTGTTATTATTTCTGTCGTACAGGTTATGTTTTACATTTCCGACCACCACGCTCCTTCTAATCTCTCTTTTTATATTCGTCGCGCGGCATAAATCAACCCGCGAGAGAAATGTCCAAGCTGTATAAATCAAATTCCCTAGATGGAGATTCGTCTGTTTCTCCACAGATGAGCATGATGTTTCGTTTCGCGCATAGCATTATCCTCACAATGATTTGAATATTTCGTGGCTATGCCATATATTTTTGTATGTACTACATACACCTGTAACCTGTACATACATACGATACACGGTATACAGTGAAAAGTGGGAGGCAACGCTCAAAAAACATTTAATAAAGTTAGTTTCTGAATAAGAAGTTGAAATGAATCGCAAACCATATTTTACGAATAACAGGTTCTATTATTTTTTTTCCTTTTAATATTTTCTTCTTTTAAATATATTAGTTTCCTCGTTTTTGGATTTATAATCCAAATTTTATAATCGGCAGCATTAATTGGACGTGTTCAAATTTTTATACATCATTTTACTTTGATTACCATGTTCTTTTTGTTCAAGAATCAATTAATGTCTTTTCTAGAAAGAAATATGCTCCGTACAATAGGACGTCTAAAAATGCGCAACGCCCAAGGACAGAGGCAACGGTCATATGTCATATTCCGCTTGAAACATACAACTTCAAAGTGAAATTGTTCCCATCTAGATGTCGGTTAAGGAAAACAGATCGTACTACGGCAAAAATTTCAAAATATCACATTTTAGAGAGCAAGAATACGGGGCGAGATATATGTTATAACATTCTCGATACAGATATTGGACTTGACACAAGTGATAGAAGGATTATTTTAGATAGTGTTGTTCCTGAATTGTCACGGATATTGCAATCATTCAAGATCCGACATAATAGATTTAATTATTTTGATGAGTTGAAATATATAGTAGAGAATGGCCAAAGAACGGCAACCCAGAAATATAAAAATCAGATTAATGTCCATTTATTAAAATCTTTCTTTAATTTGCTGTTGTACAAAAATGTTCCTTTTGAATTATTTGGCACACTGAAAAATCGAAAGGCTATAAAAAAGACTGTATTTCATCTTTTAAAGACAGTTCCAGAAAAGATATCAATAAAAAGTGCCTTTAAAAGAACTGTACGAGAAACACAAGATGTCACTGGAGCACAACTAGACTTACGACCATTATTTAAGAAGTTGGATGTATGTTCATTGAAAGATTAAGAAAATTGTAGAAAGTTCTGATTAGAATTATTTTTTTCATTTTTTTCCAACTATCAATCTAATAAATGTCCAATATTGTCTAATATCTTTTTTTGTAGATTTCTAATATTAGATGGTTACATTTAATTGATAATAATAAAGGACGGTGGATAATTACATTAAAATTATTGCATTGGTTTTTTACCAAGTATATTATAAAAATTTTACATAAATATGTTGTCCTAAAAGTTAATCAAAAACAATGGGTTTATATGACAAAAGATACGTGGTGCACGATGCAAGAAGAATTTATTAAGGAAAAAAAGAATATTCTTCATCTTGTGCCATTTACGAAATTAAATAGGATACGTTATATTGGGACATATAAATTTATTCCAAGTTCTTCTGGCTTGAGAGCTTTATTTATAGCAAAGTACACACAAGCATCTGTTTAATAAATATTTCTTACCATATGCTACACATGAATACTATTAATAAGAAAAAAAAAAATATATATATATATACAATATATAATTTTAGGTACGATGTTAACGATAAAAATGAAGTAGACGTTGTTTTAAGATTTCTGCAACAATTATATGTCACGTATTTTAATAAAAATGGACTCCCAACTTTAGCAAGCTGCAAAAAAGAGATTTCGGATTTTCAACAAAAAATAAGATCTGTAAAAAAACAAGATTTTGTACAATCAAGTAATTCCAAGTATCAATTTTATGTTGTTCGCTGTGATATTCAAGATGCATTTGGGTCAATAATACAACGTATAATTTATTACTTATTATATTTAATATATTTATCAATAAAGCTAAACATTATTTATTAAATTTATTATTTATTATTTCAGAAAAGTTATATGATATTATCGCTGAGTGTTGTAAACAATTAGAAAGATTTCTTGCAGTACGAAATTATAAACTGACAAAAACTAAAAAAGGCCAAAGAAAAAAATTTACAGTGCAAATTTTATCTCATAAACTTGAGAAAGAAATATTAAAAAATGCAATTCCGAGCAGAAAAAAACCCAAATTAGTTCAAACAAAAAAATTGATTAATATAATACACAAATTAATATTTTACTACAAGGTAAGTTAAACATATGTAATTAAATAATATATGCAATAATAAATATTTTTATTGTAGGTTAAATTGAATGATGGGACATATTCGATAAAATTTGGTGTTCCACAAGGGGTATCAGTATCTCCAATTTTATCTGATATATATTATCAACACATATTTAATGAAATATTCTCTGAATATGCAAACAACGGTCTTCTATGTAGATATGTCGATGATATTATATATATGACTGAGAATAAATATTATGCAGCACAGTAATTTCAATAATCTTACTTGAATATTATTAAACATATACATACATACACACACACACACACACACACACACACACACACACACACACACACGCACACGCACACGCACACACACACACACACACACACACACACACACATATATACGTATGTGTACAAAATATATTATAAAACTTTATATCATAAATATAATAATTTTTGCAGGTTTCTAGAAACCATCAAGGGTGGCATACCTCAATATAATATAAGATTCAATCCAAATAAAATAGAGACTAACGTAGGAATCAGTCCTTACAGACCTATGATAATAAAATTTTTAAGACAAATTGCGATAACATTGTAAAATTCTTTGTATGAGTACAAGTACGTTTTTTTACGAGTATTTCAGTTTTCTTCCAAAGTCCAGTTAGAGAGTTCACACTAATGTTGAACCGTTGTAAAATTGATAGCGTTTAAAATCAATAAAATGCTGGAACCTTTTGCGAGTCTTTATTCTAAACTTTTATTTAATCCAACCATAGTGCAATTAATCATTTATATTGTCTTACGTTAACATGTTTTAAATTTTATTCAAATATCAATTTAAATAAAATTACGAGTAAATCAACTATTGCATCGACCGCAACATTGTAAAATATGACACCGATGTACGTACAATCTTGAAAAAGAATAAATGGTATTAAAATTACAATTCAAATATAAGTAAGTTATATTAATTTTGATATAAATTGTTAATATGAAACATGTGTAAGATACGAAATAAAAACATGTCTTATTTAAAATTGCTTTTAGATGTGCACAATTTATTTCTGAGAGGCTAGTGCACAGGGACGTTTTCGAGTCATACCCACTTTCTTTCAGATTATCGGTCTTTATTAATATCGTCGGTGAGTGAATTCAAAGATAATAAAAAAGAAGAACATAAGTATAATGGATTATTGAACAAACATTTCGATTATCAGAATAAATGTCTCTATCATCAGTGTAAATTTTTCAATTGTCAATATGAATATCTTAATTATTCATATGAATAATTTAGAAAACAAAATATGTAGTTTTAAAAATAGTAAAAATGTTTTAAAAAAAACTTTAACTTGAAGAGGAATTTTTTAAATGTTTTGAAAAAATGTCGAAAATGTTTTTGATAATCTTAGAACGTTTAAAAAAAGACTGTTAAATATTTTTTCATTATATACACGTATACTTACTATGGAGAAAGTATCCATAGATATCACAAACATTTTTCCTGCTGTTAATACACAAGGTTCTCGTGTTTTCATTATCATAAAAATTAAGATTTTTCTTGTTCGAGATGAAGTTTGATACCATGCTATGTTCGTTCTGCAACCAAGATACAATGACTTACATTTAAAATAATTTTCAGAGCATATGTAAAATTAATTTAGAGATGAGCAGAAATTTGTTTCTTTTATTTAATTTTATTTAATTTAAAAAGAAAACAAGTAAGAATAGATTGACTCATTTTTTCAAATGTATTTTGTAAACTTATTGAGTAAACTTATTGCTGTATTATATATACAAATATACTCTGCTCTAAATTTCCTTTCATATTGTATATTATGAATATTTTGTGTATTCTACGAGATCACATTACAGATTTTCTCATCATAATATCAAAATGTTCGTATGTATACATACAAACTGGTATGAATGTATGTGCTACGATCAATTAGACGTTGCGCTTGAAAACTCTCGAAAAATAGATGCACTAACAATGCGCACGAAAATGTCATCTGTCTTAAAAATTCTTCTGGCTTATCCATGTTTGCGACTGCCTAATTAAAAAAATTTAATATTGTAATTGCAAAGGAACAAGTTTTGATTTTACATGTACATTTATTATTTATTAACATTACTAAATTACTCATTAAAATATTTTAAATTCATTTTTAATAATCTTTAAATTGGATGTTGAAATAATTAATCAGTTTTTTCATAGTAATAATTTATTAAACACGAACGCAATAAAGCATTATCATTAGTGTAAGACGAATGAAGATAACGTACGTACCGTAACGCCTGTCATACTTATGATAAGCATATTGAAAGCCGCTATTACAAGAAACATTTGGCTAAACACTGCTTCAATAAGACTGGCAAATCTTCAAGTGCAAGTTAAAAACATAATACTTTAATCAGAATGTCTTTTCAAGAGAATATACGTATAATCACATATATTATATATTGTAAATATATTATTTAAACATGTTAATGTAATTATAAATTTAATAATAACGTATATGTGGGGATATATGTGTAATAATAGTAAAATTATATTTATACAATATATTTATAATATACTCTGTACTACACCACCTTAGAGCTCTCTTGTGTGCATAAATATTGCTTACAATATTTTTATATGGTTCATCATCTTTTATAGATGGATTAAAATTTATTTCTAGATTATCTTCTTTCACTGAATTTTCCAGTTGCTGCCTGATGTAAATGAGGCACAATTTTCAAAATTATTTATTAATATCAATTCCAAACCAATTAAAATGTGTGTTTAAAAAAAGATAAACAAATTCTCACCCGACAATCATAAATAATCCGCAAACATGCTGCACTACTATTACATACATTGTATCTGTTGCGATGGCTATGCTTACACAAATGACGGCTGTAACGTATCCATGAATTAAGATTGGAAAATAATATTTCTCCATATCGATATAGTACTCAACTTCGTGTAACAATGGTCGAGTTGTATCATTTGAAGAAGAATCCAATAACAGTGGTTGCAATGGTACTAACATAAAGAACACCAGTGCGGAATAAAAAGCACCTAAATAGATTAATTCTTCATTTTTCATTTTTAGTCTTTATCTTTAATTTTTGTTGTCACATTAAAGTGAAACCGTTGATTTATATTTTGATTTTTTACTATTATAGACAATTCTATAGATTCTATGTATAAAAAGGAATATTATGTTATTATAATTGCTACTAGAATGTAAATTTTTCAGGAACTTGAGAAATTTTTTGCAAAACTTTTTCTTTATTGCACGTACGCGCACATACAATCATTATGCTTACTCGCATATATGATCGTAAACGTCCGTCCATTTTGCGCATAATTATTAAGAATCTTGACGTATGGAGATTTCATTAATAATTGCCAATCGTATTGTATTTGATCGAAAAGTGCCTTGATCTACAATTAAATTTTATTGTAAAAAAATGTCAAATTTTTCAATTTTTATTCTTCTAATTTCTAACTGCTTAAAAATCTTCAATAATTATACTAATATGTATATGTATAATAATTGCTATTTCTCGTATATTTAACGCACTGACATGTCTACGACAGACGAATGTCTGATGTATGTTGACAATATTTTACAACTTACAATTAGATATATGTATATATATATATCATAATATGTGTTTACATACCTCTGATGCTTTTAATATGCAAGTGATTAATTTTACTCCACAGCCTATATCGACTACCAATGGTGAAAGAGAATCGATGAACACATCGATATTGTCAATAGAGAGTAAACCACATATCTACGCTTAAACCATAAAGTTATAAATATGAAGTATACAACGTTTACATGTTTTTTTATGTATATAAATATAAAATAAAATAGAATATAAAACACACAAATGTAATTATCCAAAAAAAATTTCGTTTCTGTAAAAGAAAAATTGAAACATAAAATTCTCTTCATCAGCGAACAATTAAGTTTGCGGTATTTCATTGGTATTAGACATTTGTCGTGTCGTACCTTGGCGATAAATTGCGTGCCAGCTAAAGATACTATAATGATAATAATAGCGTAACTACTCCTGTTCGTTTGATATGGCCATTGTCCGACACATGACAAGAGGACTTTATTGATCCTATAATTCCGTCCATCGAAGAACTGCATTTCACACTTATGACTAGAATTGTAGAAGAACAATATGTTCAGAGAGAACTGCAGGGAGAGAACTTTCCAACGTTTCATCCATTTGCACCAGTATCTTTAATAATTCTCTCTGTGAACGTTCTGTCATTACAAAATTATTTTAATTGCTCGCTTACGGTCGTAGTTAATAGTCAGACAGATCGAACACAAAGTGCTTCATGTGCTTCTTGCGCTGAAGGTTTTGCCTTGAAATGCTTTCCATGGTTCCATGTGAACTCAACATCTCCATACGTACATACAATTTACATCTTTTAGTTACAAGATATTTATTCTTAAAAAAATTTTTTGTGATTTTTTATCTAATACAAATAATGAAAATTCCATGTTTTTTTTATATTCTCGAATTCATTAATTCATTTGAAAAATAGATATAAAACTAAAACTTGAGACGTTTTGTGTGGGGCGTATATCTATATGTATACGTATATGGAAAGATACATAAATATTAGAGAGAAATAAAGAAAGAAGATTTATTAAGAATCTTTTTATACGAAAAAATATTAAATATAATATTCTTAAATATTCTTATAAATAATAAAAGAATGCAAATTTTATTGTATGCTTATTATTACATTCGAATTGTGCAGCTTAAAAATTTAGTAATTTTAGAAACGGAAGGAGATGTTTTCTTGTCATCTCATTCATCTGTTAACTGTTATGTATCTAAGGCCTTTCTAGACACGCGCACTTTTGCAAATGTCCCGTTCATTTTAAATGTCACAGCATTCATTTATATAATATACATATATATATTTTTATTATTTTTTATTTCACGTGAGAGGGACGAAAAGAAAGTGTCGTTATTATGCGAATTTCGCGAATAATACTTTGAATGTGATACATATCATGCGAAGAAGCTTCGTGCGTTATGATGTGAGTATGGTGCAAGCTTAACTTAACACACATATCACGAATAATCAATTGTGAACCATTTTTTCGTTTATACAAAAATCTTGTATATCTTATATCTATATATATATATATATATATATATATATATATATATATATATACTGCATAATACGTATTTAATGGAATATGCAGAGGCAGTTTGATACTTGTACAACCGCCGAAGACGATTCATATTTTTCATCGGATCTCGATCTACCAAATCCAAAGTAACAGTTGCTTTAATCCTGCAATGTGATCCACACATTTATCTTATTATTATATATCTTAAAAGAAAAACTGTGTAATCACTGATTTTGTATCTTTCAAGAGTGACACAATCTTGTCGAAAATTGCGACTTGCCTCTCGAGCATCTAGAAACAAAAAGAACAGTCAATTAAATTTTCTCAAATTGCCATCAAAATCATTACATTGCTGTCAAGCTCCAGCTGTTGACAGACAAGTTGTTGAAGCAAAATTATGTAAGTGATGTAAGTGTTAATGAAATTCAAATACACGAGTTTCAAACATTTGATAAAAGAGTCCATATATTACTTGATACAATCAGATTTTATGTAGAATTTTGTATTTGTTATTATACATTTCTTATATACATATTATTTTGTGGAGACACATTTTAGTTACCAGAAAAGTTGACCAAGTTGCCGTGTCGCAACATATCTCAAATATTGAATCTTCTGCATCAAATAACTGTCTGAAAAAATCTGAAGTAAGACATATATGAAGTAAGGTATATATTATATACAAAGTAATTGTATATTTAAAATATTTTGAATTGAGTTCTTTTGTATTAAAAGTATGTTAATATTTTATTTGCAATCATCACTTAATAATGTCTAATTTTTATCATCTGAAACATAACATATTTTTTCAACACATTAAAATTTATAAAAGTTCAACGTTTTTCATCTTATAAAGAAATTCTGAATTCGTATAAATTTGTTCTGTAATGATGATTAAGGTGCACATGAGCTCAAAAATATACTATTGTTTTTGATGAACGAATGTTTCCTAGCTACAAGGAGTAATTTTCGAGGAAAAGCATTTGAGCGATCGTGAAAAGTTTGAACATAAATTTAACGAGAAAATTTGGTAATTATTAAAAAAATTAAAAACATTCAAATATTCTTACTCGTAATGGTAGTTTAAAGTTTTGAGGCACAACTTGGTTTTATTATCTTGTTTAAAGCGCCTAATGTATTGCGCTGATAATAGGAAACAAAGTACACCACGGATCGTGAAGGCCATTCGACAAAACGGCAAGAAATGTGAGTTAATTGCTAAAGCTAAAATTTTTAGAAATCAATTTAGTTTGTGGAATTTTAGTCGATTCAAAAGCACGTCGACCGGTAACGTCGACGTCCTGTCAACCACGCACAGGCAACAGTAAAAGCAGCGTTGTCGTACTTTATCACGGTAGATTCGACGATATTCCTCCCTCATCCTCTTCGAAGGCTCTCGTGCTTTCAAAACTTTCGAAATCCGATCAAACGGTACAAGCATCGCAAGAATCGCGATTGGAAGTTACGAATCCTGCAGTACCTGATAAGTAAGTGAATGAGTGATATCACGGTAGTAAAGAATTCTGAAATTCTGAAAGATTATTTCGTAAAAAGAAGACAGAATATTTGTTCGGTTTAAATTATTTTTACGCGGAAAATATGTTTGAAAAGGGCAAGAATCATAGAAACTCCGGAAACTCTGTCTCCGAGATATCCGCTACGTCGACGAAAAACTTGCACGAGACATCGCCGTATATCAAGACAACAGCCTTCTCTGAATATAAACATTTATCACGCGAATCGAGTAGAGCGATTTGTCGCGCCGCTACAACATCAAAGGACTCCACTTAAAAAGCAAGTAGGAATAAATTCCAAGTGTAAGAGTCTGCAGTGCACGGACGAGCTTCCCAAAGATTCTGTCAGGCCGCAGTCGAGAACACGTACTTGTCACGACCACGCGACGAACCAAAGGTCGCATAAATGTATCGAACAAGAGAGAACTTGGAAGAAACGATGCTCACTCGTTGAAGTCGCCGTTTCGAAACCTATGGACCATCGTCCAGAGTAAGTAATTTGGGAAATAAATTGAGTGTGCAATTAGAATGTAGAAGTTTAATATGTAATTTTGCAGAAAAGCGAAGACGGAGAACACAAAAGAGCGAAAGCACGCGGCATCTCACTCGAATCTGGGTTTGCCGATGCAACAGGTACAAACTCATCCCATAGGAACGAGCATTAGATCAGCATTCGTCGTGAACGAGGGTGACGAGACGACGTCGACGCGTGTGTTTCCTTTCCAAGCTACGCCTAGTGGTAATCTCAAGATCGTTCCGAATCAGGTAAGAAAGATCTCGTATCAGCAGCCGCTGTTATAATGAAATCTCTTCAAAAATATCGGTCTCGAAGCAGACATAGGATAGTCGTTCTAGGTTGTATTCGAGTCGAAGAAGTTCAGCGTTTTAGTTGCTGATCCGCGGCACACAAAGGTCAACGTCAGAGCCGAGCTTAATCGACCGGATGTCGGCACGTCCGCTTCTGACTCCCTGAATCGAACAAGATATATCGATCTCCCGCCTGGCATCACGCCGTCGACGATCGATCAGTTGCAGGTGAAACTCGGAGTCTTTTCCTCGTAACTTTCCCTCGGATCACTGATCGGCTGATTAAATATTGTTTGGTCTGTGCAAAACAGGCGCAAAACAAGTTACCATATATCGAAGGAAGCTATAGATCACGAACGCAACCAAGTGCAAAGTTTTATTCATCTGAAATGGAACAAAATCATTCGGTACAATCGACGTCCCATCAACCTCTTCCAATAAACGAAGTACCACTCGCCTCGTTAGTTTTCTTAAATTTGACAATTGTAAAATTTCAGAACACATTTACACGACAATTCTGCGAGTAATATTTCTCTCTCTTCTAATCTTTATTTTTTCTATTTTAAACAGTTTGGGATTTACGAATGAGCAACCGATCAATTGGAACAACATAATTCTTCCTGAAAAGACTGACTTGTATCAGGAATTAGCTAGACGTGTTACAAACTATAAGTAAGAAAAGCTATAAAACTATAAGTAAGAAAAGCTAGAGAATAAATTTAAATGTTAAAACTCTCTCTTAAATTTGTTTATTACATTGCAAGCGTTAAACATCACTTAACTAAATGACATTGATTTTATTTAGTAAAGGGTAACTCAAGTTGTACAATACTACAATGCTATATTTTAATTCAGCAACAATTTGTTAAAAATTAAATTATATTAAAGCAAACATTTCTTTACTTATTCTGCCAAGGAATGCTGATTGTGTCGTTCGAATTGATCATGATGAGTTTCATTGCCATCTCCTCGTTTTGCAAAGTTACAGCACATTTTTTGACGAGAAGAATTGCAAGGATATCGACTTGACTGGCGTAAGATTTTATTTAAATTGTTTACTTGATTAGATATTAGGTAAAGTAAATATTTTTAGAAATATTTTTGAAATTTAAGAAAAAATTAGCTATCTTGAATTTTGAAAAATTTTCATAAAGCATTCTTATAAATAGCTTTATATTTAAAAAATAAGAGATAGTACAATTAAGTTAAAATTCTAAAAATACGATTTGTTGCATACGCAAAATGTAGAGCAACGCGTCTTCAAAGGCTTTCTCTATTATTTATGACTGGATGATAAGTCCAATTAACGAAAGTTATCAGTTGTTACGAAGAGATAATATATTAGAAATTTTCATGGCTGCACAGTATCTGGGTATCAAAGGTACAACTTTATTTTATATCAAACGTTTATTTAAAAATAGAATAAACTTTTGTCTTTTTAACGTAGAGATGAAAGATTTAATTAAACATTTAAATGAAATATATAAAAAAAGTAATAAAACTGATTTCTTATTGAAAATATACATACATTGTTTATTTTATAAAGAATTGGAAGAGCAATGTTGGGCATTCATTGACAATGATGAGCTCTTCTCCGAAGATACTGCTTTTCTATTATATTTGGAAGCAAAAAAGATTGGAAATGTTGCAGTAATGGAACTGATGGTACCGAGAATAATGAAATTTTTCTTGATGCTTGTTAGCACAAAGGATTTTTTGGAATTGTCAATGGATGAATTGTGTCTACTATTGAAATCTAATTATATTTGCGTCAATAGGTATAATTATATTTCATTGGTTTTCGAATATATTTTATATACCTAATAAGAAAATTTTATAAAAGAATGATATAATCCTGTTATTTTTTAAACATTCATACCTATACCTGAAATTCTAGTTATTGATGAGAAATTGTTTATTAAAAAAATTGTTTGATAAATAGTAGTTTGATACATATGTAATAAGGAATCATATCAAATGTATACCTCTCTATATCTTTTTTTGTCTCACAGCGAAATGGAAGTTCTAATGTCCGCTGTAAGATGGTTAATGCACGATTGGAATAAAAGAAAGCAATATATGTTAGAAGTGCTGAAATGTGTTAGATTTGGACTTATAGCTCCGTGGCAGTTAGTAGATGTCAAAAGAAATCCTGAAAATCCAGAATTTATGGAATTGATGTCTTATCCTGAAGTACAAAAAATGGTGGATGATGGTCTCGCGTATGAATTCTATTTATAACTTAAAAAAAGTTTTATAATAAATTAATCTATATAAAATTAAAATACAAACAAGCCATAATTAATATAAAAATTTACAGATTTGTTATTATAAAATATTGGTACAATAATAAAACTGAAGATTACTACCATTGGATCGATTTGCTCGGACTTAGTGAACCGACTAATCGCAACTGGACAGGCGAGGAAAAAGTAATTCAAGTTTTTATCGATTCAATAAGCATCTACAGTTTTTATTTAATCTGTAAACGTATGCAATACATTATCTTTCAACACACAGTTGTTCAAACTGTATTCAAAATAATGAAGTATGTAATATTCATACAATTTGTCATTTGTTAACGTATTTCTCGCTTTAGAATTATGTTACGTATCACGAATTTCTGTTGTATCTCGAAGAATATCGGAAAGCAAACATTTCGGAGATAAAAACAAGAAAGACAAAACCCACACCTCCTAATTCTCCTCCTAAAGATAGCTCATTATTATCTCTAGAGAGAAATACAGATTGTAGTAAACATCATTATTGTCGCGCAGATTCACATCTTTTAGGTACGTTTAAATTAAATGCAAATGTATTAACGTTATAAATGTTTAATATAAAGTGTCTAATAATTTAATTAGACTCTAAAGTTTGTAATTGGTAACAATAAATAAATTTTGTTGCAAAATTTTTTATATCTTTATAAATTCTCCGGAAAAGTTTCTTTTTTTTATAAAAATTTGATAATTTGACACGTTGTATAAGATTATCATATTACTTGATATTTTCATCAAAGTTTATTTATTCTATATATTTTATGCTTATTTTTAGAGCATTACACGACGCAAACTAGAGAACCAAAAAAATATGTATCAAACATCGCAACGTCATCAGGCATGGTTATATCACCTGAAATTTTAACCAATTGTTTTAGTAATATGGGCACAAATAACAATTTAAGAGCGGTAAGTAAGTTTTAATAGTGACAGTTTAATTTTAACTTGCAAAAATAAAGATGGGATTTTATTATAAATAATGACATTTGTTTACTTTATTTTTACATTATTTTTTATTATATATATATATATATATATATATATATATATATATACGTATGCATATATTTGTAGCATATGTATACATGTGTATATACATACATATATATTTAAGTATATTTCTCTACATTGGCATAATGTCATTTGTAGAACAGGATGCAATGCGACGGAAATAGAAACAATAAATTTACTACTCCTGATAATGAATACTGTGAATCAGAGGAAAATCCACGAAAATCTTTGAATTTTTTGAAGAGCACGAAATGCATGTACGAACATCATCAGCGTGAGGTTCCGAGGGTATAAATGTTTTTTGAGCCTTACAAAAATATAAAAAGTATATAAAAATTCAGAAATAATGAAAGAAAACTGTGAGAAATGAAGAAAGAAAGAATTTGAATTTTATTTTCTAATTAAAAACTTTAA
Source organism: Tetramorium bicarinatum (assembly GCA_928718305.1). Taxonomy (NCBI): domain Eukaryota; kingdom Metazoa; phylum Arthropoda; class Insecta; order Hymenoptera; family Formicidae; genus Tetramorium; species Tetramorium bicarinatum. Next base: position 12,005,062 of record OV788328.1, read on the forward strand.
AGGCGACGATATACATATACTAAACGATGTGCTAACTATGCATAACGCATGAAATAGTAGATGAAATTATTTAAAAGAAGTAACATTGGAATATTAAAAGTGCATTAAACATGATATATCAAGTATTTAAGGATTAGAAGAATTTTCAAAAGTTTACGCTTTTCTTCCATTCTTTCATTATATCCAGTATTTTACATGTACTTTATTGTTGCGTTGCAATAAAAATAAAGTTATGGAGATGATTTTAAATGTATGTTATCTCTTTTGATATGTAAAATCTATTAAAAATTTCAAAGAAGGAATTTATATTTAATCAATTACTAAATGTAAATGTATGAGCAAGCAAATCAGCAAAATGACTATTTTTGTACATATATCTAAATGACATATTGCATATGTAATTATGTAATTTTATATGTAGATTATGTATAATAGTAAAATAGTTATTAATATTCTTACTCTACTTATATTTATAGTGTACTGATATATCAATATGTGAAGGCCGACAAGATAAAAATATGTATAACTGCAAGCACTGGGAAAAAAGTATTATATTCCCCATAAAGAAACAAAAAGTAATACAAAAATCAAGATGTACGAAAGATCATTCCGATTCAGCTAAATCTGAAGAAGAAGCAGCGACTGTGATACAAGCTACGTATAGAGGATATAAAGTCAGGAGAAAATTTGATGAAGTTAGTGAATATTAAAATATCATGATTTGCATATGTTTTGAAAATAAAAAGAAAGAGAAGTTTGTTGGATATTTATTTCTTCTTAAATAAAAATAATTAATAATACATAAAATTAATTGTTCTAAATCTAAAATAAATATAAAAGCAATAACATTTGGTTCAACTGTATGTGATCACAATTTGTACGAATGATAAATTCCAAAAAGAATATATAAATAATTTGCATTAATTGTTCAGAGCTATCTTTAGATTCTTTTTTGTCTTTTTTAAATTTCATTGAAATTGTTATCATGAACAAAAGTTTGAAGTATACAAGTAATTAAAAATAATAAAATTATTATAATAATAGTTGATTATTTTTTGATCTCGTAGATTAAGAAGTCATCTTTGGAAGAAAAACAGAACGCTCAAAAAGTAGCTGAGCTATTATCTATGTCGACAAGTCAATGCGGATGGTCATTTAAAAAATCGTTAAATTCAGTTAAAACATCCAACAATACTGCAAATCATATTAAGAATACGTTACATTATATCTGAAAAAAAAAATTAATTAGTTGTGCAATGTAACAAATGTTTAGTAATAAATAAAAAAAAAAAAAAATATATATATATATATATATATACATATATAGACAGAGAAATTATTCTTTTTCTCTAACTGTATTCTTTTTTCTTTACTTCTTTCTCTATCTCTATTTCTATTTCAAACGAATACATTTTCTATACATGTAACAATTTTATATAATTGTTGATTAATCGGTCATCAGTCCGTATATTATTCGTCACATTCGTCAGTAGTATGTACATGAAACGTAATAACATAATGTTCATTAATTTTAATTTATTTATTATTATTAATTATTAATTAATTAGTTTATTAATTTTAATTTATAGCAATATGTATGCAGGTATAGTAATGAATCTGTAATAAAAAATACGTATAATAAACTGTTAATTAATGATGAACAACAGCTTATAAAATAGTAAGTATTATTTGATTAATACGCAAGATAACACATCTGTCAACAACAATGTATACGTTACAAGTATACGTAAAAAAGTATAAGTATAAGCAATATAAAATTTTTAAAGAGTTTCTTAATCACTTGTAATAATATTTTTTCTTAGAAAACTATGTTAAACGTATTTATGACATACTATGAGATACCATTTATGTATGATGTAAATTTATGATATGATATACCGTTTATCGATAATAGTATTATTATCTACGTTATTATCAAAGTTAAATATAAAAACGCTGTAGTTAGCTCAAAGATAGCAGTGTCTGTAGAAACGGCGAACCTAACAGTACACAGTTCCTGTATGAAATAAATAGCTCTTGTTTCATCATGAATAGACCAATTGTGACTGTGGCACAAGGAAAACTGCAAGGAATCTTTGAGGAAAATGTTCTCGGTTCTCGTTATCTCTCTTTTAAAGGCATACCTTTTGCTTCTCCACCAGTGGGCACGTTAAGATTTAAGGTAACTTTTTTTATCGAGCTCAAATAATTTGGGATTTGTTTTCATTTTTTCATTATCTGTGTTTAAAAATATTTCTCAATTATTCTGTTCGTGTACCAAGAGAGGAATAATAAATCATCCGATTGTAAATATTTTGTGACTTTATATTTATATATTGCTATGTAAAGTGTCATTTCACTCAATATTATATATATATATATATATATATATATATTTGAATATTCGTTGTTCGAAATCAGGATCCTGAAGCTCCACCTCCCTGGGAAGGTATTCGAGACGCTTCCAAAGATGCTGGTGATATTTGCGCACAGTTGGAATCGTTTACAGCTAAAGTGATTGGTAGCGAAGACTGCCTTTACCTTAATGTTAACATACCGTACAATATTTATCTAACATCAAGGAACCCAGTTATGGTTTGGATTCATGGTGGGGGCTATATTATGGGTTCCGGCAATGACACTCACAAACGAGCTGACTATCTTATGGCAAAAGACGTCATTGTAGTATCCATAAATTATAGACTTGGTGCTTTAGGTAAGATAACTGCTTCCAAGAAAAAACTTGTTGAAAATTTTTATCATATATCCGCGGAAGATATAGGTATAGGTATAGGTATATCAGAGTACACACTTAATTCTATCGTTACTCGTTTATACTTTTACTGACACTCACATTTTGAATGTTTTTTCAAGGTTTCTTAAATCTTGGTCACGAAGCAGCAAGCGGAAACCAAGCTTTGAAAGATCAAGTTGCCGCGCTGAAATGGATCAAAGAAAATATCGAGGCTTTTGGTGGAGATCCAAATAACATTACTGTTTTCGGCGTCAGCGCAGGTAGCGTTTGCGTGCACTTTTTAACATTGTCACCGCTATCTAAAGGTATTACAATAATATAACATATGTACATATATCCTTAACACAAAACAGTAGTAATTAATGAAATAAAACTATAATCTATAATTTAAAAATAAAATATTAATATTGTTTCTCTTTTTTCTCTTTCTCACACTCGCTCCCACGCACACACACACACACACATTCATACACATGCATACTTGTAGGTCTCTTCCACAAAGCTATTCTTCAGAGTGGTGCAGCTACATGTTGTTTTGCGTTGTTAAGAAATCAACCAGAAGCCTCTTTTAAACTTGCATCGATACTTGGCAATGATTCTAAGAACCCTGAAAAAGTTATTGAGTTTCTTCAAACAATACCTACCGCTGAAATCATCAAAGCACAGCATAAGGTTCTCTCTCCAGAGGTAAAATGTACTCTTCATATATTTTTTTTATTTTGCGTTTGAGAATTAAATTATCTTAATGCATTAATAAATATGAGAATTCATTCATTTTAAATAATAAATATTACGGATAACATAGTTGTTAATATCATCAAAGAGATATGTTTCACAGAAATCGCGCATTCTTAATGTGCCATTTGGACCTACAATCGATGATAAAGCAAAAATACCTTTTCTTCCACATTCCATTTCTTTTGATGACGACAATAATATACCAATCATGATTGGTTACACTTCTCACGAATATATTATGTTTATTAAAGGTATTGGAAATTAACAAAAATTAGTAAACCTATTTATTATTATTTTACTTATCTAAATATTACTAAATATTATCTTATATTTTATATATATTACATATACATATTAAAAAGTATATTATTACATCAATCATTTCCAGTACGGCTTTACATTATTTTATAAACTCATAGATTTATCTTTTAATAGATACTAAAGAGAGTACTTTAAAGACAATGTATGAGGATCTACCGCGATACGTAGAAATTTTGATAAATTCGCAAGATTCAAAAGAAGACGAAAAAAAAAAAGTGCAATTGACAGAACGAATTAAACAGAAATATTTTCATAATAAATCATTTACCGAAGAGAATATTCCATCTATTGTCCAATGTATGAGCGACATATTTTTTAATATTCCTGTTGATGATTTTGTGGATAAACGAAGAAAAAGAAAGCAAGTGTCGACTTATTTCTATAAATTTTCTTACGTCGGAAACGAAATGACTGAAACGAGGCTTACATCGAACCATAAATTTACTAAAATCGGTATATGAGTTACACACGTTATAAAACTTTTTTAAGTAAAAATTTTATTTATTTACTCTACAATACAATAATTTTAATGCAATTTTTTAGGAGCTTCTCATACTGATGATATGCCATACCTTTTTTATATACCTAAATGTAAAATTAACAATCCTAAACCGCCGGCAATAGGTACAAAGGATCGAAAAATGTTAGAAATTCTTACGAGAATGTGGACCAATTTTGCAAAGACAGGGTAATTATCAGAAACTATATGACGTAAAGATTATTAGAAAATAAAATAAAACATATTTTTGTTTTTAGAAATCCTACTCCTGCCACAGATCAGTATATAACTACTATTTGGTCACCGGCAACAGCCGATAACTTTAATTATTTAGACATCGGTGATTCACTTCAACTTTTAACCATTACTGATCGTAATAATATATTACAAGAGTCAGAGTTGTAAAAATTTTGCAAACTTGTATATCGACTAATGGAAAATTTCCAAAATTTTACCCAGGTATAGAACAAAAATTATAATAACATCATATCATAATAACATCAAAATAACGCCAAAACAGCGATAAAATGACATACGAATGACATTTTGGAGTCATTTTTATATCACTTTAACATATTTGTGACGTCTTGTTCTACTTGGGTTATACATTATAAGTCTTTTTGAGATAAATTATAATTATCCTACATTAAATTTGTTTAATACATATGTATTAACAGAAAATATTTCTATGTGGTATGTTATTTATATTAATACAACTGATGTATGTAGAGATATATATATCCTTTATTTTTCTATGTAAATAGCTTATAATAATAATAATAATACAGATGTTCGTCTCATCTTTACGATGCAACTGTGGGGATGTATGTATTTGCAAATAAATAACAATCTCAAATTTAAATTATATTTATACAGCCTGCCAATACAATGGCTGAATATGATATCACGCGTTCACGAAATGTCGCTTATTTATTTATATACATGTCATATATATCTCTTAAAGATATTTTTGTCAATGTACATGTATTAAAAAATGTTACTTAACAAAAGTGCCAATTATATATCTAAGTAGCAATGACATATACTTGGAAATTATTTTTGAAACAGAAAAATGGCAGAATATTTCGATATAGCAAAAATATTTCTTTCAACTTGTGGATAGAATTGCAATTAGCGTAAATTTAGGTAAAAAACATTAAGAAGCGAGTTATATTTAATATAAAAATTTTAAGAATTAGATTTCTGTTGAATGCGACACAATTAATAAAAATTACAAATTGTTGATTGCATAAATTCTTTATGGGAATGATCTCTCATTCTAAACAGTACATGCATATCTCTTTTAATCTTCAAATTTCAGGATTTATGTTAATATGATTGACATAAAACAATTCAAATTTATTTTTCAATGTTAGAAACGTGCAAGAATTATGACTTCAATTATGTTTAATAAATTGTATATCACGCCCCTATACGTATCTAAAGTACAATTCTTTCTACATATTCGTGACTTCTCGCAAAAACAGTATATTACTATTTCATTTATCTTGAAAATGATACGACGATCTACTTACTTGGATTTGTATTATTCAATGTGTATTTCAAAAGATATCTTTATTTGTTCCAGAATGCGAAAGCTTTCTGTATTCTCTCGTTATGCGGCTTTCCTATGATTATAGCGGCAGGATACGCACGCTGTGCCATCGAAACTTGCGACGTGTTCGAATTTGATCTTTCACTTTCTCTTTCGAATATCCTGGCCGTACGACTGACGTTGCCGGTTGGAAGAACGTTCGCTCGATTATGTCTGCTTAATATCCTTGTGTCCGTATTCTCGTCGATAACTGCGAAATTGGAATATCATTATTAATGAGCCATCTTATTTCCTTGTCCGTGTAATAAATGCAAGTATGTATATTATAAACAAATTTAATGACATTTACACACACCTTTCTGCATAGGATTAGTTTCACACGAAGCTTTAATCACGTCGCTCTTTGTAACTACCTTGCCATTATCCGTACAGTCGCTTGGAAGAGTTTTCTCGTCTTGCACTAAACTTGTTAAGATTCCTGCCGTCGAACTCCGCCGATTTTCTTCTCTTTTTAACGTTCGTTTGCTTTCTCGATTGTGAATCTCATGATCTCGTTCTTCTTTGATAGTGGACACCATTCCCAGTTCGTCTACTTGTAATGAAGAAGTCACCAGGCTCGAGCTGCAATCACCTATCCCCGAATCGCGCGAATCGCCTCGAAAGATTTTACGCAATATCTGCGATTTTAGCTTTGTATGTTGTTCTAATTCGGAAGATTTATCAATTATTTCTTTGTCGCTTTCCTTCTTTTCCTTCGATATTAAAATCTCTAAATGCGCCGTGACGTTTTGCGGACGGTCTTCTGCCTTTGGTATTAATTCAGTATCTAATCTAGGCAGTTCTCTTTCAATATCCATCTGTTTTGAAAGATTATTTACGCTATTTTCTTCCTTCGTCGATGTTTCTTGCATTGTCACATTTATTTCCGTCGTCACACCCGTGGAATGCAAATTTGTCTGCGATTCCGCCTCGACAGAGTTTTCTCTGCTCGTGCTCGTCTCCGTATGTTCCGTATTTTTATCAACAGCAGCACGAATTGATTTAATTTCGTCAGAATATTGCATCTCGATGTTGTCGAACTGTTGTTCAAATGTAGGCGATGATTCTGCCGTTGTTGTAGGACTACGTCTAGTATGTGCCGAAAGAATTGCCATTCTTCCCAATGCGCGAATCGCATTTCCTGTTTTCTATTAAAATAAATGGCACAACGCATGCACACTGAAGACTTAAACACACATGCTACAATTGTAACGTTATTTGAAAAAAATTACAAACTACAAAAAATTATAATAAAAATTATTAGGTTAATAAAGGAAAAAGGAAGCAATCAACATATAAAACTCATTAAATATCATACACAGTTAAATTATTTACTAACTTTTCATTTTTAATGAAACATGCTGTCCTAAATATTCTTTGATTCGAAAATAATATTCATCTACTTTAAATTTGTGTTAAATCTTTCTTTTTTTTCTCACTTTCTAATAATATACAAAACAATGTAATTTTGAATAAATTTCATTAATACACACCTGCCATTTTCTCCGTATGATGAATTTCTTTAGTTTCTCTGTCGGCAATCGGACTCTGCTCATAGCCGTAGCATGTTGTACCATCCACGGATGTTCCAGGCACTTTGTGGCCGACATACGTAATCTGTGCCAAAGAACACATAAAGGAAATTTTAAATTTATTACATATGACTAGATCAAATAATTCGCTAATAATAAGAAATATGCAAAAAGAAATATACTCTTTTCGTTTAATAAGTAAACCGCTAATAAAGTTTTTAGCGTCATTTGAAATGGCATCGAAAGCTTCGTCTTCTAAATCGTAATCCGCTCGTGTGACGTTGGCGAAAGTTTCAGCATCATTGTCTCCCATGAATGGCGATAAGCCGGTCAATCTGTCGATCGATTCATCATAATCGATTGGATACATTGCTTGAAAATAATTACATTTAAAAATAATCAACACTTACAGAACGTAACAAATTACACCGACGCTCCACATATCCGACTCAGTGCCGATAGGTTCGTAACTTATAATTTCCGGGGGAATAAATTCCGGTGTGCCAAAAAGCACTCTAACCGGGGTATCAGATTTTAAAGTTTGAGCCAATCCAAAATCAATCAGTTTGATTTGATGAGAAGTTCGCGTACGGCACATAATATTTTCTGGCTGTAAGATAAAATGAGAAAACATTATTTAGTTGGCGTATCAACCAACAACTATTATCCTCAAAAAACATACTTTTAAATCTAGATGTACGACTTTATTTTGATGCATATATTCGACTCCCTGACAAATTTGTCTCATAAAGAGAATACTGTCCCTTTCGGTTAAAGTAAAATCGTCGGCCACTACTCTCTCGAATAATTCACCACCTGAAATACTAAAAAAAGAATATATTAACATTATAATAACATTGAAATTTAATATTTTAACACTTAATCTAATGTGAACGATACTAAATGTACTTACTATTCTGTGACCAGCACTGTTTCACGAGGACTTTCATAAGCAGCGGCTAATAATAGAAGCTTAGGGTGCCTTAATGCATTCATAATTTTAATTTCTTCGCGAACTTGTTCGCGATCTTTCGCTTTGATCGTTTTAACGAATTTGGCAGCAAAATTCATGCCTGTCGATCGTTCGATGACTTTTTTCACTATGCCATATCGGCCTTTTCCTAATTCCTCGAGAACGTCGTAGCTTTCGCTAAAAAGTTTGCCCTCTTCCGGTACTACTAAACGAGGTTCAAAACTCGGCTCGAATTCGTCTTAAAAAGTAAGAGAGTCATTTTCTAATGACTAAAACTAAATTTTTAATTTACATCTCTTAGGACAATGTTTCAAATATTTTCCAGAGAAATAGATAAAATAAAATGTTGAAGTTATAAGGTAAGGGAATGATTTTTCAAAGGAAGATTCTCTTGTAAAAGTTATTATACCTTCTTTCTCCTGAAGCATTGTTTCTTCTTGTTTTGGGATTCTAACAGGATCACTCTCCATGCCAGGATCACTGAGTCCGTGGATATTTTCAGCTCGGATACGGAAACGGTAACTCTCACCCGGTGTCACGAAATTCCTTTCAGTTGTCGCTACCGTGTGACTCAGCGAATGACAAGACTCGGCAATTACCATCCACGTGCTTTCACCGGGACGTTTTGCTTCCACCGTATATCCTATCACGATGCGACCTCCGTCGTAAGGTGGAGATCGCCAAACGATCGTGATCTGACCAGCGTTGTTGAAGTTTACACTCGGCTTATCCGTGACTGGTTCGGGTGGACCTGAATTGAAGTCAACAAGTCTCCCTTTAACGAGACCGACACTACATTCCTACAGGTGTAAGTCACTTTTAATAAATTGTTTATAGCACGTGCTATTATCTTATCTGCAGTTCGTACGTGCGGTTCATTTAAATTTTCTTGCGATAATGTTGCGTGATTGTTAAACACACAGTCAGAGCGACCGTGCGTGTTTTAAAAGACGTCGCACATCATTAAGACGACGTTACGTCGTGAGGATGCGCCGCGACACTATATTCCCTCTCCTGATACACGCGTCTTTTAATTCTCAGGCATACTGCGGTTCAAGGGAATAAGGAAGAAGAGGTGGAACTGCGGTGTCAGTGGAGGAAAGGAGGAATTATTGCGCGGTATGTCACGTGAGACTGCCGTCTGCCTTGGTACGCAAGAAAGTAACTGGGCCGTGCAACACGCATTTACGCACATGGAACAATGAATGACGTTTCGTTTGTGAATATGTGGAACAGTCAGTCGTAAAAATATGTTTCTATCGAGCATCGTCGATCAGACTCTCTCTCTCTCTCTCTCTCTCTCTCTCTCTCTCTCTCTCGGGTAATTAAGTTTAATTAAGTCGAGGTCGAGTTGAGAATAGTGTCGAGTCATAGTCCACTATAGCTATTGGTATGATAACTTTTTATATATGACAGAGTGTCGCAAAAGTAACTAATATAAATAAAAAAAAGTACTTTACCTTCCACAGCTAAACTAAAGAATCTTTGATCTTTGCCTAATGGATTTTCCACTGAGACTTGGTACTTTCCAGCGTGATCGTATGTTACGTCGTCCAGCGTCAAATAAGACACACCGTCCCTGCTGACTATCCCAATTTTCTCGTCTGGTCGCAATTCTCGATTCTTAAATTAAAAGGAAACTGTTTTATCGTGTTCGTATGTCACCGACCGAAATATGTCAAGAGACACTGTCAATATCTAAGAATCAACATAACACATGTAAAATTGATCCAGGCCAGCTGCGTACGTGCCTGACGTACGACCGACTTATGTCGTTTGACTGAATTTTTCAACTTTTTCAAAATTTAAACTGCCGTTTTTATTTCTACCACGTTTCTGGTGGGGATTTTATATGTATTACAGTAAGAATCATTATTTCGGTACAATTCCCGAGGTCAAAGATAAGCAAACGAGCATTCTGAATGATTAATCTCTGTGTAAAGATAGTCGCGTTTATTCATGCTGTGTGTGATGTGTACTTAAACCTGTTTAGATCAAATGTGATCGTGTTGCACTTATCGATATCGTAATTTATGAACCGTAATCATGAAACATAGAACGCTCATTGAGAACAGTGGTCTCTTTTACAGGCAAAATTAGTTTGTAAAATATATTCATTGAATTGAAACGCGAATATTTCTCCTTTAACACTAATTAAAAAAAAAGTATTAGAAGCAAAAAAATTACACTTACTACTCGAAGCCACTTGACTGTTGGTTCGGGATATCCTCGATAAGTTACTTTGAGTACTGTTCTGCTTCCTCTAAATACGCTGGTATCGGTTGGCTCTTCTATTATCGTAGCTTTTATCAATTCCTTTAGGCACGTTTCCATATGTTTTTTATTCGTTATACAATCAATATTCTGATAGCAGAGTTGTTTCGTTTTCTTTGGCGATAGTTTTATGGACGTATCATTTAATGAAGCGAATAACCTTTGATCTTTTGAAAGTTTGAAAAGATTACTGTCCAAATTTTTCTTTATAATTCTTTGTGCCGATAAGTCGTCCGTTAATCGTGATTCTCGGATATCAGTTGACGCATTATTATTAGATATGCGTTTTCTTATTGGCAAAGGAGAAATGTGCTTAGTATACGATGCGGTACATCTAGGAAATGAAGACGATCTAGTGCGCGTTAGCGACCTTTCGTGATGTCGTTGACATTTTAATGACGATTGTTTTACCATTTTTTCCGGCATACTTGCAAGATTAGTATTTGTTAATGATAGTTCGGCCTCTGCATAAGATTGCAGATCTTCAAGCTTCGTCATAAAGTCATTGAAATCGTATACTGATTTTTGTAACTGCAGCTTGGCAATGCAACTGATGGACGGACCTTTCCCATTCACGGAAGCTGTGCATCGAATCTCTCCTGCGTCGCGTAATGATATGTCACGTATTCTTAAGATGCTGACATTACCATCTTTTTCAATCTTCAAACACATAAATAATGATTACAATTAGCAATAATTGTATTGAAAATACAATTTGCTATTATAATAATAATAGAATATGCATGTATAGATATTTTTTTACGTACTTTACATTTTGCATTCTCTCGGACATCTTTTCCATTAATTGTCCAAATAATTTCCACAGTTTTCCCATACTGTATTCTAACACAAAAACAAGCGGTAGTGCCCTTAGCAGCAATAACCGATAGCGGAGTCTTTGTAAATTGAAGCGGCAACTTGGAAACATCTTTGTAGGCTGTTTAAAAACGCGTAAGAGATGTAAAGTGATGATATTATATGTATAAGGGGAAAGGATCTAGTGACAATATATTAAAATTGAAATAATAATTTAAAGACAAATCAGACCTTGCACGGCAAAAAGACTACTGCAGGACGCAATACCAAAATCGTTCCGTACAACGCAGGCATATTCACCGGCGTCTTGTGGACGAACTTGCGGTATCCTGAGAGCAATACTTCCGTCTCCATATACAACATATTTATAATAATCGTTGTCAGGTACGTCACGACCATCCTTGGACCAAATAATCGTGAAAGGAGGTGTACCTGAAACAATGAAAGAACAAAAAAGATGTTATTTAAAGGATTTAAAGGATAACTCAACTAAACAAAAATATATATAATGAATTAACAAGTTTTACCCATGACTCCGGTTTGAAATTCGTGACAATGATTCTCCATGACAATTGACTCTTTCGGCAATGATTGCAGAAATCGCGGTGGATTCTTGTCCGCGATTGACGAGTCGTGGGGATCTAATACGGTTACCTGCGAATAATCATACATCTTAAATCGAAAAAAATAACGTAATATATTGTAATCTTAAAGAAAATTGTTGACAAATTGGCGACAACTTGTATTTCATATAGCTCTTGTTCACCTGACAACTATTTTTTATCAATCCAAGAATATTGGTCGCTACGCAGGTGTATTCACCCGCGTCGCTGGCTTTTATTTTTGATATTTCGATTCTGACCGTTTTGCCATCGAAATGTCTCTTTATTCTAGAGGAGCGTTCCAACGGTCGTCCATTTCTAAACAAAATTTACAAAATGATACCTATTTTGTTGCAGATTTGTCGAGTAATGAAACATTCCCATTTTTACCTGTACCACGTCGGTGTTACGCTCGGCGTTCCTCTTACACGGCATTCCAATTGCAAACGGCTGTTTATTCTAGTAGTAGTCGGAAGAAGACTTCGATCAAACGAAGGATATGTTCTAGGTGAGGCACTTCTTGTTCTGATAGTTCGACTTGACGATTCATATCGATCTTTTCAGAATTAATACATTCACGGAATAAGAGTATTTATAAGAAAGAAAATATACTTTTTGCGAATTATATATGTACATATACATACTTATTACTTCAAGACGAGCACTGGCCTCAATTCGACCAAAATCGTTTTCTGCTATCACTCTGTAGAGAGCGGCATCTTCTTGCATTACGTCGACAATTTCAAGTATCTTAACGTCATCCCGTTCTTTGATGGAGATCCTCGTGCTCGGTGTTACAATGGTGCCGTTCTTGTCCCATCTTATCCAGGGCACGGGATGACCGACTACGGCGCACTGGAAACGCACAGTTTCGCCTTCCTGAACCAGACGATTGTGCGGCACCGCATAAAATTTCGGCGGACAAATCTTCGGCCTCTTTGACGTATCGCTTCGCGGCAGAATTTGCGGCGATCTGAATTCGCGTCCGTCTAAACATATAATTTTTCATTTGATTTTTCTTGATTATTTTTGACCGTTGTTTAATTCTTCTATTCTCTTCCCCTTTGTAAACTTTACTTTTATTTCTGCAAAATTTAACTTTCTTAGACTTACGTGAAACCGCCGGTGACAAGCTTCTGATAGGCGTCGATCGTGGTGTCGATCTCGGAGTCGATCCTGCTGACAGCAGACCCATTGGCCTCGTCAATCTTTGGCTTAATATATTTTCTTTTCCCTCGGGGACTAAAGCATACATTAATGTAAATTATTAATTGACTTTGGAAAATTTTATATAATAATTTGTACCACGTTTTTACTAGGAACCCTTGTATGGAAGTGGTTCTAGGAATCTTTCGAGAGGAAAAGAATTATATAAAATTACCATCTACAACTAAACAGGCTGACGTAAATGCTTTTCCAAGATCGTTGTAAGCCACACACGTGTATTCTCCTTCATCCTCGGGATAGACATGCTGGATACTTAATCGTGCCGTTTCACCGTCGAATTCGCCGACAAAATCGCCCACCATAGCTATAATCTGACAAAAAATATTTTAAATATTACAGTTTATTAGCTATGTACATTAAGCATTAAAATCTCTTATTACCTTGCCTCCACGTTCCCAACGAACCAACGGTGGCTCTGGTGTGGCATAAACCTTACACTCCAGGGAGACAGCGTCGCCGTCGCAACACCGAAGATCTCGCAATTCTCTCTTTATGATCGGCAGTGTCAATACTTTTCTATATATAGAGTTTAATATTTTATTAATGAAATGTGTACGATACGGCGAGGCAAATAGAAACGTATATGCGCGTTATTAAGCTTTCGTAATAGCTTACCCGTGAGGAGATTTCTGCGTTTGTTCCTCCTTGCCTTGGCCTGAAAAAAAATCATTCAATGAGATTTGTTTAACGTAAAGCAACGTTCGCTCGTGTCTCGAAGTTTACCTTTGGCATAGATCTGCAAGGAAATTACAGCTTTAGCTTCCCCATGGCAGTTGCGAGCTATCACGGAATATGTTCCAGTAAAGTCGAGCTTAGCGTAAGGTATTTCCAGCCGATATTGTGGCCCTGCACCCACCAGCCGGAAGTGAGGTGCGTCTCTATAGTAGTCGGGCTGCAAAACATAATTCGTATAAAGTGTGAGCATGCAAAGGATTCAAGATCACAAGCGTTGCAAGTAGAAAATTCAATTGAACCGAATGCTTTATCGTGTTTACCGTTTCTTATCAACGTTCGTTCCGTTCCCGCTTACTTCATACGCGAGAATTTCATCGTTAACGTATGTACGTATTCGACTACAAGTACAACGTTAAATTGTTGAGAAAGTGACTCATAGAACGTTACTACGTTGACTTTAGTAACGTAGAACTAAACATGTGAGGTTGATATTACTAAAATGTTTCATTCAATTTGGCAGTATTTAACTTATAAAATTATAAACAAATAACGAGAATGTACCAATTTCAATGATAATATAATTTAATATGTTTTCGATTACCACTAATGCGTGATTGCATTCGCTTGGATGTCTTCTGACGAATGTATTCAAATCGTGTCTGTTGTACACACTTTGGATGTTAGTTCTTACGCAAGATTATGAGACGGGGTTAAAACTCAGCGTGTGGTGTTGGAGACGAAAAGGACAGTGAAAAAGAGAAGTAAGAGAGAGATGTCTTCGTCACGGTTCTAGTCCATATAGGGAGCGAAAGTCGAACAGATCGCTACAGTCTGATCTGGATGAACATCAGTATTACTTGAGTATCAATGTATATTAATAGGTATATATTTCTCATTATACCTACTATTTCTCATGAATTTAATAATTTGATACACACTTTAATAGCGCTTAGACATGGAAAGCTACAATTCATACAATCTTTTAATCCTTGAATTCAAACCGTGACATAATAAACTCTCCGAGATGTATCTATCTTGTACCTGTCACATTATCGTTCACTTACGCTAAAATTTATGCGGAGGATACTTCCCGATTAAGAAGATGGATGCTATAAATTCTTAAAGAGACAGTTTGCAAGGGTTCTTGGCTTTATCGTACAATATGCAGTACATAATCGTACATAACAAAATAGAATACAGAGTAGAATTTCAAATTTAATTCTGAATTAAATTATATTCTTATAATTTTATATGATCTAAACTATGTTTAAAACTATACTATAATAATAATAATCGTTATTTAATTGAATGCATACTGTATTTGCAATCATATCTATTGCATATATGTACTTATATTTGCGTATCTGTAAATGGGAGAAAAAGAAATTCGCACAATTAACTTTTCAAAAAAACAAAATTCTAAAACATGCATTTATAATTATATAATAATATAATTTTACCCATAATCCTAATGTATTTAGTTTGGTTTAGAATTCTATTTTTTTTCTTTCTCTCAAAAACTCGCGACAAAGAGTTATGTATGTAAAAAATTAATAATTCAATATCTTACTTACACTATCGTATTCCACATGGAATTAAAGTCTAATTTTCTTGAATAGATGAATTGATAGAATAATTAAATAAAACTCGTTTGTTTGTTGATTCCTAAAAATTGTGAATTTATCTAAAATAGACTAAATATACGTATTTCGTAAGTGGAATTTAAATAGTACGTCACGTTTCACACAAGACACAGAACACGTTCACGTCATATAGGTAAGTGATGAAAAGTTAAAGCGGCGCGGCTGTTCGTTCGCCAAAGTTACGCGACGACTGTTTTGCTACTCGTACGTTACAGTACCGATTCATCGTCGAAGAAAGCCGAGTTGGTCTCGACGACAAGTGGGGATACTGTTCTGTGCGCATTTTACGATTATGCAGATAGTTCTGAGGACGTGACGTAGATGCGCACATTTCTTTAGTCAGTACATCAATCACTTCCGTTTTCTATCTTGGATTTGTACATTGTCCATTGACAGTACAGTCCCTTTCTCGAATACGATATACACATATATATATTGAATCTCATTCCTTCGCCCGTATTAAAAATGTAACATGACGTAACGCCATTGTTGCCATATAAGAAGCTATCCAATGTCAATGCCATTTCCTTCAGCGCATATATAATGTCTTGCCCACTTATATGGTTACAATACGGTCTCTGTTACGCTCTGCTACATAGTCATTTTTTCGTAGCTACCTTGACCCACATAATACAGATCAAGTCAGCATTAGATACACGTCATTTCATCATTTGCACCATGTTTGTTTCCCAATCGTCCATAATCTTTAATTAATCTAATTAAACCATGACCAAAACATGATAAAAGCTTCTTTCAAGCTCAATTTAAAAAAATTTTTTTCAATTGCATCACTGTCTTATTACCGTGCATAGAATTTATAAAGAAGCAATAAGGAATTGCAATTGAAATAAATTGCAAAATTTATTATAGCTGAAATATTCATGTAATTTCTACCTTGAGAAAATCGCGCAACCATATTACTTCTGGCTTAGGATCTCCGACCACCTCACAAAGAATAATAACCGTCGCACCCTCGATCGCTTCAGTCGATAAAGGTTTCGTGACAAAGAGAGGTTCCTTCGAATATCTAAAATTCAAAAAAACAATTTGATTTACAACTTTGTTGGTGTACGATAGACATGTTGCAATGATGAAACTCACGGTATATCTAGACTCGTAACATTGGATGATTCATCGATTGACGACTGATCCTGGATCGCGGCCGTAACAGTTACCCTGGTGGATGTCTCAGTTTGACCGACTACATTCGTTGCGGTGCAACTGTAAACTCCTGCGTCTCGCGTAGTAACATTAGCCAAAGAAAACTGGACGGTGCCATCATGGCTTAATGTCATTATTGCTCTTCTACTGGGTCGCAGGCGAATACCATCGCGATGCCTGGAGAACGTAATTATATAAAGAACAAGGAATATATAATAATTAGTAAGGATTCTCGGAAAGTTCAATCGTTGTATAACCGGGCGATGAGAATGAGGTCTCTATTCAAACGTAGACCGAAATTAACGAACTATCAATGATCGTTATCACAAAATCTTATAAAAATCGGTTCGATTAACTTATTGATTTGGATCATTTAGTTAACGATCATGTTATAATAGTAATTCTACGCTGATGATGGTTCGAACAAGAACCGAAACGTTCGTCAAGTGTTATTAAGGATGTAATTTCACTCAAAATAAAACACCAATATCTGCACCAAGACCCGCTTGATTGATTCTTATCGCCCGATTATACAGCAATTAAAGAGTATATATATATATATATATATATATATATATATATATATATATCCTGAATTGTATTATCATAAATGTGAATATCATTAACCACTGCTTACCAGACAACACCAACACTCGGATAAGCTTCAAGTTGTGCCGACATTCGTAGTTCCCCGCCTGAATGAATCGTGTAAACTGCGTTGAGTTCATGAAGAAACTCCGGTGCGACATAGGCTCGAATTCCTTTGTCTACCACGAGGATACATCGACAAGACACTGAGCCGTTTATATTCCTCGCTGTCACCATGTAACATCCAGAGTCTTCAAGAGCGGAATGAATTATTTCCAGAGTATGAAAGTTTGAATCATCATCCCAAAAGATATGGCAATCTAAAGGAAGGAAGAAGCAACGAAAAGATATAGGAAATTTCAGACATTGTCAATAAATAGGCTAATTACCATCTTGAGAGATTTCCATTCCGTCCTTGTACCAAGTAATCTCTGGAACGGGATGTCCGATGACCTGACAAGTAAGTCTTACCGGATAAGTCGTTTGCACTCGTCTGTCCCGTACCCTCATGGTGAAGTGTGGCGGTCTGTCTTCCGGTTCGATGCTCAAACTTTTAATGAAATTATGTTAGGTTATTATTATAAGCTCTGTTGCATCGAAATAGTGCATTGATTTACCTCGTTTTAAACTTAGCATCAGCCTCGATAATTCTTGGATCGGTAACAACGAGAATTCTAGCGAACGATGACACTTTTCCGATCCTGTTGTTTGCTTCGCAAACGTATCTTCCGGAATCATCCTCTTTAATATTTGCAATCGTCAAAGAACATTTAGAACCATTATAATGTATTGTAAATCTTGAATCATTGCTTGGATTAATTTCCGTCGTTTCCCGATACCATCGTACTGCCATTTTGGAATCACCGCGAATCTAAAAAAGATATCATTTAAATATATATACTGTATAAGATGGAGAGAGCGTTAGTTAAAAAAATATATAACGAAATATGCTCTTGTTCGTAAACTTGCCTCACATTCCAATTTTACTGACGCTCCTTCCAGAGCCTTTAATTGACCTGGTAGAATTTTTGTGAATTCTGGAAGATCGGTACTTTCCATCACCAACACTGAATTCGTCATCGTAACTGGTTCGCCCCATCCGTAACGATTTCGTGGTGTTACGCGAAATTTGTATTCGCCACCTGATCGCAAATTGAATGCGTCGAATGCGTTGATCGGCGTAACTCCCAACTGAGAGACAAGAATGAATAATAATTTGACTTGGGAAAAGATATGTAAATTAAGATATGTATTATTAATAATAGAAATGTCATTTTCCTTTTGTTTTACCTCTAGCCATCGTGCACCTCCGTCACTACCCAACTGCCAAGCTTCGACTTTATAAGCGATCACCGGTGCAGGTCCTCTTCTTTCTGCTTTACCCCAACTCAACGATAACCAGCTTTTTCCACCATCAATAACAACGGGTTCGCTACTGATCGGACCGGGCACGTCTGATAAAAATCGTTAAATCAAGTCTGATAAAAATCATCAGATATAAATGTAGAAGTACAAATATTTTTATTTTATTGTGTCGGTTAAATTTAAAGGAATTTTTTTGAAGAAAATTTATATGTTATAAAAACTCATCTTTTCACTAACCTCGATGTCCATACAAATATTCTAAAAAGTCAGTGATTAAACAATCCTTGGTCCAGAAACATCTCAAACGCGAAATAGTGATATTGTCATTTTCGGCATTGATAATGATTCCATGTTCATGCGACATTATGATAAATCTTATTTTATTTATGTATATTTATACATGTATATTTATTAATGCTTGCAAATCATACGCGTTTTGATATTACAAAGAAAGCGAAAGAAAGAAATATATTTTATGCGTATATTATGCAATAAGAATGTTATGAAAGTAATGACAACTTCATGGCGAATTTAGCATTTCTAAAAAGATATTGATGAGACGAATAAATAATTCTTCACTTTGCAAGATGCACAATGTATTGTCACAAAACTGGAGATTTTAAAAAGTAGAGTACATGAAGTGATTCGCGTTTAGATGACGACTGAATTTTGAATTTGTGGAGTTTGTGAGGTGTTGGTAGGAGATGAGTAAAGAAGTCAAACTAAAATAACCCGTCTCGAAATGTTCCTCAAACGAAGGAAACTTGGATGTTCTCCTGTCGCGTTTATTTTACATTACAAGTATAAAACTTCGCAACGGTGCCAATTCTAAATTCAATTGTAAGTGCCTTACATCTTAGGATGCCGGCTCATTTATCACAAAGATTATATTTACATATATTTAAGAAGATTTTCAATCAGCATATCGATTCAATGAATACTCAAACTAAATACTGATGTCGCGTTGTTTGCGCGACCTGTAGTCCAGGCGTCAATTGGCGTTTAGCCATTAAAATTTAAGCCAAGATTATACGATGTTGCAGTTGGTGTAGATTGTCATTCTAATTTTAATATGTCATACAATAATAACGTGACACTTTAGTATTTATTACTAGGTTACTACATAATTCATGCATTCATTTGAAATCATACACGTAACACGTAACACTACGAAATCTTATGATCTCTCTCAAGCATTCTATTTTATAACCAATGTTGCACACAAATAATTACAAAGTCACTTACTTCTCACGTAAGACATGTCGTTGTATTCTTCTGCATCACGCTCAGTAACAGAGTTCCAATCTGATAATGGAGTCAGTGACCTGGCACGTTGCTTTACCTGTTTGAATATGTTTACTAATTATAGATTTCTTTTACTTTCATTAAATTACAAAGATTCTCACCTTAATTGAGAAAAAGCTTCTGTCACAGCCATATCTATTTTTAACCAAAATGCAATAGGTACCTTCATCAGCAGGTGTAACTCTTTTTAATGTTAATCTGACATAATCATCAATACTCTCCTTATATGATCTTGGTCCATCCGTAATGTCTGTTAATCCCTTCATCCATATTACTAAAACAGCGGAGGAAAAGATAAATGGAGAGTAAAGGAAAGAAAAGATATAGTACAAAGAAAATAAATATTAATATTAATTTGTGAATACGAGAAATTAAGAGTCTTACTTCGCGGTTTAGGGACACCGCTGGCTCGAAACGATATACTGATGTCTTCGCCAATGATCACATCGATCGATTTCTTGGAAGGTCTCGAGACGAACATCGCCGGTTTTCCCCCATCGAGAGCGCTCGATGATATTACATCCACCGTAGCGCTTGTATCTACTTGCCCATAAGCATTAATTGCTCTACACACATATGTACCCCTTTCTGACTCTGTCGCTTCAGGCACGATTAACGTGTAAAGTCCACGTTCTACAAAGGTTCTCGCTTTTGATATCGTAATTGGCTCCTTTCGGTCGCCGCGTAGCCATTTCACTTCCGGGAATGGTATACCTAGAATATACATAGAAATAAATTAAGCAAAACTTAATGTGTACTTACTTCTTTGACAAGTATCTTATTTACCTTTGACTTGTACTTGAAGAGCGATAGTTCCGCCAACGGGAACGCTATAATCTTTTAATAAGTTGGAGAATTGTGGTCTTTGTGCAAATTCTGATTTAATTTTGTCACTCATACGTGGATCGTTACGATTTATGGATTGCCAGTCTAAAATTATAATATTACTACATAATATCCAGATTCATTCATATCAATTTATAACATATGATATCCCAATCACCTTCAACATGAATACGATGAGATATTTCCTCAGTATGTAACTCGTTTATCGCGCGACACGTATATTGTCCATTATCTGTGACATCAGGATCGGCTATTTCCAATCGATAGACATCATCGTCGAGATGACTCTGTTTGTAACGTTCGCCTTGAAGAATCATTCCATCTTTTAGCCAGGAAATCGTAGGAATCGGATGTGCTCGTACACGACATTCCAGGATCAGCTTGCGATCAGAATATCGATAAGTATCTACGAGAATAAGTGGTAAGTGGTATTACTGAAATGTAAACTCGTGTAAAAATTAATAAACGTTTAAAACGCATATCATACTTGTGCATGTATATACCTTTAATTGATCTTATAAAAATTGGAGGTGAATGCGTAGGTTTATAATCGGAATAAACTCTCAAGATAGACTCGGTGCTCGAAGTGCCATGTGTATTCTCAGCTACACATGTGTATATTCCAGCGTCTTCGGGAAGCGCGTCGTATAATTCTAAATAAGCCATACCGTTTTCGTATCGCATTCTATAACGGTTGTTTGTTGTATCTAGCTTTTGATCGTCTTTCATCCAGTGAACGCGTGGCTCTGGATTGCCAAGAACGGTGCAGGTCAGTCTTGTCCTCATACCAACTTCTACAACTCTGTTCGTCAATCTTGTACAAAAGGATGGTTTCTTTGGCTTGTCCCACAGAAGACTCTGTAATGACTATAATATTTTTAAAATTAAGATTCTTCTTTAAACGTTAAATAATAGTATTATCAATATTACGATAATAACTACCTCACTTTGATGGAGGTCAGTATAGCTAGACGTATTAGAGTCAGAAGTATCGAAATCGATACGTGAAATAGCATCCGTTTTTGTGCGTCGGAGAGGTCGAATGCGCGTACTAGGTACAATAGTAGCATCGCTATCCCCGGTCGAATAATCTTCATATTTCAGCAAATTGATCGACCTCGTGCGAATCATGCGATTTTCTCTTTTTCTACGCCTTCTGTACGAAGACCCCGTATCGAAATAATATTTATCCATTGAAGGACGTAATTTATAATCCCAATAGTCGTTGAGCCTTTTCCTGCTTAATGACGTTAAGGAGTCTCTCCAGCTGTATGCTCTGGAAGCGCTAGAAAGCATTGGGAGGCTAGAGTTAAACCGAAAACTATAATCTCGAGAATAATCGACATCGAAAAACATTAAAGTTGATTTGTCGGGTTTGTACGTAGCATCCAACATATTTCTAAGAAAGCGTTCGGATTCATTTTCGCGTTTTCTGGACCATTCATTTTCTCGTATTTGCTCTTTTTGTCTTTGTCTATTTCTATATCTCTCCTCCTCTTCTCTTTTTCGTAATCTTTGCTCTTCTTCCCATAAAAATCTAGCAGTCTCATCTCTCCTAATTCTCTTTTCCTCATTTCTTTTCTGGCGCCTTTCCTCGTCTGCTGCAGACACATGATCAGTCACTTCTTTAATTCGCCTCACAGTTCTCTTCTTTTCCAAGCGCTCTATTTCCACTCGATCCAACCTTCTATCATTATCTCTTTCTTGATAACTCTTTTCCTCTTTCTGTACTTTGCGTTCATCATCTCTATTAATGCGCTCTTCTCTTATATATAACCGATTTTCATCACTTTGCAACTTTCGCTGTTTCCATTCCTCTTTTCCTCTCGCTTTCTCCAGTTCTTTAAATTCTGCTTTGTCCTCTTCTCGTTGTTTCCGAAACATTCCCTCATCCTTGTGTTTTTTCAAATCTTCGTCTATTTGCGTACGTAAATTTTTATCTTCTTTTAATGCTAATTCCTGGGTTTCCTCATTTACTTTTTCTTTCTGCCCTTGTTTTATTTGTCTTTGTTGTTCTTGATCTTCATTTATTTCTTTATATTTCCTTCCGCTTTCGTCTTCTCTCTTTATGTCACTTTTATATTGTGTCTGTTGTATTATTTCTTCTGTTTTAACAATTTTATCTTTCTTTTCTTCTATTGGCTCCTCTTTTATCTTTTCTTCCGTTTTAACAATTTCATCTTTCCTTTTTTCTATTGGCTCCACTTTTATCTTTCCTTCCGTTTTAACAATTTCATCTTTCTTTTTTTCTATTGGTTCCTCTTTTATCTTTTCTACTTTTTTATTTTTTGTTTCATCACTTTCCTGCGTAGTTATTTTCCTGTCCTCTTGCATATTTTTCTTCGTCTTTCCCTGTTCATCTTCTGTAGTTTTTACTTTTTCAGTCTTAATTACGCCTTTCTGTTCCTCATCCTCTTCTTTTGATATTTTAATTTCATCTTGTTTCTTTTGTTTCTCTTGTTTTATGTTTCCTTCTTGTATTCTCTCTCCTTTTTTATCAGAATCCTCCTTCTTCTTTTCGAACACTTTGCTCTTCTGATCTTTTGTTTTTTCGCTTCCTTCTTTTTTTATCTTTTCCATAGCTTCCTCTTCCTTTTGTTCCGTCTTCCTCCCTTTCTTTTGTTCTTCTTTTTTCAATAGATTAGCATTTTCCTCCTTTTTCTCAATATCTTCATTTTGACTTTGTACAGCATATTCTTTATTTTCAATATTTTCCTGATCTTTGTCTAATTTTTCGTCTTTTTTGGAAATTTCTTGCTCTATACTTTTCTTTGCTTCTTTGGCTTCTGTTTCTTTATCAAGCTCGTCTTTTTCTTTCTGTATTATTTCAATTTCTGTTTTTCCAGGTTCCTGTTTCTTTTGTTGTGCTGTATCGGGTCCTCTATCTTTTTCTTGCTTTTCTTCTTCTTTCTCTTTAGTTGCCGCTTTCTTCTCACATTGTTCCGTCTGTTTTAATTTATCAATAGTTTTTATATCTAGTTGTTCTCCTCCTTTTTCTATTTTGTCGGCCTGTTCTTCCTTTTCTTTCGAATGCTCTTCTTCTTTTCCTTTATTTTTAAGTGTTTCTATTTTTTTATATTCTGCTTTTTCTTCAATACTTCGATCTGTTTCAGTTTTCTTGCTTTCATCTACTGTTTTCTTCTCTTGTTCTTTCTTTCGCTTATCTCCTGCTTTCTTTTCTTTTACATCTTCTTTATTCGTTTGTTCACTTTTTTCTTTCTTTATTTCTTTGGCATCGATGAGTGTGTCAGGTTCTTTGGTTTCTATATTTTTAATTGTATCTATTTTCTCTTGCTTATTTTTCATTTCTTCATCTTTTTCATGCTTTTCAACGATATCAATTTCTTCTAATTTTTTACATTCAATTTTATCTTCCTTTATCTCTTTATCTTTAATGCCTTTTTCACTTTGTTTTGTTTCTTCCTTTATTCGCTTAATTTCTTTGTTGTCCTGTTCTTTATTTACTTTCTGTATTACTTGAAGCACGTTCTCCTCCTTTTGTTTCTCATTTTTATTTTTTATTTGACTAACTTCTTCATGTATTAATTTCGTTGATTTTTCATTATCTTTTTCTTTTTCTGATTCTATTTTTTCTGATTTCTTTATGTTTTCTTTGTCTTTCTTGTCTTCCTTATCTTTATCATAGATTATTGCTGAATCTATATCTTTTATCAATTTAATTTCTTCTACTTCTTTTTTCACTGTTTCATTAGGTTTATCGTCCTCTTCGACAGCTATCTCAGTTTTAGATTCTTTTATTTCTTTCTTTTGAAGAGCTATTTTGTATCTGTCTATTATTGAAATCGTTTCTTCCAAAGATTTATCACACATAATGTTAATCGCAGCTTGCAGTTTATAAATTGGTTTCTCGAGAATCACCAATCCATCTAGTACTGTTTTTTCATGCCATAATGTTTTCGTTGCTTCTATTGATTCTTGTAATTCGTATAGGCACGGTATTAAATTTTTGGAAAGAACACCAAAGTTCGTATGTTGCGGTTCCGCCAATGGTTTATCGGCTGATTGTTCTCGCATTACAGCTATAGATTTCTCGAGCTTCTGAAGAGCATCAATCATTGAATTGGCAGTATTTGGTTTTTCTTTTATCTGTATAATACATTGTTTAACATTCTGTAAAGATTTTGTCAATATTCCAAGTGCTTCGTATTCGATATAAATTTCAACGACCGATACCTGTTGTTGCTTTAGTTTATTTTCGATAGATTCACTTGACTTGTTAATATCTGAGATAGTATTTATTATTTTTGTCGATAATTCTGAAAGCTTTTTACTCCGTTGCATAGATACAATTGTTTCGAACGCATTCTGCATGAGTTCCAATGGTTTTTCCAAATTGTTTAGATTTTCGCTTGGTGATTTGTTTATAGCTGTAATAGAACATTTTAATTCAGTTAATGGTATATTGAGAGTGGCAGGTATCGTAGCATCAATTTTCATTGTATCTGATTGTTCAGTCCTTGCTCTATCGACAACTTCTTTCTTGACAAATGAAATACATGTCTCAAAATTGGAAAGAGATTCGATAAAAGCATCGATACTGACTTTCTCTTCAATACCCAAATTAGATTTGTTTTCTAATAACGTTAAACTTTTTTGTACATTAGCAAGTGGTACCTCCATCGTCTTGAGAAGTTCAATTTCCATACAATCATTTTCCATACTTAATATTGCTGATTTAATGTTTTCTATTGGTTTAGATAATTTTTCAATAATGGACCAATCTGATATTGAAGTTTGCTCTTCCATAATTATGGTTTCAGGTTCCATTATGTTACAATGTCGAATATCAGCAATCGATCTCTCTATTTCGTGCAAAGGAGTCGCTAAACATTCTGTAATCCAGTTTTTGCTTGTATCTTCGGGCATTGATTCAAGATCCGGTGACATTACTCGTGTTTCTAAAACAGATATAGCACGTTGGAGATCGAACAAAGGTTCAGCCAATGCATTTAATATGACATCGTCCTTCGATCGATCGGTTGGCGTTTCAACTAATATTTGATTCTCTATTACCGCGATAGAGTGACGCAATTCTTCAAGTGGTTCTCTCAAAGGACGGAGAATAAATTCATTTTTACCATCGATGGCAAATGAGTGCTCATTAACACGTTCAATAGCCATTTGCTCTTGAATAATTATCGCAGCTGCTTGTTTTAACTCTGATAAAGGTTGTATTAGCGTTTTCATCAAAGAAATATTTTCTTTCTCTGATAAAGAACACGTTGTATCATACGGCGGGACTGTCTTTTGCTCTTCGACGATCAAGGCTAGGCATTCGCGTAATTCAGTCAATGGCTTCGCTAATGTTTTCAACGTAGAGGTTTCATCTTCCGACATCGACACTGCGACTTCGATTGGAGATTCGATCGCGTCTTGATCGATCACCATTGGTCGTGTAATTTTTGAAGAAGATTCATCGATTACATCTGCCCACGTATTCAAAGACGAAGCATCTTCGGAAATAGTGTCAGCCGTAGGCTCCATGATTATCTGCTGATGATTGCACATTGCTATACGTTCCGTTAAACTATGAAGAGTTTCGGCAAAAGTTTCCAATGCCGAAACATTTTGTTCTTGTACAAGTTCGTTTAAAAACTCTGGCGCAATTGCTGCTATTTGCTGAATAGATGCGATAGAAGTTTTTAAATCTATTAAAGGTTGCGCGATCGATTTTAATAAAGCGTCAGTTTCCACTTCCGATGTAATTTGATTTCCTGCTTCTAATATCACGTGTTCTTGTACGGTAGCAATAGACTTTTGCACTTCCTCGAGAATAGGTTGTAGAGCAAGCTTTTCCAGGCTCGTTCCAGAGGATGGTTTAGTTGGTAGATTGTGTCCATCATGCTCGATAATATGCTCCTTTTGCACTGTTGCAACAAAAGATTTTTCAAGTTGCTGTAAGGGACCAACAAGACTGCTTAACACAGTAACTGGTTTCCTTATTTCCGTAACATCCAAAATCTCAGATTCTTGCATTTTAATGTCTTCGATAGTTAAAATCTGCTCCTGTAATATTCGCAGAGGTGCAATAATATTTTCAATAAGATGCGTATCTACTTTATTTGATTGTTTCATTTCCGTGCTTGTCGTAAAAGCTTCGATAATTCTTGGTCTTTCAACAATAAGGGAGCAACATTTCTTGAACTCTTCAATAGATTTGGCGAATGCTTGCAGCGCGGACGCATTCTCGATTTCTACAATCTGTTGACCAGCGTTTTCTATTGCATTCAATTGTTGTAAAACTACCATCGATGTTCTTAAATTACCAAGTGATCTCGCGAAATCCTTCAATGTTACCAAATCATCCGTATTCATGTCCGCAAGTAAATGATCCTCAATGATTGTAACTTGATCTTGAATCACTGCGACGGATTTATTCAAATTATCTAACGTCGTCTTGATTGGCAATCGTTGCAAGGCTAGATCGGTTTCTTCATAAGATGCGATTAAAAATGATTGCTGTAACTCTTGCAGTGGTTGTATCATACATTCTAAAGTAATAACTTTCATTGATTCCTTTGTTTCCAATGTCTGAGCTACCCGATCTTCGAGTTTCAGTATTGCACTTTGCAATTCTTCAATTGGAAAAGTCATCGTTTTTAACAGAGAAGCTTCGTTAATTGTTTGTTTAGTTGTAGCTTGTTTAGCTACAATTACTAATTGATTCGCTGTTTCTTCTATCGACTTTGCAAACGATAGTAAAGTTGATATTTCCTCAATTTCAGTAAATTTATCAGTGTGATCGACGACTTCTTCAACTGCTGTTAACGGCATTTTCAAGTTTTCTAGAGCTTCATTCAATGTCTTTAATATAGGAATACCTTCGTTAAAAACTGTTTGCTCCTGAACTACAATAATCGAATTTTTTAGTTCTTCCAACAGAGGCTTTAAATTCGCATTTGCTAACAAACTTTGATTTTTACTAATTTCTTTCACAGCTTCTTCTTGCGCGATTGTAATTTGCTGCGTACCTATAACTAATGATTGTTCTAATTTTTCCAAAGAATCTATCACTGCACCCAACTGAGCAATCTCTTTTTTCTGTTCTGGCATTTCTAATAATTCGACTTCATAACTATTAAGGTTTTCAATTTGAGACAGCGTTTCACGTAAAATGTGAATTGGGTCAACAATCTTGTGTAAAATTTCAGGATCCTGCTCCTTTTGTTTAATGATTTGCAATGATGGTTCAGTTTTTACTTTTACTTGATTGATAACAGACATAAATCTTTCTCCAAATTGCACCATTGATTTAGTAAGATTTTGCAGGATCGTTACCTGTTCAACATTCGATAAGTCTGCTCCTTGCTGAATAAACTGGCTAATTGTTGGATCAGATTGGGTACATGCAATTGACATCTTCAAGTCTTCTAATGGTTCCACAACAGCTTGTAATAATATCTTGGACGTTTCACCCGAACTGGCTTCAGCCACAGTATTAAGCTGCATTTGTTCTTGAACTGTAGCAACTGACTTTTGTAGCGCTTCCAAAACGTTTACGACAGATAGCTTCAGTAATGTCACTGAATTTTGTTTAATATCTTCTGTAACTTCGGATGATAATGCAACTTGTAAATTTAGTAATGGTTCCATCAGGGTCGAGAATACGACCGTTTTCTTATCGAAAGACTCTAAAATTTGTATTTCTCCGATTTCATCAAATGACTTACATAATGCTTGGAGAGATGAGATAATCGTTTGCAAAGTTTCAACTTTTATTTCTTCTTCCCGAATCATACTGTTTTCAGATATTTGAGTTAATTCTACCTTTTGTTGATCAATTGTCAAGTTCTCTTCAACTTCTTCTAAAGGTTCTACTACTGATTTTATCACTCCTATGCTTTCAACAAGTAATTCTTCGGTTTGACTACATTCTAATGAAGATGTTTGCTGCAGTATCTCTACGGCATCTTGTTTCATTGAATCATCTACTTCTTTAACAAGTGTTTCATTTAATTCTACTTCTACGGATTTTAAATTATCGATGCTTTTCGTCTCGATCGTGTCCGTAGAAAGTGAACTTGATTCTAATAGCGAAGTTTTATCACATTTTACCTGTTCCTGAGACTCCATAATGGCTTCTATAAGTTCTTCGAGGGGTCGCGCAGTTGTTTCTTCAATATCTTTCGTTTCTTCCTTTACTTTTGATATTTCCATTTTTCTTTCGTCAGTAATACTAATATCTTTTGATATTTGCATTTCATTTAGAGACTTAATAGTATCATTAATGCATGATATTAAAACTTTTGCAACTGCAGTTAATGATTCTCCGTCTTGGTCGATAAATTTTTCTTCACAAATTGTCTGACATGTAGATGCCAATACATTTTCAAGAGCAGCCAAAGGTTTGGATATAAATGATAAAGATGCCATGATATCTTCCTTTAATTCTGGTTTCACTCCTTCCTGAGTCAAGGAGATAACCTCGTTGACAGTCCGTTGAAAGTCAGCTAAAATATCTTCCATACGGGAAAATTGGCTATCCGATAATAAAATGGATGAGGAAGTTATTACTGTCTTAATAGAAGTATTTGTAGCTTGTAGATCATTGAGAATTTGTATCAATGCGGTTAATTCTTGTACTTTTCGCTTGTTTTCCTCAGATTTCGAAAGTAAAGATTCTTGTTTAGCAGATTTTACAAAATTAATCAATTCTTTTAACGGCTGTGTTAAGTTACTTATTGCAGAATTAAACTTTAATATCTCAGTTGTCAAATGTTTGTGTCTCTCGTTTCCTTCCTGATTTTCTTTACACTTTTTCACGTCCTCCAGATCATCCTTTGTTTCAGCGGGAATTATTGCTTCTAGATTTTCTAAAACTGGCGTTTGTATCGTTGTAGCTGTATCTTTAATTTCAGATTGAACTTCTTCAATTGTTGCTTTAGACGACGGTATTTCAGTGATCATCGTCACGCTCTCAAATTCTTCTTGCGATACCTCTATAATCTCATCAATCACACTTTCTACCTTCGTGATAATCATACTTGCTTTTTGCTCAACGCCAACTGTTTGCTTTATGGCATTTATAGAATCTTTCACGTGATCCAAAACATCTATAACGGCAGAAAAGGTCTCTACAATCGGTGCTCCTTGAGAAGCACCTTCTTGGACAAGTCCTGTCTTGTGAGCTGACAGAGAAGAACTTAATTCTGAGATAGAATCGGCTAGCTCTTGAAACTGAATTAATAAATTATGCGAAATTGCTGAAGGTGTTTTTTGCGTATGCTCTCTCAGAATGTTTAATGCCGACAGAAGTTGATTAGTCGGATAAAGAAAGCCTTCTACGATTGCTTCTTCATCAATTAATTCACTACCGATTTGACTAAATTGCGTTTGCGCGAGAGAGATTTGTTTCTGCAATGCTTCCAAACATTTGGACGCTATTTCGTATGTATCTTTGTCAGCGTGTTCTTCCAAAACTATTATAGCGTTATGTAAGCGATTCAACGTGCCAGTGAGTCGATGCTGAAGAGAAATGTTCGTACTACTAGATCGGCGAGAATAATCGGTCTTACCAATTCGTTTTTGTACCTGTAGAATCGCGGAATTGAGCAATGTCAAAGATTCATTAAATGAGGAGACCCCTTCCATATTCGCGATCGTTTCAACAGTGTGACAAACTTGTTTTCGCAAACCATCGACCGCACGCAAAATAACACTTCTCCTCTCCTCTAATAAAGAAGCTTCAGGAACTAGACTTCGTCGGCTGCTCTGTACCATTGAGAGACAACTATGAAACTCTAATAGGGGTTCTAGAAGATTTCGTAACTCGAGAATCAACGGTTCTCGTCGATCTAACATATTCCCTTCTTGAACAGTAATCTTGATATTTTCTAAAAGAGCAGCGATTGGTTTTCCTAAAATCTTGGCGACGTCAGTTTCGAGAGTTTTTTCTGCAGCTTTCTCTAAATCGCCCATGCGTTCTAAAATACTTTCCAGAGGTTTCGTAATGTCCCAGAGATATTCCAAAATTTTTCGTCTCAATGATATTTCCTGAATTACTACTGGAATATTCGTTTTGATTTTTTCTAGCTCGCACAGAAGAAACTCAAATTCCTTTTCTACATCTTTATCCGTACTGACGAAATCAATTGTCTGTCTTATCACATTATTTTCTATTATACTCAATAACGGAGTAAATCTATTTAGTATCATAAGTTCTGAAATGTCGTGCTCTTGCGAGTTGGAAAGAAGATTTCGTATATTTGTCAGCGGCTGTATTAAGTTAGTCAGCACCAAAGTTGTCTGATTAAGCTTTTCTTCGAATGAATCAGCTTCTTCGCCGTAGACAATCATTACGCGTATTGTGGAAATGGTCCTTCTTAACTCTTCGATGGAATTGGCTAATTTTGATTGGGGAACTGTAACAGTTTGTGTTGTTGCTTCTTCGAAATCCTCTAGTATACTAGTTATCTCCAACTGAAGCTTCTCCAAAGTTTCTGACAAACTCGTGATTAGCTTATTTGCGCTTTCTTCTCTCTCCTGATTTTCGTCCTTTATGGTTTGTAGAATGATATCATGGGTTATGCTTTTGGAATTGTCTGTTATAACTTGCTCAGTAAGCAGCGCGATAGATCCGGCTTCAAGTGGCGTTGAAGCAACTTCTGTAAGAGTACCTGGAATTGTTTCTTGGGAAGCTGTAATAGCTCTTTCGTCTTCTTCCTCTCCTTCTTCTTCCGTTTCCACATTAAATGCTTTAGCATTTTGTTTCATTTCCTGTTGATAAAGAGTATCTTTGATTGACATCGATATTTGATTTTTAATTTGTTCCATAATATCTATTATCGGCCGTAGAGATTCTTCTTCCGCATGTTCCTGAAGAACATCCATGATAGTTTGCAGAAGGCATTTCATAGGCTGATCCAAGTTTTCTAAAATTGAAAGATCTTCCGGTTTGTGATATGTAGAAATAGCGTTTTTAAGCCTCACCAATGGTTCTCGAAGATCAATCAGGGCGTTTATCAAACTTTCATCACTGGATTCAGAATATGACGTTTGAATGGCAATCTGACTTACGTCTCTCTTCAATTCCTCGACTGTTGAGCTCAATGCAGATTCCAATTCGTCTTTATACTGCTTCATACTGTCGTCGGATAACCAATTTTTAATAGGATCTAAAGAATGGCGTATTTGACTAGCCAAATTAGATTTTGAACTTTTCTCTTCTGTATTTTCTTTCTGAGATTGTGTAGTACCTTCTTCTTGATATTTTTTCTTTGATATTTCTTTCGCTATAAGAGCTGTATCCTTTTCTATATCTTCTAACAATTCCAATATGGGTACTATCGATTCGATCGAAGAGCTGCTTTCAATTACATTGTAAACTATCTCTTTCAATATACTAATAGGATTCATCAAATCATTAAGAATTTGCTCTTCTCGTGCTTCGTGCTTTTCCGTTAATATATCTCTCTGTAGATTTAACAGTAATTCATTTAGTTTGCTAATTTCTCGAGTTATCTCATCATCGATTGGATTTTTCATGTTGGCGATTGTAACAGCCGAAGAACCGACTGACTGACGTAATGTCTCAATACTTGTAATTAAATGACACGAGGCTACATGCTTTTCTTGCTTTTCTAAAACTGATGATAGAGCAAAATGCACATTGCTTAAACTTTGGTCAATATTTAAGTTCTTTAACACATGTTTTTCAGACGTTTCTGCTTCTGATAATTGTTCCACTAATTTTGCCGTTTGTTTATCGGTATCTTCTAATACTTTGAGAATTGTTTCTACCCGTGAGATTACTTCGTGATTTTCATAATTTTTTAATACATTTATAACGACACTCTTTAATTTTAAAATGGCAAGATTTATTTCTTTTATCATTGAAAGTTCATGAAAAGTACATCTCTGTGGTGTTAAAATTGACTGAAGATCCAATAAAGGCTTCCTAAATTCCATCAAGCTGTTTAATGTTTCACTCTCTTTCAATGTCATCGCAGTATGTGCCGTATGAGACACGCACTCTCTCAATTCTACTAAACACGCAACAAGGCTTGATGCCGTTAAAACTTGTTGGTCACTTATTTTGGTAGTTCTATTTGCTGGAAGTTTCAATTGTTTGATGTAGTTTAAGATCTCATTAAACATCGACTGAATATCGATCAATGGATCTACTATGTCCTCAGATATATCTTGAGACTCGTCGGAAATAGACTTCATTGAAGCTAATTCTTTTGTTTTACTAGAAATGTTACAAATAGGATCGCTGAATTTTTTCAAAATTACGAGCGTCGGTTGCAAAGATAACAATCTGAGATTTTCAATAACATGTGACAACTGAACGATGGATGGTTCAACAATATTACGAATGATCTCTACGTGCTCCATTGATGTAATTTCATTAATTTCCTTTAACAATGCACGCAGAGGTATCTCCAGATTGGTCAAGGTTTCAACATCCGTATTTATTTCTCCTGAATTCTTCAATAATTCATGTATATCGTCGATCCGCTTATAAATATTAGAAAATTGCGGTGCTGTATCGAGCACTTTTTCATTGAAAATCTCCAAAGCTCTGCATAGAGCTGTTTTGGATTCTGAAAGAATATCTTTCGTCGATTCTTGAATCTCTTCCGAGACATGATTGTTAACTTCTTTCACGCTTCTTAAATTATCTAATAATTTTTCCTCGATGAATAATTCTTTTACGACTTCATTTCCATTTCTGTTATCCATTTGTATTTTTTCAATTGGTTCTATAAGTTGATGTTTTATCTTTGTTTGTTCAATATTATCTTCCGATCCACTTCTTCTCCTCCTTTCGTAATCGTTAGGTCCGGAATATTCCTCGGGACTATTTTTGTCCTTCTGTTGCTTCTTTTTGCGTTGCTTTTTCTTAGGAGCGCCGATCATTGAATCGAAAGAGGAATCACCGCCGATTCCATCGTCTAGACTGGAACCGGTTGATCTGCCTGCGCTTAAACTGCGTTTTCTATTATCCGTTGCTTCATGTTCCGATGTCATGTGTTTCTGAACAAAACTCTCCGTAATGGAGAGATGTGCAGAGGATAAAGCGTCTGCAAAAGTGTCGCTGTCATCTTGTTTCAAAGATGAAAGCGGGGACAAGGGCAGCTCGTCTTTCTGCGCGCTATGGAAACTCTCCGATTCTATTCGTTGGCTTTTCTCACTTTTCGACGACGAACTCATGGATTTTTTCCGAGGTGGCCTATTAGGAGCTTTTTCGTCCTCGTCTGCATTGTATCGAGCTGATCTTTTCAAAGAACTTCGGGAATCGCGTTCAGGCGACGAAAGGACATGCGTAACATCGTCCATAATAGAGACATCTTCGAAATCAGCTTCTGTCCGTAAATCATCACCGTCTTCCGCGCTAACAAAATAATCAGGAGATACGTCGATCACTACAGCTTCCATTAACAAATTACTTGTCGTAGACGTTTCTTTGACAAATCTCATTGGTGGTAGCTCAATCACATTGTGTTCTATACAAAAATGTAATTTTTTAGAATACAATTATTCTTCAGACTGTTATGTACATATATTTTACTGAATCAACAAATAAATAAATAAATAAATCTTTTACCTGTTACGTGCTCTGACAGCTGATCGGCGTACATTTCAACAATCTGTAGCGCCTCTTCCTCAGTCAGATCAGGCGTCTCGTACAGACTAACTGATACTTCCTTGCCGTCGAAGCTAAAGGATACCTCGCCTCGTTCATCCAAAGTAACAGAATGATCCGTTTGCGGAGTGTCATATAATTGAGATGTTCTCTCCTCATGTATCGTTGACAACGATAAATTTCTCGCTAGTTCGTGACCATTTGACGACTGGATTTCTTTTGCATCTTTTTTGTCTGTAAATGAAATCAAATTATAAAGTTCGCTTGGAATAGCATAACACTAGCATAACACAAAAAAGTAACAGGATCGCTGAAAAATGTTTTTCGTACAAACGAATCATTATCAATATTGTATAAGAATCGTACAATTAAAAATTGCTATGTGCAGTATGCGCAGAATTACCTTCAAATCCTAATAAAGACGCGGAACTACTGACTGTTCCCATGCAATTGGTAGCTTCGCAGGTATATACTCCTAAGCAACAAGTGCCATCCTGTCCGGAAATAATTCGATGTATATCACCGGGCTTGAGTTCAATGTTGTCTTTGTACCATTTTAAAACTGGCTGCGGAACACCGATAACTTTGCACTCTAAATTTACAGCGCCTTCTTCCGATAGAATCGCGCGTAAGCTCTCGAGAAATTTCGGTTTTTTGTAATGCTTGGGAATGATTAGCTTCAAAAAACATGAAGTGACGCTATGTCCGAAATCATTCGCCGCTACGCACTTCCACTCGGCCTAAAAAATGCAGGACAAATGCTAAATGTGTAATATTGTCTTATGTCATATAGCAAATGTGATTATATATTTTATGAATATTCACCTGATCAATAAATTCGAGCTTTCGCACTTCAAAATGGCATGTGCCAAGATTCTCTTTTGTTATGTGATATTTGTCAGATTCGTTCATTAATGAATCGTCTCTATACCAAGAAAGAGCTGGTTCCGGCGCTATGCTTACTGAAGAAAAAAAGTACATTTATCAATATGATGTACAACCTCGTGAAATAAGGTAACAGTCATTCAACAGTTCGTTTATTGGAAATAATGAGGAAAATTTAACTACCTTGTACTGTAAAGCGAAAATCTTCGTTTATCCTTGCCTCACAACTTCTGAGGCCTTTTATAAACTTTGCTGGTTGATTAGTGCTCAAAAGCTGAAAACGTTCTTCTTCATTTAATTGATTTTGTATGTCTTCGATGGTTAATTCAGCTGTACTCTTGGCTTCGCCCATGCAATTTCTTGCGATACAGCAATAAGAACCTAAATATTTTCTAATGAATCTGTGTCTTAATAGAGACTAGAAAAAAAAGAAAAGAAAAGAACATACAATAAATTTAATGGTACCTATGCGTACCTAATGAATTAGTTCCGGTTAACTGATAGACATCCCCTGGCTTAAGTTCTTGACCGTCTTTAAACCAGCTCAGTAATGGCGTTGGGAAACCTACGACCTTGCATTCGAACGAGACAAGACCTTCTTCCGTCAAGACTGCCTTCAGGTTTTCCATGAAGCGCGGTTTTCTATAGTTCCTTGGAACTTGTAGAAAATAAAATTGATAGAAGGCGGTTGGATTTTTATCATCAATTAGTTCTGTCTATTTTTGTAATACGTACTAGACATTGCAACATAGCAGCTCGTAAATTGTTTCATACTGTCTTCGCTGGTAGCAACGCATTTCCATTCACCTTCATCCATAGCTTCCACTTGTTTTACTTCAATTGAATATCCCCCGATACCATCCTCCATAATATGATATTTTTCGTTGAGCTCGACGCGACCTTCCTTGTTGTACCAAGCGATCGCTTTCGGCCAGGGTGGTACTTGAACTATTATCATTGATGTTCCATATATAAGCATAAAATAAATGTTAGTAAAAACAGAGAGGGAATGAGATTAATTTTTACCGCGACAAGACAATACGATAGTGTCTCCGATTCGACAACATTCATCTCGAAGTATCTGCTTAAATATCGGAAGTGGTCCAGACGGTGCCAAAGCATCTGCTGGTCTCAGCGAGCCTTCTCGACTTCCTCTTCCAACTACGTGAACCTGGGATAAAATAACGACGTGTTTACGTTGCGTGTCAATCAAGTCGATATTAGAAAATATAGGAGGATTACAATTGTTATATTGCGCAACCGTAATAGCGAGCGCATTTACTTTTGAGGAGGAATAGGCCGTTCCCATGCAATTGATCGCCTCGCAGGTGTAAACACCGAGAGATGTTGGATCATCGGGATTAGCAGTCAAAGCAAAAACATCGCCAGCTTTGATTTCCTTGTTGTCTTTAAACCACCTCAATACCGGCGTAGGCACACCGATTACTTTGCATTCCAGCGACACGGTCCCAGTCTCAGTGAGCAGCGCTCGAAGTTCCTCGACAAATTCTGGCCTTTTGTAAGCCTTGGGAACTAAAGATTTATCAAATTTGCAATTGCAATTAATCTGAAGCGAGTGAAGTTACAAACATGAAATAAATGATTGATTACCAATGACGGTGAGAGTGGATGTACACGAGGATCTTCCGCCATGATTTTCCGTCATACAGGTCCAGCATCCTTGATCCTCGACCGTAACGGGGGCGACGTCGATGCAATGGAAATTTCCTTCGTGAACGAGAGAGAATCTAGGTCCATCGTGAATAGGCAAGTCATCCTTGTACCAAATTATCTGAAATTAGCGAATTTAATTTAATTGTCATAAGAAAAAGACTGTCGCTTAACGAATCTTTCAATGATCTTTAGTTGAAACTTTATTGTGTAATATTATATGTATATTAAATACAATTTGCCTACATATAGCACGCAATACGCTATAATGCATTAGGCTATTTTGCGCGTGGCGGAAGAGGCATGCGAAGAAATGTCGGAGTATATATCCCTTGGCATAGTATGCGGGCATGCGTAATAATAGTATTAATACGACGCACAAGAACGCGTAACCACCAGTTTCCTTTACTCTCCATCGTCTTTCGTCGCGAGTTCAGGTCATGGACCTCCCGGTACCTCTCTCAGTTTGCCTTTCCCGTTTTGTCTGCTACTAGGATAGAAGGAAGAGAAATGTCTGACAATAAGTCACTGCTGGTGCCATCGGTTCCATCTTCCGGGTTGATCGTAATAGTTGATGCTATACATATATTATCCGTTTATATGTTAGACCCGGACGTCTCTTACGTCACGTTATGGACATATGGTGGGTATGTTGCCAAGTAGAATTTCCTTCTCTTATTAAATTATACAAACTATTTAAATAAATTAATAAATATATCCTGATCGAATAAATTTCCCTCTGTTAGTATATTTCTTGCTAAAACTAATTACTATATACTAAATCGTACCTTCAAAGTGGTTGAACTTCGAATTTCTACGAGAAACCTGGTTCGAGTGCCAACCTTTACCGCAAGATCACTCAATCTTCTCAAGAAAATAGGAGGATCACCCTCTTCGTAACTTGGTTCGCTGATGCTTAAATGGATTTTCTTTGAGGTTCCTTTATCGTTTTCTTGCCCGAGCCTAGTTGCTACGAGAGAATAGTAACCCGTGTCAGTTTTGCGTGATTGCTTCAAAGCCAGTTGAACAATGTTGCCACGCATCGACAATTGATATCGATCCGATGAAATTGGTAATCCATCTCGTATTCTGCAAATTTGACAAGTCGAATAATATTGACTTATTTTATAAAAAGAAAAGCAGAAAACACAGTTCAAATTTATCAAGTATGAAGAGCTTGTAATGCGATATAATGTATGTACATGTCAATGAATCGAAATGCAGAAAATGAAATTGCAAAATTCTTTATACAATATAAAGCATCATTTAATATATAATAGTTTATAATTTATCAAACTCTATTTATACTTTCTTTCGAGATTTTGGCTAGTGCAATCGGACAGATTGTTACTTTCATTGAATTTATTTATTATTTGTTTATTACTGTTTTTACCCATTTTCATACAACTCGGATTGTTTCCAAATTAATTCGACCGAATTTTATAATTTTATAAATTTAAGCTTACTAAACACTTGATTTAATTCAATCTATGCAGAGTTACCTATATTCGATATGTATACGATGTATGCAAAGAGCAATTTTTCTTTACTAAACATTTTCTTCATCTATAATCTTCATCTAGTTGGTCATTTATATGTGTTATCACGAATGTAACCAATTAAGTTTTAGAATAAGATTAAATACAAAGGGAAAACATTCCTATGGTTTCTATCCGTCAGAGATTCGTCTGTCTATTATTTTGCTCCTGTTTTTACATCTATGTCTACGTAAAAATATATTACACTGGCCTGGCATATTTTAGTCAACAGAATGATCTAGAGTCTTGGCATTGCTCTACTGCCCTATTTTTGTCACGTTTTTCGCAGTGTGACTAACTCACATAGAACCGAGAAAAAAAAATCGTCTAAGTACGACTAACAAGCACGATCTTTTACTTTTCTTCACATAAACAAATCGTGATTTGCATTGTTTAAAGAATAATTAGATCCTTTCTAAAAATATCAGATATCAATCAAGCACGCAACTTGATGCAATATGCATTTAATGTGAGATTTGATGCGATCGTGCCCTTCAATATAATTTAATTTTTTTTGTTCAATTTATATGTTAAACACATAATGTTTAAATATTTACTAATATTATTATTTGTTAAATAATTTAATATTACTCGATCACACCAACATAGTTAATATGTAAAGTATTTAAGATCATAAATGATATTACATAGCTTTGAGAAAGTATAAATGTTTGTAGAAATTAATATTAATTTAAGAACTTAATTATTCTCCTACCGGTATTTCGATCCATCGGAGGAGGACCCAGTAATAACATTCTTTTTACCATTACAACATTTACAGCAATCACTTCCCATGATGAATCAAAATGAAGAAAGCAATTTCTTGTTTTATATCAAAATACACCATCGATGAGGTAACTGCCATAAATTGCCCACATTCTTTTGCAAACACACAATATTTCGGCTTAAGATCTATCTTTAGAAATATTCTTCAATATCATTTTATCTTTGTACTTTTTGCATAGAAACGCTTTGAAAATATTAATAATAATTTGTCATTTACTTCAGTTTCCGAGGTATTGCTCTGTCGCGTATAATCTTCGTTCATGACACTGCGAGCACCGCGTGAGCGATAAAATTAGCGGGATACACATTGGTCGATCGAATTCTGACAGCGCGATGGCGCTCTACAAATTCGTTACATTGAGACATCGGTATATGTCTCAAATCTATCGAGGATATCACAATGCATTAATTTAATATTAATTTCACATCATTAAATTGTGTTACGTCGTTACGATAATAGTGATAACTTGTTCTTTGATCTAATTTTTTTTATCACTCCTCGTTCTTTTATGTCACTGTCTTCATTTTGAAGATTACAACCATGGCGTCTCACATTCATGGATTCTCTGAAAAGATTTTTCATCCGAAGATAAAATCTATGATAGTGAAGCAAAGTCTTTTAGTTAATTTTAGTTGAAAATTTAACTCAATTATCCGTAATATTTAAGATCGTTAAAAGGAATGCACAAAGAAATAATAATTGACCGAGCGTACAGTTAAAATTTCAACAACTCGGATTCAATTGAGTCCACAACCACCTTTTTAACGTCGACAAATAAGAGACGCATACCGATGTACTCAAATCGAATAATTAAAAACTCTTTCTTAGGGATTCATCGGTCGTCGCGACGCTCTCTCAGCGTCAGACTGATAGCGAAACGCCAACGTCAAACTGTCCCCTCCCAATTTTCCACCTCCATCAACGAGTTCGTTGAGATAGTTTCGAGGAACTCCAAGCAACAGGCTATCTCATGCTATCTCTTGCTTACTAGAAGCTAGCAAAAGCCAACCGTGGAATAGCTGGACGGGACGGGGGCCCCTTTCATCTTTTCGTGAAAATTTCAAGCGCGGTCGAAATTAGCTTACGTAGAGTAACGTTCGTTGCGCGAGAAGGCAACTCGTAATATACGTGGCAGAGAGAAACTAACACTTTCATAATTTATTTGTCTCACTATCATAATATTGTGTCTCTCTCTCTGCATCGTTATTACGATGAAAATACTCTAAGCCAAGGAATATGCGGAATACATCATTTCACATTATGAATTCAATTAAAATCGCGTAA
Source organism: Tetramorium bicarinatum (assembly GCA_928718305.1). Lineage (NCBI taxonomy): Eukaryota > Metazoa > Arthropoda > Insecta > Hymenoptera > Formicidae > Tetramorium > Tetramorium bicarinatum. Next base: position 12,045,750 of record OV788328.1, read on the forward strand.
ACGCACCGCAATGGTAATCTCGAATGTATGTTTGAAGTAGTTTATTTCTATGAGTGTTTTTAATCTGTTACATCAGAATAAGGAATACATGTAATATAAAGGAGTAGAGTGTAACGAATCACAGTCTGCACTAATGTCTTTTTTTCTTGATGCGACTTGATTTTCTTAAGACGTTGCACAGCATATGTACATGAATCGGAATATAAAATTGACAATGATAATCGCGATTATTATAATATCTAGCTTTCAATCTTATTCAAGATATAAAGCTAGGTAAATTCACACATTGTGCTTGAAATTATATACTTTGAAATTAAATCAGAGCACGCTGTCCTTTCAAGAATCATTTATCATATTTATCACCAATCTTTAACAATCAATATCGCATAAACTATTATAACTTTAAAAGAATTGCTCTTTTTTTAGCAAATAATTGATGTTTAAATTAAACATTGAAAGTACGGACATGTTGCTCACATTCCTAGCATTGGTAAAGTGAGATGACCCATGCAGGAATATTGAGTAAGGCTACCTGCGGCAAGTGTAATTCGGTTCTCTGAAATTAAGTGCGCGACAGCTCAAAATAACTCGCGTTTGATCCTTGGCACGTCCCAAGGTTCTATGTAAAATTAAGTCAAATGTATGAGAATGAACGATAACGTAGAAAAATGGAGTATTGTTTCCAGAGTGAAATATTGTAGTATGGCAGAAACAAAAACACATACAAAGCTGTTAACATTTTATTCTGCAAAGTATTATTTATTATACTTACAGTTCAAATCGCAAGTCGTCGTAGTTTTCGGATAGAGCCAATTTCAATTCGATAATGATATCTTCGCCTACACGTCCTTGAACCGATACAATCTGATCTTCTTCGATCCATTCTGGAGGTCCTTTACTTTTCAGCGAATAATCTGCATGTACAGATTGCACAGTATAAATTAATTATGTTTTTGTGTTTTACAATATAAAGGAGTTTGTTATTAACTTTAATGTCAAAATTTCTTATTGGAAAAACAATCTTTCGTGATACGCGATGACGGGAGGAAACTTTCGGTTGAAAATCTACTTGCTATTTCGAGACTCACGTGCTTTGCAAAATGGCTACAGGAATGGCGATAATATGTATGTACGTGCAAAATAATAACGTAAATATAGATGGTTATATAGCAAAAGTGTATATATTTAAGAAAATAAATCGTAAAGTCAATTTATCGAATTTCAAAGATCGTATTTTTCTTCGAAAATTCGTCTTTTCTTTACGATCTAAAATATGTTCCATATTTCAATTAGACGCACCCACGCACATCTAGATTGCATCATTAACATAAATAAAATTTTTCATGTTTATCTAACAAAAATGTTGATTTTGATATTCATTAATTTTGATATTGAGTTGATTTTTTGAAAAAATCAATCAAATTATGAATTTATTAAGTATATTTTATAAAATCAAATATCTTTTAAACCGTTTATTTAATCACGCGTTTTATGTCAGCCGTAAAATACCACGATATTTCTTTTATATGTAAGGCGAAATTTGTAAAATGTTAATCAGATGCTACTAGAGGTAAAACTTAGCGATGACATTCGATAATTACAAGAATCTTACATACAAGCAAACATAGCAAATAAACTTCATTATTTTTAATAATAAATATTGTGCATAATATTTCTGCATAATTCTATAATGTTTTGTTATCTTTTTACACTAACTTCACTTTAATAAATTCTTAGATCAAGTCGTTATTTATCACTTGTATTTTATGTATTTTTATCTACATATTGATAGCATTTAAACTATTTACATTCCGTTCCCTTATTGTAATATTTTATTTATATATCGTTATATTTATCAGCTACAATTGACAAGTCTCACATATACACACACACACACACACACACATTTGTTTTTTTTTTCATTGTAAGCATGATAAAATTGATATATTATAAGATATATAAAAATCCGGCACTCTCCGTCATATTGCCGATGAACCGGCTGCATCGTTCAAGATATTGTCTTGGTTCGTCATTGCCGGTTATACCGGCTATACCGGCGAACACGTTACGACAACTCAATCGTGCATCTTACCTGTTAAGGTCATCTCGTTAGACGTTCCGCAGATCGTTCTTTCCGTACATTGACATTACTTGCAAAGGATCGAAATGCATACGCGCATGTATCACTCGAGAAAACCTGCACCGTCTTCCGCTACCACCGCCACCAACTTGTTTCTGTCTTGACCCTATATTAATACAGCACACCCTATGCTACGACGTCTGACGGTAGGAGGCCCTGCTCCGTTCTAAAATCGTCTCGACGCCGCGCTCTCAGCTTCGTCGTTTTAACGAAAGAAGCACATGCGCCGTTTGAGATCTACGTACCCTCTTTTCACATTATCTCTCTTTCGCTGATGTAACTGCCAGTAATGTTCATGGCTCTCTTCCTTTTTGTTTTCTTCTTTTATATCTCTCTCTTATATATGCAAACACTTTGAAATCGCGATTAGTAAGTGATTAATTAAATTGAATTTAAAATTAAACGTGCGAGAAAATATTACTCATATTGGAGAAATTTTCAAGTCACTACTGCGTGTAATTAAATAGATACGAAACATAAACAACTTCAGAATGACATATAATTATATACATACGTAATAGTATATTATATACCTATAACATAATGATATAACGCAAAGTGATGGAGTCGTAAGTAATAATAAAAATTTTAATTTGATGAAAACATATATATAATTTATTAGAAGTAAAGAATTAACATTCATTATAAATAAAACAGATAACAATAACAAGTTTCGATTCGAAAGTACATATGGAGAATGCTATAAATAGTTTGCCATTTAATATTATATATAATACTATTTCATTTGAGGGTATAATATATTGTGTCCTGTTGGCAATCATGTAGAGTATTTTAATTGATACATGGGATGTATGAAATACATGTGCCTATCAAGTTACATCGGTCAATTAGTGCTTCTTGGTAGAGCGCCTCCAACGACGTGGTATCCAACCGTGTATTTCTTCCTGTACTCTTCGATATAGGAGAAGCACGATAAACGGCACCGCCAAGGTTTCTTTTTTAAAGAAATAAATATACATTGCAGCTATTAGCAATGTCAGATCGGTTACATAGCTCACCGTCGATCTGACTGTTCTTTTAGCTTCTAGAGCTAATTGCTTTCCATTTGCTCGATCAGGACTACTTTCTCCGACGTTTTCATTGGATACTTGGACTTCTCTTCTCATTGCTCGATACTTGCTACTCTCGAGTGCTTTCTGCAATTTCTCAACCTTTGATTCTACTGGTACCGTCGCTCCGAATCTCTCCCTAGAACTCTCCCTTGATCTCGACGAGGAGCGCGAGGAAGGTCTAGAAGATACTACTTTAGATCTACGAGGGCCTTGCTCGTTTAAATCATTTTTCGTCAAGGCTCGATTATTTCTTTCCTGAGAAGATGTGCGATTTCGAGTCTTCGAGGATGATCTCGATGAAGCACCTCCTACTCTTTCATTTCTTCTCACAGCTGGAGATTGGTCCCTGGAGCTTGGTCTGCTTCTGCGCTTCTCCTTCACACTCGTCGTGTCTCTCGCTGGTGTCGTGCCCCTCGAATCAACGCTTTCTTTTCTGGAATTTGGCGTTTGATTATTTTTCTTTTGTCTGTCGGCTTCATTCTTATTTTTAATTTTTAATTTCAATAACTCATCCTGCTCTTGCTTATCTGTTAACTTTGGCGCAAGTTTTTCCTGCGCTCGGTGCTTTTGATCTTGATCTTCGGAAATGGAGGACCTTCTAGAGCTAGCTGCGCTACCATGTCGCGAATGACTCGCGTGTTCCCGAACTATCTCGGTATATTGATTTACAACAGCCATTCTAGCTTCTATCTCGGCTGCTTCTTCTTCAGGTGTTACGGATCGCCACTTGGATTGCATTCTTCGACTTTTTGCTGCTTCTGCCGCAGATATAATACTATCCGTATCTGATTCCGACATCGTAGGAGTCTTTAGAGCCTCGGACATGCTAGAAAGATTCGAAATTCTGTCGTTGATGTCTATATTTATATTCTCTGTATCTTCTTGTTGACACGACTGCGACAACGTCTTTCTGACGGGTTTTTCCGGTGGAATCGATCTGCCAAAATTGTCCTGAAGAATTGATTCTTCTTTGGGCTTTTTCAGAATTGATTTAGGCATCACATTATTGGGCGAGACGGAAGTAACTGTTCTAGGTGAAAGAGACGAAATCTCAAAAATTGATAATCTATCATACGGACTCTGTGGTAATTCCGGTTCGACGTGTGGCACTGGTCTTCCTCTAGGATGATAAGTATCTTCTTCATCGATAATTTGTCTTGCTAGGATCCTTGATTTTAATAATTTTAAATCTTCGCTGTCTGCACTACTGATCTCTTCTGATGACTCTTCGGACGTCTCAATGCTAATATTCTCCATCTCTTTTGTTTCCTCTGCTCTCGTTTCAGTCAACGATTGAGATTCTACAGTGATGGACGGTAGAATTATCGTCTTCTCGTCATTATTTGCTTGTATCGATTTTTCTTGTTGCGCCTTGTCTAATAACGGTACGTTCGCTTCGTGCCATCTACGCAGCCGTTCCACGGATTCGACCCTGTTGCTCCTTTCCCAGGGATCCGCTGTTATCGTTTCAGAAGGAAGATTTGGATCTGATCTGGCTTCGACATCCGGTAATAAAACTGGCGAAAGAAGCTTTAATGTTTTCGGCGCTACATCCGTTTGTCCCTCGCTTGATCTTCGACGATTTTTTTTAGCCTGCCAAGAAGCGATTAAATTTTGCGTGGTGATACCGGAATTGGATAGGCGTTTACGAAGCGATGATCTCTGAATAGATTCGACATCTAATAACGTCAATTCATTTTGTCTTTCAAGTTGCACCTTTCTCTTGGCAATTTCAATGGCCTCTTCAGCAGCAACTGCCCGATAAAAACGTTCCATAGCTCGTTCGTGAAGAAGCTCGGTAGAGCTAACCGCTTCTCGCATTATTTCTACTACTTGACGCTGCGTGCTAAATAATTCTGGAAGAGATAACGACATCGGCGGTGGTATAAGATCGTTCTCGTCTTCTGTCAATTCAATTGTAATCTGTTTGCCACCTGAAACAATGATTATGAAATTGGCATATACACAGAATTCTTCTTCTTCTTATCTTCATTATTTAAATAATATTTTAGTGTAAAATTTTTATTTGTTACTTACTTATGCTACTCCTGTCTCGAATTTCTGCAGAATTCTCCATGTCGATTATATATTCCTCTCGTGTTTCGTCGTCCGGGTATAGAACCAGCATAAACTCCGAGCTGCCATGCAATGCATTCTCATCATCCTCTTGCATTATTCTTTGTGGACTATCCGGCGGGGATATGAATTCGTTGACAATGGCGGCAATTTGTTTTTTCGGAATTGAATTTGAAGATGATAAAAAATGGTAGCTTTCTGTAGTACGATTCTCCTCTCTTCGAGGTTCTTGAATTCTCGGCACGCAGAGTGGAGAGAGACTCCTTTCTCTTGTTGCAAAGCGCGACGCGGTATCTTCTTCGACAACTGGAGAAGAGACCGGCACAGTTGCCATTGATTTCAATGTCACTGCTCTTTCTTCCTTTATAATAACATCTTGCTACATTCCAGAAAATAATATATATGTACTTTCTCTTTTATTCTAGAATCAAATTATAGTATATTTTGTACTTGATTATTTCTTACCTTGTCTCTCACATTTGACGCAGTATTCGATCGATTTGTATGATTTCCAAGAGCAACTTGTTGCTTCGTGGAATTGTGCTCTCTTGATCTGGCTGGAGGAATCGGAGGTTGTTCTTTTTCCAAAGTATCCAGTGCAAATGTTACTCTACTGTCTGCTCGGGACGGTCTGTCCAATGTAGTTGACATTGCGAGCCGTTGTACGGAAGCTGATCGCTCGTCGTATCCAAAGCGACTATTATTTTCATCGTCTCGCGTTCTAACTTCTTCCCTCGTTAAACTTCTAGTTCTTTGCGCTGGCGTAGTGAAACTCACCTCTCGCTTATCGCCACGAGATCTACTGATCTCTCGATGACTTTGCGACTTTTCATTTAAAGGTGTTACGATCCTATAACATAAAATTATTAGTTTCGTGTTGCGCAAACAAATGTATACTAAATTTAAATATTTATCGATAATAAAATACCTTCGTTTAATATCTGGAATGAAAATAACATCGCTTTCTTCGCTAGGATCGCTGACTCCGTAAGGATTCTCAGCCTTCACGCGAAATTTGTATTCGGAACCTTCGATCAATTCTGTTAACGTCGCGGTGGTGCGTCTGCTCGTAGTTGCTTTAAGCCATACCTCCCAGCCAATCTAAAACAATCGTTGGCAAATTACCGAAAATTTATACGAATGGAATAACAATTCCGATTACGTACTCTGTAGTATTCGACGATATAAGTCCCGATTTTACATCCGCCATCGTCTTCTGGTTCCTTCCATGACAATGTTACCGATCTACCTAGTGTCATTGCAACTGCTATTTTGCCAGGAGCAGCGGGTCGATCTGTTAATAAAATTGATATAAATTGAGATATAAATTGGTTAAAAAATAATAAAATATCGAGCTTACAACATAAAATTTGAAAAGCTAATATCTAAATTAATGCAATATTATTACCTGTCACTGTGACCAGAAAAGACGTAGTATCTTCACCCAATTTGTTGGTGGCTTTAATAGTGTATTCTCCTCGATCGTTTCGTTTGGCATCTGGTATTTTCAGGACCGTTTCTCCATCCATCATTTCAAATATGTGTCTAGTATCTTTGGATATCAGCTCTCCGTCGTGATACCAGGTGACAACAGGCGTCGGTCTACCTGCTAAAGATACTTTCAGCCTAATGGTCTCGTCTTGCTCAAAAAGCAAACCATCCTCATATTGACGCGGCAATCGTATCCGTGGAGGTGCTAAACGTACAGATAATTTAGTGATTTTTATATTATTCAAAACTCACACGCGTTTATATATATTTTTATTAACAATTTACTAACCTTCGAGAATTAACTTAGCTCTGGTAGCAACGTGACCCGCTCGATTGGTGGCAGTGCATTTAATTTCACCCTCATCATTAAGCGCGGTCTGATGAATCAGGAGAATGCTCTTTCTATTATCCGTAATGATTCTGGTGCGTCTACTGCTGAAGATCTCAAAACCGTCCTTGAACCACGAGATTTTTGGCAATGGTGTACCGGAGAATTCAATGACAAACTCGGCCTATATTGGAAAAATTACAAATGCATTTAAGTTTTATAAGATTTAGCTTTATTATTTATATTAATATATATGTAATATAGGTACGTACCTGTTCGTTCTCAAGTGCACGCGTATCTGTTAGCTCCAGATCGAAATGAGGAGCACAGGCGACGACGGGCCTTTGTAAGGTAACTGTGAGTGGCTCGGAGACCTCGCTTGGTTGTGAAAGTCCGAGTGCATTTTGCGCTCTGACTCGAAATTGATAACGCCATCCTGGCTCGAGACCGCTTAAAGTTAGTTCTGGAAAGGCGCAAAGACCGGAGGTGCTTCGTACCCAATGTGGGGAGCCTAGTCGCCGATGCTCGACCAAGTATCCGACGATCGCCGATCCACCGTTACTCGATGATCTCTCCCATCGTATCGCCACAACATCCGGCTGTGCTTCATTCGTTCCCGACACCAAGATAGGTTTACCCGGTGGAGCCGGAAGACCTACATCAAATTTTATTATTTCTTTCGGCATCTTCGTCAAAACTCTTCGTTATTAACCGCTTTGTGACAATTATGTATTTGTTAATTAATGTTCTCTTTTATTTAGAAGTAGACAGAGATGAGCGTGCGATATACAATGTTAATGTCAAGGAATGTATTCTTGTTAGGTCCGTGTATGTATATAGAGCAGATGATTTTCAACATCGGTACGTAAGTACCGTTCCCAAAATAAAATGCGTCGCGTTTGGCAGTACAGTAGAGTACTGAACCGACGCGGGCGCACCGTCCACAGATTGAGTATTTGAGATATTATCATTTATAATGTTTATTGACTGTGCATAAGTTTAAAAAAGAACGTTGCATAATACTACAGTATATAATTTATGAACGACAGTAAATTAAAAAGTAATTTAAATCTTTTTCAATCTAGAATTAATAGCATCTAATTTTAGATGCTATCCCACTGTCGAAACTATCTAATTGAATGTGGATTAACAATAACTTTTGTAATTTTTTAATCCTTTAACCTCTTAACCTTGCATTACTAACAAGACGAGATATATGAAAAAAAGTAAATATCAGTTATATTTATATAATAAATAATTAATTCTCGACCAAATACGGAATGTAACATGTGTCAGATATTAAGACAATGAATTTCTTTCTTTTTAATTCAGTCGACGTGGCAGTTCCAACTCTTGACTCTCAAAAGTATTCCAATTTGGAAAATTATTAAAAACTATACAGAACAAGATGGATAAAACAATAGATTAATTTACCTGGACCATCCCAACGTGCCTTTTTCGAGCTAGTGCCAACGGAAATGCTCCTCGAATAATCTTTCGTGGTGGCGTTGCCCATTATCGTATTTCCTCTTTCTCCTTCTTCTCATCGAGCCTAACTCGACGATTACTCCGTTTCTGGTCACTTTTCCGGTCGTTCTCACATACCAAAATGTCAAAAGTATCACATTTACAGTACTGTCTGAAGAATGATCAAAGAGCAAAATGATCTTTGATGATGCCCAACTTGGGTGAAAGAGGGGTAGGAAGAAAGAGAGAAGGAAAGACAGAGAAAGAGACAGAAGAAGGAAAGGAGAGAGAGAGAGATGGCCAAGAAGAGAGAGAGAAAGACGGCAAGTATGCTTGATATAGCGCGAGGCTCGATGGAGCACTGGCGAACTTCCCCGTGGTCCACGATCGTAGCGACGCCAAATCTCTTCAGCTTTTCTTCACGTCTATCTTTGTCTCACTGGTGCTTCTACTTTATGTGTTCTATCGATCTATATATCTTCACAAAAATTTTAAAAAATATACAATATATATATATACATATATATACGTATATTGTTTGAGTATTATCAGATTAAGTGCGAGAAATTTCATCAGAAAGAAATGTTATGTAATATTGTGTCTGATGCCGGAGATATTTATATTTTTTATTATAATTTATTATTTATTATAATTTATTATAATTTATATTCGAAGGTTTATATAGTTATTATGTATAATACATTATATCAATCATCATATATGATTGCACCGCGATTTATAATGAGATCACACATAACGCTCTCTCTCTCTCTCTCTCTCTCTCTCTCTCTCTCTCTCTCTCTCTCTATATATATATATATATATATATATATATATATATATATATATATATATATATATATATATATGTATATATATATATAATGTAAAATTGATATGTAGCATTGCATCTCCCATTAGAACCCATTAAAAAATTTTAAATATATATATATATATACATAAAATTTAAAATTTTTTAATGAATTCTAATGGGAGATGCAATACTGCATATCAATTTTCAATATAAATGACTAGTGAAGATATTAAGAACCGAATAAATTTATGTTTAATATACAAAAAATATTATATTAAAAGTATCTTCAAAGATTTGAAAAACATAACATATAGTTTTTTGCAATATTAAAATTTGCAGCACGATAGGACTGTAATCATAAATCGATATAAAACGTGTATTAAATCGAAATTTACTTAAATAGGACAACGAAAACTAGCACACTAATAATAAGCACAAAATAGATAGACTTTTTTATACAGATTATTTAAACAATTAATATACATATATATATATATATATGTATATTAATTGTTTAAATAATTATATATATCTACAAAAACACAGGTTTTAATTAAGTATTAATTCGCATGATAATTAAGTGATTTGAGATATCTATTAATCCTACCTGCGCTCGTCCGCAAAAAATGCGCCTATGACATACATATTACATTTTTGTATTACTTGTATAATATCCGTTACTTCTTGACTAAAATATTTCTGCATATTTTTGCTGGAGGAAAATAAGGAGTAGAAAAAATGCGGTTCCAGAGAGACAGGGAGATGAAAGGAAGGGAAGAGCCATGCATAAAGGAAGGGGAACACACGGTTAATCGGTGCCAAAGTACCGTTGTATCTGAAAGGACCAGAGATGGCTTTCGGTTTTCCTGCAGCCTCCATCGCAGCTGCAGCTTCGCGCTGCATCTATCGTGCACTGCGCTCGTACATATTTCACATAAATATACATGCGTGCGTTTACACACATATAAAAATTTTCTTCTGTCATTGACGCGAAACACGTGCGACAGGCTCGCGTCAACGAGGCACGATAATTTGTTTGTCGCTCACGTGGATATACAGGTATAACGTAGTTGGAGTTAAAGCAGCTGTTCGCTGATACTCTACATTTGTGCGATAATTTCAAATATGTATCTTTGCCGTGTGCTGCGCTAATATAAAGTTTTCTTCTTGTAATATCTTTTAAGTGCTTTCGAAATTTTCGATGCGGTTCAACGTAGAGATTATTATATTAGACCGGTAAGTACACAGAATAATTGAAATATCGATGAGAGAGTAAAATATTAAGAGATACAAACTTGGCAATTATATTTTATTGTTTACAATTGTCTAAAATAATTTTCTTTAACAAGCAGCTATAGAGATGCCTATAAAAAATTTGAAGGCTGCGGATATTCTGGAGAATCTAGAATCAAAGCTCGCGTATGTCCCAGGTGGTCGTGATCACGACGGACGACCTTTAATAGTAATTAGTGTTCCACCGGAATTTGATTCGACAACAAAGTCAAAATTAGAGTCCCTCATTTTATATTTTATATCAATTTTCAGGTACAGAATGTCTTTGATATCTTATTAACAATACTAATACTTAAAAAATATATCATTAAATTTATATGTACATATAAGTAATTAATAAAAGTAAATATTTAATTAAATATATTTTCATAATACATTATATAGTGAGGAAACGAAGGAAAACGGATTGGTTCTAGTTGTAGACGCGCGTCGCAGTGCATGGCGCGTAACTAAATCTTGTATCAGACTCTCTACGAATCTGATAGGATCTAAAGTCGTTTCTGTGATCGTGATACGACCTGATGGTTTTTGGGATAAACGTGTCGATAGTTGTACCAAATCGCACAAAGAAGGCGAAGTGAGTAAATTAATATAATAAAAAAAAACTATATTTGTATATATATATATATATATACATATATATATTAACTGTAGCTCTAAGCTTTCGTGCGCATTATTATGTACATACATACATATAATATAGTGTATAGAGAGATTCGATTTTCTTTCATTTCTTTCAATTGTTTTAGCCAATATACGTTACTTTAACAAGGCTGCATGTTTACATTGATTTTTCTCAATTACCGTATGAGCTAGCAGGTAACAAGGCATACGATCACGTTGATTGGATTAAAAAACGTATGGTAAATTAGACATTTTTGGCTATATGTACAAGTTAAATCTCCACGGCAAATGATGTGTTAATTTTTTAACAACATGCTATTTATTATTTCGTAGAAAATAGAAGATTATTCGAGAGATGCGTTAGAACTTGTATCGAAGATGACAAATTTACATCAGAGATTGAATACTCTTGATAGCATTCGTATAATGCAATCGAATGATGTAGAATCTTATTGGGAGATGGGCACTGAATTGTTATCAACAGCACGTCATATACTTCAATCAGGTATATATGTACTTTTAACTGATTTTATAAGTTTTTTCTAATTAAAAAATTATTTGAATATGTTATTTGAATATGAAAGTAATAATCAAAAACCAAATATAAAATAAAAGTTAAAGCTGTTTGCAATTGATATGCTAATAAAAATTTAATTATTTATTTTAAACAAATGTTTCTTATGTAAAAATAGTGGGACAAGTAAATTTGGTTTATTTAGGTAGGAGTTTGGTGAGTTCTATGAGTAGGGAGTCTTCCAAGGATATTTTGGATACCATTAAGGGGATTCATAAGTTATTCGATTCTATTGAACTGAAACAGGTATTCAATTGCATTTATCACTGGTATATTCAAATCAAATTTATTTTATATTTATAGTTATAATATATGTATACGATAATGTTGTTTCTGTTATCTGCAGATGGATATTGAAAATTCATGGACGGAAATGGAACGAAATCTGGATACCGCCAGAGTAATCGAAGATCTTGAGCAGGGTGTATCGAGTGTTACCGATTGGATCTTAGGTCCAGCGGATACAATGCTCAACTCTTGTTGTCAAGTTGGCTTTGATGTTTCTTCATCTGAAGAACTCCGAAGACAGCACGAAAAAATTGAGCTTCAATGTCGGGTAAATGATGATGAGTGAAACTTTCTAATTCTCATTTTATTTTAAAAGACCATTAACATGTATGTAATTCTAATATATTTTTACAGGAGACTTATGGACGATATGCAGAGCTGCTCCATAAAATCGATAGCCTACCTAGAAATAAACTACCAGAAGATTTAAAATCTCAAAGAGATTTCATGGACTTTGTGTGTCGTAGCTTCGCTTCACGCCTCGAACGACGTAGAAATGTATTAATCACTTCGCAAAGATTCTTTAGACTTGTTTCTGAGGTAACAATCAAACTTTTGCCAATCACATTATGACCAATTAGAAGAAGATTTTTTGCTGTTTATTATTGTTCACAGTATTTCGATAGGACGAGTGAAGTATTCGAGCAGTTGGTTATGGGCAACAGGAATTACAACTTTTCTGAAGCGAGCATTAAGCTCTTAACTTTGGAAAAAAGTCAAACAGTTTTAGGTAAAAAATGATAGATATTAATATTAATAAATGATTAGATATTAATATTTGATATATTGATGAATAATATGATAAAATGATATTAGATATTAATATTTCAATTCAATTTCATATTTGACTAATTTTTTAGACAGTTTAGAACGCGAACTTGTGAAGGAAGGCGAAAAATTATCGGACATTCTCTCTATGCCGGTGAAAGATGCGCTTGGTCGAGAAGTTCGTGTAAATTATGATGAAGATATCGTCAACGTAAAAGATATTCTAGATGCAACAAATGCCAGGAAGAATATCTTTAATGACAGCGTGGAATTACAGAAGCTGTCGCTGAAACAGATAGCTTTGATACATATGTACGAGAGCGATGCCGAACAAGTAAGTACGGACTGACATAAAAATCCGTGTTAACGAATACAGGACACATTAAGTACATATATGCGTCTATTGAATTTTCTAGGCTGTTAAGTGGTTAAATGATTTATTCAATGTCTTACTTCGCAATCACATGGAAGTAGGATGTAATGTAAAGGAAATACAATCGCAAAAAGAGGAACACCAGTCTTTCCAGGAAACAGCAAAAGTAAAGCATGATTACTAATTAGTTTTATAAAATAAAACGAAAGTTAGTACTACAAGAGTACTACAATTCGTCTATAATATTTTACGTAGAATTATTAAGTACATAAATATAGTGAGACAAATATTTACAGGGAACTTACGAGTATGGTGGTCAATTGGTGAATGGGGCGCGCGTACTGAGATTATCTTGCAGAATATCTTTAGAAAGCAATGCTAATCTCTTTTCGAAATTACGACAGGCTTGGCGACAGTTTCGGTCTGTTAGTCAGGAACAATTAACTAGGCTGCGAGTATGCGCTGTTTTTCACAGAAATGTCGAAGATGTACGTATATCTAGAGTTAATACTGTATTAACTCTGTTATAACTCTGCATATAAATTTAAAAGTTACATAAATTACTTTAATATTCTAGGACAAAATAATTATGTTTTGTGAATTATTTACTGTATATATATATATATATATATATATATCTTTTATACTTTATATGAATTTATTTGAAGCATTGCACCGGATTACAAAATTTGGCGGAAACAGTGACAAATCTGTATCATTCTGCACAAGATGAAGACGTAGCGGCAAAAGCACGCGTCAAAGAAAGTATAAGAGACATCCTTGATAATCGAGAAAAACTTTTGTTGGAAGTTGGTCGAATGGTAAGATTGGGACGTCTTCTCAAGACGAGGCTAAAGGAACCCCTTTATCGCCAACCGTAAGTATAATGAGAAATTGCATCAACATAATCACAGGATAAATTAATAAACTTTGCCATTAATTTGAAAATATCAGAACTTAGAGATTTAGAATCACATAATTGTGTGAAAGATAAGGCATAATAGTTGTTAAAAAAATAGAGTAGTAATAAATCTATAAAAAAATTTTAATAACAAGCCACGGAGCATAAATCAAAATAAGAAATGTTTAAAATTTCTTTAATCTATTTGTATACATTATAATTCGAAGAAGATACAATAGTAAAAAGAGAGTAAGAGCAAAATATATTATAATAACTAGTGAGTGTGGTGTAATCCACTTGGTAGAACGCCTGCGTGCGTTTAACAGAGATAGTGTGGTCAGTCTATGGCCGACTTTCGTCGAGATAGCTTCTATAATCTAGAAACAGTGAATGTAAGTCGGTTGCAGTATAAGATAATTAAAATTTTATAACATTCTCGCTTAATTCAGCTTACGCATGGATTATTTCTCATTTTACATAGTACGTTTCTTGTCAACTTTGTGTTTAACACAATTGTGTGGATTACATGTGGATTACATGTGCCAGTTGACAGATAAATATCTACGAAATTCTTTCATAAAAGGTATTCTTCGACAATCTTCTTTCAATTAACAATTTTATAATAGATATTTTACAAATTTTGTTGATGTTTTTAGCTCTGAATGATTACGTTATAAAAAATTAATTGTTACAATATTCGTGGAAATACATAATGAAATCTAGCGGTCCACAATTCATTGGCTTCATTCCATGGTCACTTCGTAACTTAAAACTCGACTGGTAACGCGAATCTCGTTTCGATAATATTTTGGCGGTCTGGCTTGCGTCACGAAGAATCACCTACCGTATTGCATCATGAAGATTATTTTTGGCACATTTGCCGTAGTAATAAAGTAGCAGTATTAAACGTAACGTATTAAAAAATTTTGTTCGATAAAAATCGATTTTTGAGATTTTTGAGATTTAACATAGCCATCAATTGCATTCATCATGGCATTTCATAAAGTAAATGTGAGCTACGAAATTAGAACTTTGTCCCAAATTTCAGAGACGCCATGTGGCGTCGTACTGTCAATGCACTGTCAACTATTAATTATGTAATCCATTAATCTAATATTTTCTCAACGGTATTTTTAATGATGTAATCTATTGATTTAATACAATTTCGCATTTTTAATTCGATTTATATTTATAATTCAATCAACTCTCTGATCAGCTTTAGCAAAACTATAAAAGTAACATTAATATAAAACAACAGAAAGCAACAATATCAAGTTGAGAAACTCATGAAATTTGTTTACATACATTAAACAACATTTCAAGATATTTAGTCTATAAAAAGAAATTAAAATATTAATTTGTTCAACGAATTCGCTTTTCTAGAATGTCTGAAGTCGAGGATGCTTCGATTCTCGGCGGTAATTTGACAGCTGTCGAAGCTATCTCGGCGAAATTAGCGGAAGTTACGCGTCTCGCGGAAAAACTAGATGCGAGATTATGCGAAGCTGGAGCTAGAACTCGACCAATGTCTATTCCTACCGCTGTGACGTCCTCTGCTTCGTCCTTGCTCTCGATATCTGCTATGTCGCCGTTAAACGTGCCCGTGCATACGACTGCATTAACATCTGGTATAACAGCTTCAGCCGTATCTGTAATTCCTCAAATGCATCCAATAGCTTCAGAAACTGTGGCTACAAGAATCAAATCTGATGAAATTAAATCCATTACTCCCACGACGGAAAAATTCGATGAAACGTTACTTCATATCTGCTCGCATTCTGCTGAGGACGTCGAAACATCAAACAAAGATTTTAATACTAAGGTACATCAGCATGTTTTAATACTGATTTATAGATATTTATTTTCCTTTTTCTTAAAAAAAGAAAATATTTTAAAATATTCTCAAAATGCTTTCATCTTTTTTCTTTTTTACAGGGACTGGCCGAAAATTCTCGTAGCGAAAGTGCAATAGGAGAATACAATGTGGAGGGTTATACAACAGCGACCGAATGTTCAACAACTCCACCTCCTCGTTCGAGAAGCGAGTCTTTCGTAACATCGCCGGAATGTGAAGATCTCTTTATCATCACACCTGTGGTTACATGTTCTGGTTTCACTTGGTATCTACGTGAATTTTAATTACTTCTTAATTATCAAGTTATCTGTTACTTTTTAATTATTAATTAACATCTTAAATCTATCGATTATAATTAATAAGATGCAATCTCACTTTCAACTGCAACACTGCAAACAAAATCATTTCAGAATTAATTAGAAATATTGCGAATATTTATAGGTTGTCTGTGGAAAAGCCTAAACTAACAGATACGGTTGCACCCCTTATTTCTACTCCCAACAATGAAGGTCAAAACTTTGTTGAAACAACATCAAATATTTTCACTATCAGCGGAGTAAAACCAACAACACGAATAGAAACGATGGATAAAATTACTAACGTATGTTGTATAATTCAATTAGTAAAATTGATTTTTTAGAACACATACACCTACTTTTTTTTACAAAATTTATTACATGAATTTTCATTTAACTTTATATCAAATAGCATGATAGTTTATTCAATATCTCATGATATCTTCAAAGTATTTGTCGTCTTTGCGAATCATAAAGCTTGTTACATATTTTTATTATAAATTATGATTTTTTTTTGTTCAGGAAAAAGCAAATAGAATTGTAAAAGAAGTTACTGAAACAACTGTTTTGCGTGTCGCGCACGATGTCCGATTAGGTGTAGCCTCTTATAAAGTGGTATCAAATACCGTGCAAGACCATCGGCAACACATCGACGTGAAAGATATTCAAAATGTGGAACGCGTGCTAGAAACAGAATCATGTGAAAAAACAGATGGCATTCAATATCATGATTCATCTCCATTTAGTGAGTATTTTACAATTTTAGTGATTTCTTCTACATAGTATAATAATAAAAGTAGTGTAAACAATGGTGTAAAAAATACGTGTAAATAATATAATCAACTTATCATATTAATTAGTTTATTATTAATTCTTTTGTTAATGTAGAAGAAACTAAAAATTATATTGGCAAAAGTTTGAAAAAGGTTCAATCGGATCAGAATATTACTACGAAACTCACAAAAATCCGAGAACATATGCTGAATGAAAGTACGTGTTCTAATTTGAGAGAGCAGGAGGGTACACCGTTGTCTTCACAAGATCTTTTACGACTTCACGAGGATAGCGGAATTGAAATATCATCGATGAAGAAGGATGATAATTTGGAAGGTGAAGATTTTCTTGAACGAGCGAGGAAGGTGAGTCTAATCGAGTTTGCAAGTGAAATTGTGATGATGAAGCTACTATTATAGCTTTAACCGTTGATGGACTAGCTTTTTTTGTTTCAAATTCTTTATTTATCACATTTTAACACATGCTAGCTTAATATGTGTTTGGAATAATTCTTATTCATTTAAATGTTCGTGATCTTCGTTCTTTTATTAATGCATTAAATACAATAATGATTTTCTATCTAATCCTTACAGCCAAAAATTATTTTCAGCTTTGATGAAGACAAATTTTATATAAAAGAATTGATGAGAATAAAATGTTTTCAACATAAGTCTCACGATTTTAATTAGAGAGAGAAAGACAATTTATGGATATAATTCATGTCGAGGATATTACATGCCATACAAAGTCGGCAGGATTAAAGAATGAAGAATTGTTAACTGCACATTTATTACGCTTTGCTGCTTGTAACTTTATTGCAAATAAAACTTTGATATAATATGCTCTCACGGATTTTTAGTGTGTGTGTGTGTGTGTGTGTATTGCATGACGCATTTGTTATTTTTATAAATAAATGATGTTTCCAAAAAAAAGTGGATAAATTCTCTGAATGAAATATACCCATTTGAAATATACCGGGTGACCATTTCTTACACCCAACGACCTTCTTTCATTTACGAGCGAGACGTCCACTTTCGTTCGACGCTGTTGCACTGCGCAACTCTGCTCTGTAGATCGTGCTCGACGAGCGCGACGAAGGTGAGCGGGAGGCAGCCAGCCCTGCCGGCCGGAGGCTAACCGGAGGCCGGAGGCCGTGCCGCGCTATGCCGGTTCAGTCTCGGTTCGGCTGGTTACTGCAACCGATCGGCTGGTGACGTGATACACTCGTGACATGTGTCACGCAAGTGTTACTGCCGTTGTTGTCGTCATTATCACTACTGACGCCGTTTAAACGCGAATCGAATTTAGGTGATTGTTCTAACGTGCCAAGTCAAAAATCATGCTCCGAAAGAAACATTTCCATAAAAAATATAACTTAATGTCAAATCAAATTAAAATGTTGAAAATTTGAAAATTTGCAATTTGTTGAAAAAAATGAAAAAGAAAATAAAGTGAGAAAGTTCTTTCCGTCTTTTTAACTTAAATCGTATAAGAGAATAAAAACCTATCAAACATATCCATTAAATTATAAATACATCATTCATAATTATGCCGAAAAATTAATTGAAAAATTTCTTTAACATATAAAGAGTTAATCAAATTATGTGTCTGTAATTGAACAATCCTTTAATATAATAGAGAGGAATCATAAAATTATCTAGTACAGAAATATAATATTTTTCGCAATATTGATCGATCCTATTATCGGATCATCTCCGGTTACACATGGTTTTCACTGTGATGTACTTGTCGTCGAAAGAACGCTACCAGTCAGTCCGGTTTTATTCTACCATTTGTTCGTCTCTGTAGATGACGTCACCGTATAAAAATATCTACATAAGTATTAATATATTATATCGAAGAGAGAAAACAGATTTTAGTATGCAAGCATACATTTTTTAAAATCTATTATTATGACTATGAAATATCAAATTAAATTCAAAATAATTCTTTCTTCGCATAGAAGAAATATTCTAACTTTGACGAGAATTTATATTTCTTTTTATTATCCGTTTCAAGAAACTGAAGTGCAAATCGAGAAGACAAGAATTAAGAAAATCAGTTGCAAAAGGCAATTTCTACGAGATACATATATCTTTGATTTGGCCGTCGCTCATCATAGACACAACCGTTTCCAATTGTACACTCACGGAATTTTCGTATCAGCAGCTTTGGCGAAATGCCCAAAATAACGTTAATCGGAGAAGACAATTGCGCCAAATGGAGGATATGTGAAATATATTTCTGTAAAATCTTTGAGAATATCGATGAGCTAGATGTTTATTGTGTCGCGTTTTAGATCGACGTACGTCACTGTAATATATTTAGCACCAGGCATTGAAATCACTGTGTCCGGTCAAAATGTATGATATCACTACAACGTCGCGTAACACTCTCTTAATTTTCAGCAGCTATATTGTCAACCATATTGCTCAATTCGTAGCATTGATATCAATATCCAGTGAGTATTTCAGCACCTAGTTGTATCGCGAGTAATATAATTGAGAGTCATCTAGTCTGCGCTAACACAGATCTGAAATCTGTTTTGATTGTGGGGCACAAGAGATAAAGTTAACAATGATGGTGGATGGTGCTGACTCGATGGAGGCACACGTGCATCCTGAAGGATCCGTGGAGATGAATTCAGGACGAGTGATGCAAAGAGAGGAGGATACACCGCAACAAATCATTTCACCGACTACTACTATAAGTACCATAGCTGTGCAAAGCGGAGAAACGCGTGTAGTAATCGCTTTACTTCAAGTAAGAAACATACGTTGCATCGTAATAATAATAATTTATATTTTTTCGTCTTCTCGCTCTTGTTTCACGACTTGTCGCAACGCAAGTCAATCTTAATTAATATTATAATTATTAAACATTTTGAAAAGGATTATCTGAAAATAGATCTTCTAAGAGAGAAAAGATTGGAGATGTGGATTGTTTAATTTGAATATGAATTCTTAGTAAAGAATATTCTTGCATTGCAATTTCATGTATGACACTATGGTGTAGATATTTCGGGATTCGGTTGCTTCGGTCTATAGCTATTTCCGAGTCCTCTCGAAACCGTAAGCGTTTTAGGTATCCGCTGAGCAAAACGAGCCTCCCGAAACTCCACGAAGGATAAATTTAACCGCTAGGTACAGTAACTCCCATTACACACCACCATGATCAGATAAACCCATCTTACATACATTACGTTGTAGGATTCTCAACTATTTAGGATCACAATCACACAATCCATTACATTTTAAGTGTTCCGTTACTAATTACAAATTTAAATCTTCACATTGTTTTGAATATTTCTCACGAGAAGAAGACTAGAAAATCAAAAAGAAATTTTTTTTCCATATGTAAAATTAAGTGTTTCATCTTACACGTTGATTTGAAAGACAGGAGAGACGTTTACAGATATATAAACTTTTGTCCTGATGTAAGTTATCAATTTAAATTGTACCAACTGTATGACGGATTCTGCAAAATTAATTGATAAGTAGATTGGATAATCGGTGAACTCGTATCGAACCAAGAGAGATCTCTCGTGGCACGAATCCGCACACTCTCGTATAATCTAACAAACCGGTATTATATATATGTGCGAGACGGCTCGAGGCAGCCTGGACCCAACCTGGCCCGGCTCGGAGTGGCGGACGAGTGGCATGATTCTTCCTTTTACCGTACCTTCGCCTATATCGTACCTACAATCTAACGATAGTACTTTTACCTCCAAAATAAGAGAGAAAATGTTGAGTTGGGACATTCCTAGACACATCTTTATGGTGCAGTTACTAACTTGCCAAGCGTGATAATTTACTAAGCATTTGTATTGCATGTTGTCGCGTTTACTAGATAATAATCTTCCACAAATAACACTTAAGAAAATGAAACGATTAACAAGATTAATTTAATTGTTTTTATCGTTGGATAATTTTTTCTATTAGAGATTATATTGAATTTTCATCTTCTACTTAATCTCGAGTTGTCCAGTCCAATTTTAAACATATGCCAAATATAGTTATATTTGACATGAGTTATTTCACAACGCATAAAGTTTTTTCCATACACACATACACACACAAACGCGTGCGCGCGCGCGCGCGATTTCATATTCAATTTGAGCTGTTGGCCATACTCGCTTTCACTTCAACTATAAAATCACATCTTTTTCCTTATGATACAACGTAAAAATATTTCTTAAATTTTCGACAAACGAGTATTCGCTACGTGCATTTGTTAGCTATTCCGATATCTAAAAAAATTGTCATGTGTGTGAAAGATATCCCTTTTCATATATACATGTTTAAAAAGAAATAATTTTATCGCATGAGTGGCGATGTATACCAGAAGAGAGAATTGGTCAATTCAAACGTAGTTATTCGGCAGTATGCCAAAGATGAAAATGGAAACATATCTTGCTCCTTTCTACGGCCCAACCTCACGAGGTCGATGAACTCTGGAGGGAGAACTGTCTGTCTACACTCCCGTCTTATTCATCTTTTCTTTTTAATAATATTGGAGGAAAAAGATTTCTCAGTTCTAAATTTGATTTACGACATTATATACAAGTTACTCTCAAGTTATCATTGTGTTACTACTGATTTCGAAATTTATTTGAGAGTCGAAACAATCTTTATATCGCGACATAAATGAGCAAACATTTTAAAAAAATTTTCTTTATTGTTTATTGCACTCTATAATTATTTAAAATATTGGATACAGTTATTTAGTGATTAAAAAAAATGACGATTTCGCAAAGAAACGCGATATATCTAATAATATACAATTTAAACATCGCATTTATCGATTGTTAGAAGATATCTGATTTTATTATTATGCTTTACTATCGTTTTTGTTTAGAGCGGCGAGTGGCTAAAGCTGAAAATACTCGAGCTACAACCAGAATTAACGAAACTTGGTGCTTCCGCAAAAGAAGCTACGGAACTCTCGAACGCACACGATCAAGTGTTACTTCGATTACAGGTGAAGTTTAACGTATCAAGCTGAATTTTTATTTATGTAAAAGTTATTTTAAATAGTATAGTTAAACATGGATTGCTTAAAGTCATCGTTAATTAAAACTTTGCGTAATCAGAATAAACAGAGTCCGGTGGAAGAATTATTGAGACAAGCTGATCAATTAATCGCGACTCAGAGACCAAGAGCAGAAGTATACACTGCCATGGCGGAGACATTAGGTCAGGCATGGCGTGACGTAAATCAACTTTTAGAACGTCGTAAGGAGATACTCGACCAAAACGTATTATTTCAATGGTATTTAATTGAATGTAATTAATCAAGCAAACATGTAATTTGTATTTTAAATTAATTATTTAATTAAATAAATTTCATTTTACTTCCAGTCGCGCGGCAGAATGTAGAGAAAATATGGAGGCGTTGGAAATGGCATGTAACGACACGTTATTACCGATCGAGATAGAAGCAGTGAAAAGTTTTCTGTCCAAGATCCAAGATC
The DNA here is from genome assembly GCA_928718305.1 of Tetramorium bicarinatum. Taxonomy (NCBI): domain Eukaryota; kingdom Metazoa; phylum Arthropoda; class Insecta; order Hymenoptera; family Formicidae; genus Tetramorium; species Tetramorium bicarinatum. The sequence goes on from OV788328.1 coordinate 12,068,361, forward strand.
TTCGCAAAGATATGTTGGAAGCGTTGATGGGTGCGTTGCGGGAGGGTAAGACGTTGCTGGATGGGCTCAAGGAATTGGTAAACGAAGGCACTTTAGATTCTAGGCCGGATACAATTAAAGATGAAGCTAATCATGGTATGTTTGTATTTAAAAGTTGATCTATAAATAACTGTAAATAATTGTTTAATAATTTTTATTTATTTATTAATTTAGCTAGCTCGTTGTCTCTATATAATAAAATGAAAATTTCTCATATAATGATGATATTTCGACAGCTGTGTTGCGAGTTGAAAAATGGCTGGAAGAACTTCACGATAGAAGACGGCTGATCGAGACATCTTTTCGTAGCAGAAAAACTCAGTTGGAACAATGTCTCGCTCTCGCGCTGCTCGCGACTGATCTTCGTGATCTCGAAGAAATTCTCAACGACAGAATCGCTGCATTAGAGGGCAGTTGCGATCAATTAGGAGATTCTGCATCCAGTGCAGAGCTGCTCCTTTTTGAATTAAAAAAGTTGCAAGTTGAAGCAAAGGTATTCGAAAAGACATCAATTTAGCTAGAATTTTTTTTAAATTTTATGATAAATATATTTTATTCCTTGATCTTTGTATACAATAAAAAAATAATGCACTTTAAAAGAAAAACTCAACGTTTTCCAGGAGTTTCAAGATAGGGCCATTAAAATAACGAAATCGACCGAACGATTAGTGTCGTCGGGACACTTTGCAGGCGAACAAGCGACCGAACAGGCGTATGCGATTCTTAGCACTGCTGCTGATTACGTCAACGATTTAGATCAATACAATACGTTGTTAAATAGGGCACGAACCTTCTTTGATTTTGCACAATCAGTGAGTTTTTAATTTAATCATCCAAGTTTTTAATCATCTATAGTGGAATAATATAATTTCGTAATTTAACCATATACAGCTATTTAAATTTGCTTGCTAATATTAGTCAATGCAATCAGGCTATCACAAAACTGGATCAACTGGAAATTCAGTTAATGACTACGGAGTATCCTTCCTATTCTACACGACTCGCACGTTTTCATGCGCAGACAGTAGCTACTATAGAAGATATCGCTTCAAAGTCATTGTCAGAAGGCTATACACTGCTAGATATCACGGGAAGAGAAGCACCTGGTGCCAAGGTCAGATCAGTTGATTAATTAATCAACGCGTATTTATTATATCGCGCGTTAAACGCTAAAGTTAAGTTGAATCGTCATTAAGCATATACAAATTACAAATCATCCGTTTATTAATTTTTTATTACATTATTGACGTTACATCTTTGTTATCTTTATTATCTGTCGTGATATTTGATTGAAAACTAGAGTAATATATTGAGTGAATTATATGATATCAAATATATATGTGTTTTAGGGTGTAAGAAATACTGTAGAAAAATTGGAGAATCGCAAACTTTGTTTGTTGGAACGGTGTACGGCTCATAAAGAAGAAAATTTGAAGGTTTCGAGAATACTTGCTGCATTTTCAGATAAGCACGACGCATTACAAGCTTGGCTAACTAATACCGCCAAAGTCTTTCTTCAAAAGCATCAAGACATGGGCAGCGATTTGGCAATGGCATGCGATTTTCGTCGAATTCATTGTCAATTGTTAGCTGAATTGGAAAATAAAAGTGAGGAGGTAGATCATTTAGAATTGGAAATTCTTCCAATCATAGAATGCCTGGATGAAATACAGAAATACGAATTACAATTAAAAATAAAGAATCTCGAAGACGAATGGACGAAAACAAAGATTGCCGTAGTAAAAAGAATCGAATTGAGTACCATTTATATACAATTTCACGAAACTGTGGAAGAATTAACTCATGAAATGGATTCTATCGATAACGAATTGAAAATGTATGAAGATGTGTTAGATGAGGCCAAGTTTAATGAACTAGAAAAAAGATGGAAATCTTTTGAGCCTCTTTACAAAAAACTCGATAATCAGGCGAAAACATTTTTCAATGAAGCAAACAACGTAAGCAGCTTATAAAGTGTTCTGTAATTAAAAAAAAAATCTAACGTTATTAATTATTTTCAAGAAATTATACAAAGATTTAAGATATTTTTATTATAAAAAAGTTGCAGCCATATTCTTTCCTTATAGATTAATGACTGTTATCTCGATGTGTCACGAGCTTGTCTGTGTGTTCGGACTCTTTTAGAAAAGTTTGCCAATCGACAATTGGTTATAACCGAATCGTGGAAAAGATGGCAGACTACTCTCCAAATAATAAAACAAAGGCGAATAGAATGTGAGCAAAAAGTAGAAGAAAGTACAAAGGTATGATTTATATTGTAGAATATTTTTTACTTCCTTTCCTACAATTTTTTTTATTTTAGGTTTATATTAAGTTTATTTGCAGCGTAGCATCCGTTTTTAATTAATTAAAAAAAAATAATTCTTTATAAAATAGAATAGGAAGAAAAACGTATAAAAATATTCGTAAAACGTGTTTTATTATTCTTTTTGCTAATTTATATTAATATTGATTTATTCTATTGCAGACGTTAGCGTGGATTACGAAACTTGAGACAACGCTGTATCCAACAATAACAACACGTTCTTCCAGTATAGTTGATATTTTGGATAATTTGAAAGATGTAAGAAAACGGGTTCTATCTGAATTAAACAGAGCTCTTCAGGAATTGGATGCTCAAATCAGAAGCATTCAAGTATTTGTCGATAGAGGTAAGCGAAATATATTTATGTTATATGTTGCATTGATCAAGACATTTAATTAAAATATTTAATTAAATTAAAATATTTAATTAAATTAGGTGAAATTTAATTAATTAATTAAAATTAAGTGAAATTTAATTAATTAATTAAAATATTTATTTAAATTAGGTGAAGCTAAAACAACCGAGCAGATTTCAGGGAGACTTGTACAAATGCGTGAAAAGGTGAACACTATCATCAAAGACTACGAAGTATTATTAGAATCTCTCATTTCTATCTTTAAGAATCTTGAAGAGGTAAGTCAGATTTTCAAACACATGTTTAACGTATATTACAACAATTTATTTCACTTGTACATATGCCTTGAAATATGTAAATTATTCTTTCTTCATTGGTTTTAAGATCGAACATAAAATTGAGGAAGCAAAGCGAGAAGCTGAACATGCATCATATTCTACAAAGCTGATGGATGTAAACAGTTCATTGAACAAACTTGACATGCTAAAAACATCTATTATGGAATCTTTATTACGAGTACGTACAAAATCTGAAGCGATAATCGACAATATTAGACTACAGGAGCCGCTAGAATCAGCAATACAAGATATTGAGAAGCTAAAACGTACAGTAGATTCTATGAGCGTTAAATTCGAATCGTTTCAAACTGAGACGTCCAGCAATCTGGAGAAGCATCGATGTCTTTGCATTTTTAGAGAAGACATTGAAAAGATTAATTCGGATCTACGTGACTTACATGAACAGCTAAAAAATATGGATGGAAGAATTGGTGATAATTTATCGGTATCGAAAGCGACACTGGCTGCTTTCGAGCAATTTGAACAAACGATAACGGTAATAAATAATTAATTATTAAGATAATTTTTTGCGACTATAAAATTACAAAAAAATTTTAATGTCAATTTATATATTTGATACTAGATTTTGGAAGAAAGAATTGAGACTTTTGTAAAAAAAACAGAAGAAACAATTGTACCATTACCGCCACAAGTGACGGATGAAATTTTATCTCTGCGAAACAGATGGGAACATCTGATGAAATACGTTAGAGATATTAAGAAGAGAATGAACTTGAGTATTGAATATTTCGTACTACTGGAAGAAGCCAAACAATGGTTTAGGGAAGGTAGCAAACTTTTAGTAATTGTCGCACGTAAGGCAACCACTGTAAAAGTGCCTGAGGAAACCATCGATTTACTTCGAGAGATTGATGCTTACGTAAAGCCTGGCGAAGAGCAACAGGAAAAGAGAATTGAGAAGCTGAAACAATTATCGACAATAGTTTTCGGTAAAAGCGGCATTATTATTATTTACGTGAAAGTGCATAAATATGTATACCAAACAAATAGAATGTACGTATGAAAAGTAATTTATTTGCAATGTAATGTTTTAGGTACAGACAGACTTCCTCAATTCAACGAGGTGGTAGTGGAAAATCGGCAAATGCTAGATTCCTTTGCAGTTATTTCTTCCGAGTTGCGTACCCTGAGACACAACTTACAGAATGCCGAAGATCTCCGAGAGAAATTGCGAATCGAGAAGCAAGAAGCTGATAAAAAGCTACAAGCTGCTAAAATAGAGATGGCCGCGGCGGAAGCTGCAAAGATGGAAGCGGAAAATGCGAAGAAACTTGCGGAACAGCTTGCTGCCGAGACTTTAGACAAAGCTGCGATAGAAGCGAAAAAACTGAAAGAGGAAGAAGCACGAAAAATTGTACCTCCCATTTCTCACTCCGTCTCCGCCCAAACCGACGAGACGGTAATCGAGGAAACAATTACTTCCGCCGTAACAACGAAAGAAATTCATATTCTTCAAAAGGTATTTTAAACGGCACATTTTCAGTATTAATTTTACAATTGTAAAATTTATGTTATAATATTGTTATAATATTATAGACGGAAATCGAGAAAAATGTTCCGGTTATTCAAAAGGAGTCCACTAGTCCATCAAGGAAGCTCGTCGCTGAGGAGCAACACGACGAATATGCTAAAGAAGCACAAGCAGACAAAATCGTTTCATTAGTTCCAGAATTTACGGTTCCTTTGAGTGACGCGACCGTCCAAGAAGGCAAAGAATTCAGTTTTGAATGCCGTTTAATTGGTCAGCCAATACCAGAAATAATATGGTATAAAGATGGAATATCGATTTTGAATAATCCAGACTATTTAACAACTTATGCAAACGGCGTTTGTACTTTAAAAATAGAGGAGACATTTGCTGAGGATTCTGCCAAATACACTTGTCGTGCATTTAATATTAATGGTTCTGTCGAAACATCGGCTACTCTCACTGTCAAAGGTAACTTGATTTATATGCGCGAGTTTTATCAACAACAGCACGCACTCTACTACTCGACTGTTTATGTTTATGTTTATATGTATGTGTAAAAAATTTTGAATGTAGAAATTATCACGGAAGAACAGCCAAATGGTCCCATTTTCGTGAAAGAATTGCAGTCCTCTGTTGCAAAGGAAGGGTGTTGCCATAAATTAGAGTGCACTGTTAAAGGAAATCCTCTTCCAACGGTACAATGGTACAAGAATGATATCAATATTGACAATTCTCCGGATTACGTTATTACTTTTAATAATGGAGAAGCTGTTTTGAAGTTTGATGAAGTTTTCTTGGAAGACAGAGCTTCGTATACGTGTAAAGCGACAAACCAATGGGGACAGTCATCTACTACCGCTTTACTCGACGTGAAACGTAAGTCTCATGTCAATGTGAAATGTTTAAATAATTATGTATGTTGGCGATGACGCGTTAAAAATATCAATAGACTTTTTTTTAATTTATATAAATATTAATTTCAGCCGCGCAAATTTCCACAAAGAAACCATATTTCGAGGTATCGTTATCAAATGTTATGGCTAGAGCAGGGCAAAGAGTGAAATTGGAATGCGAAGCTAATGGAGATCCAGTACCTAAATTAATTTGGACTCACGATGGAAAGCTAATTGAGGAGAGCAAACATCATAAAGTAAGATGAAAGACATGATTGTTTTAATATATATATATATATATATATATATATATATATGTATTTAGCCTTGTAGCGTAATCATTCGTTCATTATTTATTCAGATTCAAACGGACGGTGCTCGAACATGCTTGATTATTGCGGAGGCTCTTCCGAAAGATGCCGGATGTTACACGGTGACTGCCAGCAATGATGTCGGAGAAGCCGTCGTATCTTGTACCGTCTCTGTGAAAGGGCGTTTGCTCCATGAAACTAGCGAATCCGATTTTGTTTGCAGCGACACAGAACCAATAGTCCCGAAATTTCAGTTACCTTTGAAGGATCTTAAAATTCACGAAGGACAAGCAGCTAGGCTAGACTGCGTGATTGTAGGTCAACCTGAACCGGAGGTAAACTCTTTACCTATTTTTTTATCTTTATAATTTCCTTTTCCATTAACTTTGTGACTTTTTAGGTAATTTGGTACCACGACAAACAGCCTGTGAAAGAATCGTCAGACTTCCAGCTACTCTTCCAAGGTGATCGATGTTCATTGGTTATTCATGAAGCTTTTTTGGATGACGCCGGCGTTTATAAAGTAGTTGCTATTAATTCTGGTGGCGAAGCTTCTAGTCAGTGTACATTAACAGTTACGCGTATGTATAATTATATTCTTTTAAAATTTAAATCTTATATTTATACGTATATAATGCTTTTATTTATAGCGGCATCTCGCATCTCGGACGTAGTCGACCGAGAGAAGAAAAAGGAAGAACATGTTGTTACTGGTTCCGTACCAAAGTTCGTGAAACTTCCGACGGACTTGCTGGTAGCTGAAGGAGAAAATGCAATTTTCGAATGTGTTGTAATTGGAGAACCCAAACCTGATTTGAGATGGTATTCGGACGATGGTGAAATGATTCATAACGGAAGGATTTTGGTGAGCGTATTTGTTATATATTTGGCACAATGTTACTTTTAATGTAACATTTACTGAAATAACCGTATTATATTTTTTGTAAAATTACCATGTACCTAACGTAATAGATTGGAGAAAGAAAAGATGGGACAAGTTTTTTACAAATTTCATCAACGATACCACAAGATAAGGGCAATTACGTTGCAAAAGCCATAAACATACATGGTGAGGCAAAAGCTTTCGCTAGATTGGTTGTAAAATCGCTTGGTGATTTCAAAAGGAATGAAGAATTTATCCAGATGGAAGAAAAATTGATTCAACCAACATTCAAAGAAACGTTTCAGGATAGAAAAGTACTTGAAGGAATTTCAACAAAATTCGAATGCATTGTCATTGGTAAACCCTCTCCTAAGGTAAATATAGTAAATGTAATATATTTTTCTTCTAAAAATTATACATATACTTTTTATTATGTTTTTGCATGATGAAACAAATCTTTATACTCTTTTTAAAAGTCAACTACAACTAAAAAATTCCAATAGAGCTGAAAAAAGTTAATAAACATAAAATTTTAAAATTTGTAAGCATAATGACAATATTATTATGTCCAGTCTTGACAAAATAAGCTTTATAAGTATTATTATGTACGTAAAAAGAAAAGCGCTAAAGAGTCGGATATTATAATCTACGATATTTAGAATAATGTGATTTTTAGTTTGATCACAATTAATAGATAGACGATCACAATTAAGAGATAGACAATAAAGAATATTAAACGTAAGCAATATCAAAAATTATAAACAAGTAAACTGAATAGAATAATATATATATATATATATATATATTTGTATTATAAGATTGCCTTAAATACCGTACAATGAACATTATAGTAAGATCACTTGATTTGTGATTCTTGAAATCACAATTCACAATTTTTAAATTTACCGTGGTCACGTAAACAACGTCCAAATGAGAGGTTGGCCGGCCTGTCAGGACGAGGTAAAAGTAATTTTGTGCCCGACGAGTTATATTTAAACGCGAACAATATACTTGATGCGAAAAGCTCGATTGCAGTCGCGTCGCGGAGCATAAGATGGAACTTTCGATGCGGCGCGAAGCATTGTGGTCTTGTCACCGAGGTACTATGTACTTCATTAATATCTTTTTCATCTCCTTATCAAAGTTGTAAAATGTCGAATATAACAGAAACATAGACATTCATGCATAATTTTTTCTTGATATACGTGTATACGTGTCCAATGTGCTTAACTTTTTTATTCGGTTAATTGACAACGGATTTTATTACTAAGATTTCTTTTTTACAGATTCAGTGGTTGTTTAATGAACGGCCGGTTCATGGGAAAGATTTTTTGGTTTCTGTAAGCGGAGATCGACAAGTTTTGACAATTCCTGTGGTCGGAGATGCACATGTCGGTACTATCTCTTGCGTAGCGGAAAACGCGGCTGGAAGAGCAATTTGTAGTGCTAAAGTAGAAATCGGTAAGTTTATTTACATATTTTTACTTTATATTTTATTTGCTTCTTTTACTAACAGATCATTTTTTAATATTCCAATAATATATTACTTTAATTTTTTTATTTCGTCTGTGAAATGCTGGAAATAATATTAGAAAGTGCAACGGTGTCACAAGTTATTAATACTCGCGTTACCCAGTCCAATGTGGCTCATTCAAAATTCCCAGTCAACGACAGATAAAATAGTCATTTGATGAGGGAATACAGAATTGAAAAGAACATATAAATATATTGGCTGCTACTTTGAAATTTAATAACATCATTTTTGCTTTGAAATTAAATATTTTTGATCTGCCATTGTTATTGACATTACTTTTATATGTTGCATTTATAGCGTGACCTGAATATATAAATTTATAACATGAACTTTTCTTTCTCTCTCTCTCTCTCTCTCTCTCTCTCTATCTATCTATCTATCTAGTACGCAAAATATTAAAGCATTAACCAGTATAAAAGTCTCGATAATCGATAAAGACTCTAGAATCATATTTAAAAGAAAAATTTACAAACGGAAAAATACTTCAAAGAAAGAAACGAGTCATTCTTCTCTTCATCCATCTCTCCTTCGCTCATTTTATACAAGCAGAAACCGTGTTATTTTTATCAGTACGAATACTCGGCGCAGAATCTGGTACCTCGAAAAATATAAATATATTTTCGCAACAGTATCAATCCTGTTAATATTCACTTTAACGAATAATTTTCGATACATGTGCTTATTATCTGTATAATTTATATGATTGTCAAAAATGAATATGAAAAATTAATTAATTTATTAAACCTTAGAAAATATCACAGTTTATATCAATATCATCCACAAATCAGAATGTTTTATTCAGCTATTTATACATTCAAAAATAGAAACTTTTTTTTTAAGATTACGAAATAATCTAATGATTGGTATGGTCTCCGAATTTATTAATTTATTTCTAATTATTAAATAAGAAAGATTAAGATAGAAATAACTATACGAGAAAATTTAAAGTGATATCGTTTATCGGATATCGAGCATAATATGCGCGTATCATTAAAGGGTATAGAATGACAACGATAAATTGGGTCTTGGGTTATATATTGCAGCCGAGTGCTCGATTCACCTATTACTAGGTGAACGATACTATTTCTGTCGTGGATCGGAGGCAAAGTATTTCGTTACTTCGCTGGGTGCATTTCGACCGTGCGGTTGGTACGCTCCAGTACTCTTAGCTTCTTTACATTTTACATTTACAAAGTGAATATTATGTTGAATAAAAGTAAAAAGTAAATCGATATATTACATGGAAAGAATTCAGTTGTTCTTATATAACATTTTTTTTTATTTATATGGGAATCACTAGCTAAGTAATCGGAGAGAATATAAGAAGAAATGTTTAAATAAGCATATATTATATAAATTATATATGCTTATTAAAAACATATAAACATTAAACAGAAAAATTGTTTAATAATGTAAATAGAATTGTTAAATAATATTATTTCTTATTTGTTTTTTATAATTCTTAATTGCGCAATATTGGCTATATATATATATATATATATATATATATATATATATATATCTCAGAATGTATTTAATTATTATTCATACATCAGAAGACTCGCTTTGTTGACATAATTGCATTAATTTCCAGATAGTGAATCAGTGAAGCCGGCTGCAAGTGAAGTGTTCGAGTTAGTTCCACATTTTCCTACAAGCATTATGCATCCTGCAAGCAGTAGCGATAAACACTTTTTAAGTGAAAAAACATATCATGAAGGTGGTGGTGAGAGTCAAGTGCTAACCAAAATGTCGTCGACTGTCACACATTCTTCAACAACGTCCACGAAAAAAGAATTCTTATCATCCACCATGACTTCCACTTTATCGCAATCTGGACGCGAACCTACCAGCGTTTGCACGAAGGCAACTGTGCAAAGTTCCGAACAGTCTACTTCAGAAGACGGAGCACCACCTGTCGTACAGGTAAATATACTCAATATCTGTTATATATCTGTTTTATATGATCTTTTTGTCATGAAGTAATAGCTTACACTTGTTTTATTTTTACATCAAGTATTCATGAACGTGTATATTATCAATTAAAAATATTAACCTTCTAGTCACAAAAAATCGAGGAATATGAAAAAATCGTACAAGAGCAACCTGGTGAGATAAGACAAGAGAAAACCGTTCTCGTGTCTGATCAAACGGAAGGTGTGAAACACGATGTTAAGACAAATCAAATTCAAAAGCCATCTAGAAAACTGATAGCACCAAGATTTATTTCGCCGATTACAGGAATGATTGTTGATCAAGGAACTGATGTAATTCTCGAAGGTATCATTGATGGTGAGTATTAATGTTGTATGCCTCACATTATATTTCAATCATATAATTTATATTTGAAAATTTTTATGTTTTGTAAATACAATATATTTACTGTTATATGTCTTTTTCATGGTTTCGACTGTTTTTAATTTATTTCAGGTTTTCCACAACCGACAATTTTATGGTCAAAGAATGGTCAAGAATTGACATTAAAGGATAATATGAAAACCAGTTATGCTCACAATCACGTAAAATTGGAATTAAAGAATGTCAATGTGAAAGATGCTGGACGCTATACCTGCAAAGTGAGCAACAATGTTGGAAGTGCTAGTAGTACGGCTGACTTGGTTGTTAAAAGTAAGTGATATATACATATCCACATATATATATATATATATATATATATATATATATATATGTATAAAAATTAATAGAGAAAAATTGTAGAATTTATACAATGTGTAAGAGATTTCATTGCTCATATGTACATATATAATTTTAGAAACAATATTTCCTCCGGTTTTCGGCAAACGCCTCAAGGCCCAAGTAGCAAAGAAAGGAGATCGTGTTATTATGGAGGTAGAAATTACTGGTATTCCTGAGCCCACAGTCAGTTGGTATAAAAATGATGTTCCGATCAATGAACAACCACCAAAATTGAGAATTATTCAACAAGGAAATTGTTACACGCTGCTCATAGATAAAAGTATATTTCAGTTTTCATATTCTCACATGACTGAATAAATTTTAACCAATAGTCTTTCATTTTATAATTATTTATTAACATTTAAAGAATAATATATATATATACATGTATGTATAAAATTATAGTCAAGGAAGAAGATGCTGGCAAATATATGGTACGAGCGACGAACGCTGGTGGCGAAGCGCAAAGTATCGCTGATATCGCAGTTTTCGAACCAAAGCCTGATACTATGGTCGAGGTGCACAAGACTGTCATTTACGAAAACATTCAGGATAAAAATATCGTCCAGGTAATTTATCTTTTTTATGACAAAGCTTTATTTATAATATTTATATAAGAACAGTAATGTAAAGCAATAAAATAAAATTCTGAATCAATCAGTATTTACTGTTGTCCCTAAACATTTGTAAAACTATACTTGTACTTAGTCTGAGGGAAAGAGAGAAGAGATATCATCAGGTATTTCAACGAGCGAACAAATACCAGTGACAACGATCGAGTTAGTCGGATTGCTCAAGCCTGTTACAACATTGGCATCGACTACATCGACCCTGCGAAACATCAACGAACCGGAAATAAAAGCTAGTAAATCGGAAACGATTTCATCTATAATCGAATCTCATGCAACCGAAACGAAATCAGAACAGAAGTTCCATATGAAACTGGAACATAAAACTCCATCTATTGTGGAGTCCAAATCTCGAATCGAGCAAACGATTGCGACAAAGGAAGTCGACCGTGACAAAAGAGATGTCATGAAGCCGTTAATAAAAACGGAAGAAACGCGTGATAATGAAAATGTAGAAACTTCTACGATTGCGAAGAAAGATGCATTGAGCTTCTTCGAGTCTATCACGAAGGAAAGTGAAATAATGCCAAAAGGGCCAAAGGAAATGATTAAGCTGACAGAAGATGGACAAATTGAAGAAGCGAAAGTTGAGAAATTAACAAAAAGTTATGAGCGAGCAGCTGTTTATCAAGAAGCGAAGAAACCGGAGGCAAAACCGTCAGAGTTTCAAGCAACAAAGAAGACCGTACAGGATATTTTTACCAAGTTGGAACAAGGATCGTCAGGATCCACTCGCGGAGTGGAAAATAAACTGTTTGAATTTCCATACGAGATCCCTAAGCTGCCCTCAATGGAGATTCAAAAAACTGTAGAGGAAAGGGCATCTTCTGATTCGTCCATTTCGCAAATTCAGATGAAGAGTTCTGAAACGATGATGAAAAGTTTCGATCTAGTGCCGGAACCACCTCCCGAGATATGCTATATGCCCAAACCGGAAGAGCTGAAAAAAAAACGACCTGATATATTCGTCAAAGCAAAACAGCTTCAGGAATCTTTTGAAAAAACTCTCTCGCCGATAGATGCTCCAATCGGAGGTGTAAAGATCTTTCCTATGTCCACTCCAAAAGTATCAGAAGCTGTCAAAGCCGCGGAACCTGTTCCGGCATTTACAATACCACCGCCATTTCAACTCGAGAAGAAAGAAACACGCGTAGAGACATTCGAAGAGACATGCTTAAAGAAAGATGCGTATGAGAAGAAGGAAAGCAAATATTTTAAAGAAGAAAAGACGGAACCATCGAAATACGCTTCAACGTCTATTTTAAGAAGTACTTCTCCTATCAGACCATGGTCTTCGTCATCGGACGTGGAAACCAAATCGCACGTATCTACGGACCTGTCGGAATACAGGTGTCATTCGGCTGCCTCTAGTCATCAAGAGATTTTGACTAGATCTACATCGCCGAAACCATCTGTAGATGCACTAGTAATGGAAAAATCCTGGGCGAAAAAAGGCGCCGATTCAAATAGAAAATCGTGGCCACCGCAAAGTAAATCCGTTCAAAAATATGACTGGAATATTCCTGTTGATGAATATAAGAGCTCTTCGAAAGAATTTCAGCACAAGATTGAGGAAACGCCGGAAGGAGGGATAAAGAAGACTAGTACGGAATCGTCCGCCAGCGTAGAAAAACAGTCATGGTTCACCAAAGAAAAATTCATTGAAAAGATAGTGGAAGCACCTGCTATATCTCCACCTATATCTAAACTAGGTCCTATAATTTATAACGCCGAGACAATTAAAGTTGATCATACTGTAAATACCGTGCAAGAGAAGGCTTTGCTTGAAAAATACACTGAATGCAATGTGGAAAAAGCTGAAACAACACAGAAATTTCAAGATTTCAGCTCGAAACGTTGGGCAGAAGACAAAGAGTTAAAAGCACCTAGCTTGGTAAAAAAGGTTGAGCCAACCATGAAATCGCTTGCGACATCACGTCTTGCGGAAACAGGAGTGGACTCGATCGTATTCGAACGAGGATCTTCTCCGGAGATTGGATATATTCCACCACCCATTGCGAAAGAAAAAACTGTGCTAGAACGTACCATGAAAGTAGAAAAGAGAGTGGAAGAACCACCTGTACTCCCACCGAAAGATGTGCGTATCACACCGCCGCCTGTTCCAGCGAAAAAACCTACCAAATTCTCGCCAGTTCCGTCAAAGTTCATTAAAGGTTCCTTTAGCCATGAAAGTGATTACGAATCCGATTTCGACAGCCGCCTGAAAGCAAAATGGAGACCTTACGAGAGCGATAACGAAGAGCCGCATTATCGAAGGGTCAAGGCACCTGTTCCGAAACAGCCGACGAGGCCAAGATCCACCGAACCAGAGCCACTTCCACCTTCCAAATTCGAGACTCCTGCACAATTTACAGGACCATCCAAATCACTCGTTCACACGACAGAATCTTCCGAAAAAGCAGCAAAAAAAATGACATTTAAACGACACGAAAGGGAATTCAAGCAACAACAACAGCAAAGTCCGATTCCTTTAAAGCCCGGTTCTCCACCGATTTACGTACAGTCGAGCACCAAGAGCTCCGCGCCAAAATCTCCTTCTGTCAAAAAACCAGAATCTCCAAAGTTCAAAGCAAAAGTTTTTCAGCAAGAAAGCGGTTATATGGCGGACACTGATGAGCCATTCCAGCAGAAGGAAAGCCGTGCTACGTGCACTGAAAGTCGAACAAAGTCTTTTGAAAGTTACGAAAGTGATCGTTTGCGAAAAGAAGAGACTTCCTTTGTCCCATCAATTATTTGTAGCACACAGGCGACTTCCAAAGCCGTTCAACAACAACGTAGCTCATTCGAGAAGAGCTATGCATCAGCGACTAGCAGCCTGCGCAGATTCGAATCTACGAAGGTTCGAAATTTCATGCGTGTCCATTTCCGTGTTGCCATTTCCAATTTTTCAATATTTTTTTTATGCTTGCCTAAAAAAACTGATTAATAAACATCAAATCGAGTGAAATAGTTTGTAGATTTTAATATAAACTTTAACTATATGGGATTGTATTAATAAATATGTGTATGCCATTTGTGCTTTTTTTGTGTAGCGTTATATATTCATAAATTACAAGTCATAAATCAGAAGTCTTTACGAAATGTTGTTTGCAGGAAACGGGATACTCCATAAACCAGTTGCATAAAAAATTGGAACCAGAAAGAATTCTGTCAATCTCTCCGGGTCCTTCGAAATTAGTGAAGGGCGACTTCCGCGAGAGCGACTACGAGAGCGACTACGATGGCAGAACATCGTCACGTCATACAGTCAGCTCTGCGAAATTTAGTGTCGCCGATTCAGGTATTACTTATCAATATTAACATTTATATTGGATACAACAATGGAGATTATTCTGTTATAAATATAGCAGATAACAAAAGCAGACAATAAATGATGATAGTAACAACAAATGCATACATGCACATAATCGCTATTTAATCCTGATTGCATTATAACTTTGCGCATTAATAAACACAATCATGCTTAATTTTATTTTACTTTTCAACTAATAATATACAGTCTTCCTTGCAAACTTTAGTCAAGCACAAATTCTCTTACCTTAACTTTGCATGCCATTTCTTCCATTTTCAGGTGATTATCAAGTTTTTCGTCTTTTTTATAATCGCTGTCGCTTGTAATAAATCTATTTTCATATTCCATATTCTACATATATTCATATTTTATATTCTATTTTTCATGGAACATACATCTTCCGCTATTTCTTCATTATAATCGGTTTTATCATCACAAAATCGAGAAAAGTCCGAGATATCGTCGACATTTATTTTATGGAAGTGACATTCAAAACTGAATTAAGATTAAATAATAAGACCGTCAAGATTTGACGGTCTGTTTTAATACTTTAATAAGATCTGTTCGATGTGACAAGTCCGCTACTATTTTACCAGTATTTTTCCTTGATTCTTCTTGTTATGCTCTTTTCTCGAGCTGTCGGAAGAAGTTTGAATGAAGATCACACAGGCAAACTTTTCATATAGGAAAACCAACCGAGCCGAGTTTACCTCACAAGCAACATACAGTAGTCGTACCAACAAAACCAAAGACAGTTCTTCTACCTGGCTCTCCGCCGGAAATCGCTTATGCGCCACCTCAGCCACAGCAACAGTTTTATGAAGCACATACAAGTATGCCGTTTACAAACGCGATGGGCACGGAGACGAAAAAAACCGTGAGGATGGACGAGTCAACGGAGAATGCCAGAAGGATTGTTACCGTTGAGCAAACAAGCCGCATTATTAAGTTCGGTGACACCAATGCTACACCTGTCCAGAAACAGCAAACGGCTAAATATTATGTACCCAAACCGAAAAAATTTGTGCAAGGACAATTTCGAGAATCTGATTACGAGAGCGATGTAGATTCAAGCAAAATTCGACCAAAATGGGCTCCAGCTGATAGCGACACGGAGGAACTATATTATCGAAGAGTTCAAGCACCCACAGGAAAAAGTCCGAGATCTTTGAGCGCACCAGTTAGACAGACACATGTCGCATCGCCGATGGAGTTCGACACCGGTCCTCCGACAACGTCATTGACGCAGATTCGCAGAGAAGATACAGATAAAAAAATCAGTTTCCAAAAATATCAGCAGCATACGACTTCTGGAAAGATCGACGTTTTACAGCCTGGTGCACCGCCCGAATACGGATTCATCTCGAGAAGCGACGTAAAAAGAACAGCAGGCCGTAAGAGCAATATCAATGTTACATAATATTTTTACAATGTCTTCTTGATAGAAGTGTAGATATATTCTTTATTTGCGACAATCGTTGATGACGTGCACTCATAATTATCACTTTGTATCTTTTCCGATGATATTTATTCTCTATTTGACTAATTATTAATTTCTTTTTCCTTTTGTTTGATAAGTTTTTCTTTACTTTCTTGCAAATATAATTTTATACATATATATATATATATATATATATATATATATATATATAGAGAGATTTTACTTAGAGAAATAATTTTTTCCCTTTTTTTGGAAAAGTAGATAAATTCTTGTTCTGTAACACAAAACTCTGAAATCTTCGCAGACATCGCGTCACGTCATATGAGTGATATGACGAGCACCTTCAAAACAAAAACCGAAAAGTTTGTGAGTGATATCCAATCGGATTTGAGACAGGGTAAACCGATTTTGAAGCATCCTAACGACTCCAAGATAATCGATAGCGACGAGCCAAGAACTTATAGAGAAGAATCGCGACTCTCCGAACATGGTAATACCAATACTTTCTTTCTTAATCTAAAAGATAGATTTGGCTCGTTGTATCTGCTTGATTGGTACATGCATTAAATGTATATATACAATTGATAAAAATACAACACAGATCAGACACACACACATCTAACACATAAATTTAAGATCTGCCTGCAATCTGACAATAAGCGTAGAATATATCGTGTGCATGAATAAGTTCATAAATAAATTACATTGATGTGATACAAGCATGTATAATGCTCATTGGCGCGTACAGGAACAAAACAAATTGATCCGGACACTGGACTCATATACTTCAAGTATGATTTTGGCTACGAATTCGGTATCGTGTTACCCGGCGAGGGTAAAAGGACGGTTGAAAGCAGCAAGAAGAGCATTCAAGGACAGAGACGTTCGAGCGATATAGAAGTGCCTATAATTCACGAATTTACCGAGAAGAAAACGAATGGTTTTGTGAAGAAAGGTCAGAAGATAGGAAATAAATTCGGAAGCTCAAAGACTGTCAAATGGGAGCCAACATCGGAGAGCGAGTTTTCTGAAGCCGAAGACACAAAGAATCTCAATAAAAAGCAATCGAATAAGGGAGATATAGAAATGGCGCCTCCAACTCTCGTCATACCTAGCTCTGTGTCACCATCAAGATGGGATCATACAACGCCCAGCCCGCTTTCTCTTAGTCCAAGCCTGCCAAGCCTCTCTCCAAGACAGAGTAGCGCTACTGGACCACCTAGCAATGTGGATTCTGCAGGTACATACCTGCCATCGACAACGCGTGTTGCCTTTATCAATTTCTTTTTGCAGCAATTTCTATCTCGCTTTGCTTTAATCATTTTCATATACACTATGGTAATAATATTCTATTCAGTAATATTATATTATAATAATATTATTGTAGTGTAAAACACTGTTTCTTTCTATTTGTTAAATAATCGCTCGTTACTTTTGCATAATTATAATAGCTCCTTCTTGTAATTTGCATTAAAACTGCATTCTTGCTTTCCTCGTACTCGGATTTTTCTCGAGATTTTCCTAACAAATAAAACAATGTCATCATAGAGTATAATTTAGGAAATAATGTTTAAGTGTAATAAACTTTTTGATACCGCTGAACATTGCTTTAAAATTAGATGCTTCTAACTTTCATGCATTCTAATACATATTGTTCATCATTTATTTAGGTTCTAAATCTACTACTTGCTATTATGCTATTATAGCAAAGCGCGCACGAATCACTTTGTCACTTTGTCACTTTGTCACTTTGTCACTTTATCTAAATTGATTTATTGTCACATACCATTAGTAACATTGCTTCATTAAGTTTCATAAAAAATCGTAGGTTCACCGTGGCCGATTAGTAATGGGATATCATCGAGTAAGGAAGTAATTCAACCTTATCTCGAAATATTGCCGAAGAAAGCTCCTACATTCATTACGGTAATACTGTTAAATTAAAAACATGAATAATATTAAAGGCTCTTTATAAACATTAAAATAATACTTTGTAAAAGTTACTTTACAAAAACAGAAATTTTGGTCATTATTACAGCCATTAAAAGATATCGCAGTAGTAAGCGGACAGCCAGCCAGATTTGAGTGTATCGTTCAGGCTGAACCACAGCCCAATATTCTTTGGTCAAAAAATCGTAGAATCGTCGAAAATTCGAAAAACCATGAAATCCAATATAGAAACGGTGTTTGTCGTCTTACCATAACGAGAGCTTTGCCTGGTACGACATATGTACAACTTCATGCTTGCCTTTTCTTCATAATCCTTCAATACTTACTGTATTAATTTATTTTGCATTTCTACAAAAATTATTTTAATAAAATAACTATTACATATGCAACATTATACAGAAGAAAAGATAATAATTCTGTCAGATATATTTAATTATATGTATACAATTTTCTGTGCAGAGGACGCTGGAACTTACGCATGTACGGCAACGAATAGTTTAGGTTCAACTGTAACTTCTGCCAATTTGGAAGTTCCAGGTAATAGACGATCTATATATGCTCCTATTTCGTAAGGATCTGGTGAGAAAAGGAACACTCGAACGGAATAAATGCAAAGGTGGTGGAATAATAATTTTTAACTTCGGTCTGCTGGTGCCAGAGATTTGCATTGTATCGTATTATTTGATTACTACTTACCCAAGCCACAAACTAATATGGTGAAGGAAATAATGACATATATAATGCTCGATAGATTGTATTTTCATGTGAGAGGAAATTCTTGCAAATCTTTGTAAAACTGAAGCGAATTCTATATCAAAATGTCTCTTCTGCAGAGCTTGCTTCTTGCGTCGGGAATAAACAGCAATTTTTATCGAAATGTAAAGAAATAGAAATGAGTGGTGCTACTAATCACGTTAAAAGGTAGGACAAAAGCGGATTAGACAAAAGGTTTGTCTAATGAGCATAATTATTTCCATTGCATTTTACTCAAATATTCGAATTCTTGTTTTGGCGAAAGCTAGTCAACTAAACCAAGCTAGTCAATAATAGGTATATACAAATAGCAAAAGAAATAAAATGCGCGAAAACTTCTTTATCAAACAACATATAAAATATTTTTATCGTGCCATTGGACAAGTTAAGAAAAGCTTTCTTGCATATTTTATTTCTTACCTGTCTAATATTTTATCTGTTTCAAATATTGTGACTTTTTAAATATTATAAAATATTATATTTTCAATTTACTTCAATTTATTAGCATACTAATTATTTCTTGCCAACATTGTTACAGATTAGAAATACAAGATTTTTTAAAATTACTTTTGCCGAAGGTAGTAGAAGAATGAAAATAAAACATTTCTTATTTTTTTAAACTACAAAATAAAAATAATTAGTTGTTTCAGTCTAAAGATTAATATTATTTTAAATTATTCTATTTGTTCATCGTATGCATGACATTGTTGGAACTAGTCAAATTATCTAAGAAACATTATGATAAGAGAAAGTTATTTATTATTAAATGGTAAATAAATGTAATACTTGATCGCGATCATTATAGATGCGGCTTCTTATTGTGTAGGTTTTCCCATATTAATTGTTTTGGCTTAACTGTAAAAGTTAATATTTTATAGCTACTAGGCGAAATATGGGAATATGGGATTACGGGGCATGTACGGCTATGCTATAAATCGCTATGCTATTAGCTCCTTGCGTCGATAGTTGGCAGAGATAATTTACGCATTTAGCGCGCATGTATATGAATTTAAAAAATACAATCACAAAAACAGCATTTCTTGAACGACATATGAAAGCCCGTTTTGTAAGTTATGTAAATGATTACTTCTCAATATTTAATAAATGACAGATAATTTAAATTAAGATATTTTAATATGTTTTCTCATCGCAAGGGGTTAACTCTTATTTATTACGCTCGCTATTCAACGTGAATTCATAATGATACTTATACATATATTATGTATATAAATAAATGTATGCTTTCTCTACAATCTATACTTAAAGGGTAAATGGTTTAATAAATTATTTCACATTCTTGCCTGTATTCCTTCCTTTTTATTCTGCCTTTGTAATTGTTTTTCTTGACATTTACAAATTGTGATATGCCAGCATTGATGACGATAGAAATCCATAAGGTAAGTCTCTGATTATTTATTTCAGAAGTAAACAGTATTAGAATGTCACAATGAACATTATTACATGTTATTCTTTGGCAAATAATCTTTCACAAATAAGAAAAGTCTTAGGAAAATATTTTATAAATTTATATTTAATCTCAACATTTAATTGCAGTATTAATTATAGAAATCGAGTGAGAAAAAAAATTTTTTTTTAAAGTGTTTTAAAAGAAATGCTTTTTTTAATGATAATATGTTAAATGTGTAATCTAACAAATGTGTCGCTATATTATTTTTCGATTATATCTAAATATTCTTAAAAGAATTTTTGCAAAAAATTTCCCTATTTTTTATTAACTTTATTAATTTTATTACAGACAATATTTTTATATAACTTCAAGCACTTGTGATTAAAAAGCAAATTTATTTCGTATTAAAATTAGATAAACTAGCGGTTAAGATATTACATCATCCTGCATATAAAGAAATAAAGTTTTGTATCTCTTTTATAATAGTTTCTAGATATAAAGTTCAAGATTCATTTCTTACATGAAAAACAGAGATGATCCGGTATGAAAATAGATGGTAAAGTAATCTTGTGGAATGTGGAGGAAAATGTGAGTTGGCAATCCAAAAATACACGGAAGAAAAACAAGCGACCTTATTTGTGGAGAGAGTGTTAATCCGTTTTCTCCGCGACACAGTCAGATAATAAGAATTCGAATGATTACATTACATTTTCCAAACAGCTTTGTTGTTTAATTACAGGCGCCCCATCATCCATACGCAGCACTTACCGCGAAAATCAAAAGAAATGCGCGCTTGAACGGTTTCCACAGGATTTACCAAAATACGTAGCTTTAAAAGATTTATTCTTATCGCAAGACAAATATGTTAAAGCCACTTTGACAAATCGCGAGCAATCATATGAATCTTTTTATGATCTCGGACTGACTGCAGATTACAGGTAGTTACATCGATCATTTAAATGCAATTCACCAAGTTTCATTGTCAAATAATCATCAAATTATATGACAGTTTCATAGACGGAAACAATTGCGAAAACGCAGAAAGAGAATTTGATGCAATGCAGATAGCCAATAACATCGAGCGTGAATTAAATACTATCTACACGAAGAATAGAACTAGCATCGGTAGTTCATGTTTAAATACCAAACCCCTATTGCATAGCTGTGATGGAGAGCATAACGAGAAAAACGGTGAGTACTTGATGAGAATTCGTGCATTTAATAAAATAATAATATTAATTTATATATTTAAAATTATAAATATTACGCATACGTACGAGTATATTATATTATATTCACTTCAATATACATATATGAAAAATACTTATTGTCGGTTTTGCGAAACAAAGTATCGATTTATAGATTATTCCAACTTGAAGAAATTTTATCGCAATTTTCAATTGTATTGCCGCTCCTTAATAATGACTGTTGATTGTTATTGTTTAAAATAAAGTACGATAATAGATGAGGTATATAAGTTTGTGATGTAGGTCGTAGCAGTATGCATGTTACTTTCAATACCTCGGTATTTGAATCATAAAATGCAAAATCATCAAATGCAAAGGATCTCTCGTCATCTCGACCGAGATTATTTCACAGAATCTTAAAATAGATGCGTCGCTATGCGGCATCTTGGACGAAACGCGATGATTCATGCGTGACCCACCTTCTTCATCATTATACCGATGTTCTTGGCGTGGAAATGCGGAATGGTACTTCCTTCCTTGCGTGCATGATCGTAATAATCGTAACTTCTCATAACATTCGCTTTTTATTGATACCGACAATAAATATGTAAACCGCGTTTACATCCAGAAAGCTTAGGTAGATTAATTGCAGTGCAAAGTATACATTACACTTGAAGCTATGTTTCGTTAATGCGTATAAATTCCGGTACTCGAGAATCCAGGAAAGCATACAAGTATCACAATCGGTGCCTGTTACGCTCCGATTCACAATCGGTGTAACATCGGTATGAAACGTTAATAGTTAGATAAAATCATTCTCATTACTTAAGAAATAGAAGATTACAATGAAACTTGTAGTCCAAATGTGTGGAATATCTATAAAACCTTAGAGCACAAAGATTTGTTTTCAAAGTCCACAAAGTTTCCTGAATGGTTTTGAAAATACCATTCGAAGACAGAATTCGAGTCGTCATGAGACAATCTCCCACGTTGTTGTCTCCACTGATATGCGTGCACATGTGTTCAGAATGTGATGTGTAACGACTAGGCAGTTCGACTTGACAAACGCAATGCGCAGGCGGTGCGCTCTCGGAATCGCGATCAGGGGCTGCTCGCGTGGCTAAACTTGGCTGAAGCTATGCACACACGCAACGAGAATGTTTTCTACCGCCAAATTCCGTCCGGAAAAACAGAATAAACGAATAGATCGACCGAGGACGGGTGAAAGAAAGCGAAAGAGAGAAAATATGATGATAATGCGTCAATCTTGAAACGTCAATCCTGTAACAAGTACATACATCATAAATAATAATAATAAGAGGAAGAAGAAGAGAAGAAACTGTAAAGATTTATACATATATCCAACAAAGAGGCGCAAAGAAAAATAAAAAGCGTGAAAAATGAAAAGAAAAAAGAATGTATCGTGCGCGTTCAAGCTTGAGAGTGCTTAATTTTATGGAGGGGAACAACGAAAGAGAGATGCGAGTACGGAGAGGGCAATAAAGATGCGTGGGTGGCTGTCAGTGAGCGGGAGAACGCTGCGTGAGACTTTACCACTGTTTTACCGTTCTCCTCGACAAAAGATACGTTACAAATTAACTATCTGTAAAATTTAACAGACAATTCTTTGAGTTTCAACATAAACATATCCGTGGTTATCGGAAAAATGAAAAGCAGCACTTGTGCAATTCATGGAATATAAGAATAAAAAACAAGCAAGATATGATACAGCATGTTTGTCACATTTTACATAATACATATTAAATATTGATATCTCTCTTAAATATTGATATCGTCCTGTATCCTTCGATTTATATATATATATATATATATATATATATATATATTTATTTATTTATTATAAAGCAGAAAAAATCATTGAAGTTGTTAAAAATATTTTGAACTGTGACTCTCGCACACCCTACACCATTGCTCTTGTTCCTCCTAAGCAACTTCCGCACACGTCGGAGCGTTCAAACGTCCCCACCCTGACTATACGACACCCTCCCCTTCTTATGTTTTAGCCAAGCGTCAAGTCATACCCCGTCCAATTCGCATTCGACCGACGTCTTGGTTTAAAGAATCACGGGGACAAGACTTTTGACGATGACTTGACTTCTGCCGACTGACTGAACTGAGCCGCGGTTACCAGCAAAACTGCGTGTATTGCGGAATAAAGCGAAATAAGTGCGAGTGATTTGCTCCAATTCGTCGTTGTGCATCAAGAGATTGTTTGTTAAATCTCGGGTGGCAAAACACGACGTTAAGATAAAACGGAGATCTTTCTAGATCTTCTCTAGATTAATTAGCAGTTTATTACTATCCAAGTCATATAGTTGGATACAATTTTGTCATCCGAACTCGGAAGATTCACGACTTTACTGAATTTCTCGATCCAAGATGAAGCGACAACAATCTCAAGAACTGCAGAAGCAACAGCAGCAGCAACAGCAGCAACAAACTATCATGCAGGAACAACAGCAACAATACGTCCAGCAACGAACGGAAAGACAAATCACACGACAACAAATGACCAGTCAGCAGAGAGGTCAGTTGTGATGATGTTTGAAAAGTCAAGATATTATATATTCTCGAGCACTTGTCTATCAAATATGAAGGATTCAAGCAAGAAGAACGATACGAAAAATTTATCTCGATAAACTCAAGATTTATTGCAGATTTATTAATAAATTTCGAAAAAGTTACACTTTACAATGTAATTTCTAGCTGTTGCGAGTGCTCGGTAAGAGTGAAAGGTAGTTAGCGGTGTATAATTTTCATAATTTTTAATTTTTAATTTTTTTCTCACAATTTTTCTGCCGAAAAAAGGACGAGAATAAATTCAATCTAGTTTTAATAATATATCTCTCCTGGATATCCCGTCAACGAATACTCGTAATCTATTTCTGTGCAAGGAGCACCGTCCGTGCAAGAGCTCTAAAGATAGTTCTCTCGACACGATCGTTTCAAAAATTCTTTCACATACTGTCTGAGGAATATGGCATCGTGTTACGTACCGTATTAAGAGGAAACGTACATTTGAAATAGCCTTTATAATTTTTTTTTAATTTCTTAACAATTTTAACAATTTGGAAAATTTGTCATTTCAAAGATGGCAGAGAATATTTTTACACTTGAGTCAACGCATTGCTAAGAGGTTAATCTTACTATGCGTTTCACATGCTTAATTTGTTTAGAGATTGAAAAGAAATATTACGTGTACTATATGTACCTATAAAAAGAATCAAGCAAAATGTAAAATAAAAATTAGTGAGATTTTTTTTACTAAAGTAATAGAAAATACCTGTAATTTAACATTGTACTTTGATAAAGGTGATATTGGAAAAATCCCAAATCTAGTTGCAAAATTTACTTTAGAAAAGGTTTTTTATATATATTTTGTTTCCACTTATTTAATTTATTGCAAAAATTCTACGCAAATTAGACACAATTTCATTTAATAGAAAAGATTAATTTGAGGGACTCTTACAGAAATCTAAACAACTGCATTGCGCATTAATATTTTGTGTTACGCATTTGACATTATGTGTTGCGAATGATTTTTTTATATGTAGAATATAATAGTTAGAATTAAACTTCCATTGTCAAAAATAGTTTGACTAAAGCGCGTTTGCCAACTGCGTTATACGTTAAAGAATTGAAGAACATGGACGTGTCAGAGAGTGCTACTGCTGCCAAATAATATAATACTGACAGGTTTATGAATCTTACTTACATCGATGTGCATCGAAACGTGTTGGATTATATTTCAACGTGCGTAAAACTAAAAGACAATGAAAAGTACAGTAAGCAACTCCGTTACGCTAGTAGTTAAAGCGTTAAGCTGCTGTCTTTCACGTACGCAAAGAAGGATTAAATGTTTATGTCAAAAAATCTTATTACAAGTATTTACAAATAATATCGTTATATAAAATGTAATATATTGCTTGAAATTATAATTAAAAAAATATATATCTAGTTATAAACGCTAAAATTAAATGTAATAAGTAAGATTATGCAATTATTTTTATAAACATACTTATTTTATTATGCAAAATTTCTCCATAATATCTACCACAAATTTTACGAAACTTAGATGCTTTAAAAATCCAAACAGCTGATCGTAATACACGCTTGGCATTCACCAGTCAAGATCGACAATCAAAAAGATCGATCAAAAAGAAGAATGAATAGGAAATAAATAAAAGGAGGAAAAATAACGAATGAAAAGGCAAACGAATGTTTCAAGTTAAAAAATTCAATATATGAATGTGCAAAATATGCAAATATTACGCGAAACGTATGTAGATATGAGAGGAAGAGAAATGTTAGACCCGGTTTTATTTTGGTCAGTGACTGCTTTTGCGTAACGAAAGACGCGATTGGTCCAGGCACGGGGTAGACACGTCGCGTCGCGACTCGTCGCGGCGCACAGCGCCGAGCAAAGATAGTTGCGCCTAAAATGGCTCACGGTAACGTGATCCTCATCCAAATGCAAAAATACAATCCCCTGCTCATAGCAGCACGTTACGTCCTTCGTCCCCTTGCGTGGCTCGTAAATCGTGAAACAAACGCTGCTCAATCGAGATGTCGCATACAATGAGAAAAACGATTAATTTTATAATTAAATAGTTAGATCCACTAACTAAATCAATCGCCCAATTTTAAGTAATATAAATTAAGGAAATTTAATATAGAAATTTATTGTACATGTATTATACATACATACAGAAATTAATCTAAATTAATTTAATAATTAAGGATGTGGTAGATATTATGGAGCAATTTACCGATTTTTACAGAAATTTTGCATAATAAAATAAGTATGTTTTAAAAAATAATTGCATAATCTTACTTATTACATTTAATTTTAGCGTTTATAACTAGATATATATTTTTTAAATTAAAATTTCAAGCAATATATTACATTATATATATAAAACGATATTATTTGTAAATACTTGTAATAAGATTTTTTTACATAAACATTGAATCCTTCTTTGCGTACGTGAAAGACAGAATTAAAATAAATTAAGAAAGAACATGCCACATTCCATATTTAAATGTAATAAAAAAAAACATATAAATGTAATATTTTAGATCACGTAACAACTAGCTTTTCCCTTACACATGTAAGTCGATTATTGAATTACTTATTTTTGAAATATTTGTTAATATTATTTACAATTTTGATCGATAGCCTTATCTTTTTGTCTTACAATATTTAATTTCGTTCCTTTACACTTCTCCTTATACACTTTCCATTATCCGTAGCGCTAAGAGAAGATATTTTCTCTAGCAACGAAAATAATTTCCGAATTTGCTTGTTTATTGAGCAAAACGTGTATTTAAATCACTATGCGTCTTCATATAACGTCTGTCGTACTTTCCAATTAGGGTAGAACGAAGCAAGGAAACGAACCGTTCATGAGCTGTTTTTTTCCTGTCGCCGTTACGCGCGATGACGATGCCGCATTTTTTCATCAAATTATATCTACACCGGGACGCATCATAATTTAAACCAATTTACTTATTAGCTTGAGAACGGACCATTGCGAAAATACAGTGGAAGTTTATGATCCTGGACTTCCATTCGGGAAGGGGAATGTGAATTTAATTCCAGATAAAATAGATTAATTTGAACAGCATTAAAACATTCTTTGCATTTTAATTGTGTAAAAGTAAATTAACTTCTTTTTTATTTCTGCAGTTCAAGGAGAGATGGTTATGCAAACGACACCAATGGTACCAGTGTAAGTATTGCGACCTTTACTAATTGTTAACTATAAGAGAAATGTAATTGTAATTGTGTCATTAATAATATTTCTAACATGATTTAAATTCTCGTTAAATTGCTCCGGCAGATTTACGGGTAAACCCGGGGATCCTTCACCACCGATTTTCGAGCGGATCTTCAAAAACGCGAGATTTGCTCAGGGCGGCAACGCGACTTTTGAAGGCTGTGTTCGTGGTAATCCGAAACCATCAGTTTCTTGGACACACAAAGGAGTGCCGTTGCTAGAATCGCGAAAGATCCGAATGTCTTACGAAGAAAAATCTGGAATCGTCACACTTCAAATTAATCAGATTGGTCCTGGTGACGAGGGCGAGTATACGTGCAGTGCAAAGAACCAATATGGTAAAGATTTTTTCTACAAGGGCAATTTTTCCATTTACACTCCATAAACTCTTTAGATATATTTTTTAGTATCAATGTTAGGACAAAATGACACAAAGTTATCCTTCCTTCATTTTTCACACAGGCGAAGCTATTTGCTCAGTTTACATACAGCCAGAGGGATTCGGTCCTCCAGCGCAACAGCTAACAGATAGTTACAGGAAAGAATTTACTCAAAGCTTTCAGACAAGCGAACAGAAAATGCAAACTGGAAGTCAAGTCTTTCAGCAACGTAGCTATCAACAAACGACCGATAAACGAAGTTACGTTAATGGTACAAGCATTGAAGATTTTAAGGTATCATAGCCAAACACTCGACGTTCATTGCTTCGATAGAATAACGATATAAGAACGCATAAAGGAATAATTTTTATATCTATAATAAAATAATAATCTTTATTTCTTTAAAATGCGCAGGTTGACACCTTTGAATATAGATTGTTGCGCGAATCGGAGTTTCGTGATTCAATTACACGCCGTTTCGTGGGTGAATCCGATGTACAGATATCTACCACAGTCGATCGTTCTTTGGGACCGGTCGCACCTCCACAAATCACTCAGAAACCCAGAAATTCGAAGCTCGTTGAAGGATCGGACGCTGTCTTCACCGCCAAGATAACTGGCAATCCGAAACCAAGAGTGAGTTCAAGTCTCATTGAAAGAACTGAAATATTAAAGATGACTTAAAGACGACAGATTTTCTCTCTTCAATGCAATATAATTATTTTTGTCTTTACCTAAATCATATTTCTATATGTCGTCTGTCATTAACGAGATATCTAATCGCGTTTGTAAAATATCTAACGTATTTATTAACTTGGCACTGTTAAATCGTATTCTCGTTGTTGCAGTTAACATGGTTCAAAAATGGCCAAAGAATTCGAGATTCTCAACGTGTGGAGACGAGCTACTCGAATCAACAGGCTACTTTACGAATTCGAGTCGCTCTGCCGGAAGACAGCGGTCATTATACATTATTGTCTGAGAATCCTCAAGGTTGTACCGTTAGTTCCGCTTATCTTGCAATTGAGTCCAGCGATCAAGTAGATCAAGTTCCGTATCAAGCGCATCAAAGGGAATTTATTAAGACTCAGCAGGCAGAGTCGACTATCGAATCTGCCGACTCTAGCAAGGTTCTGCCACCGAATTTTGTTCGTACCATCACGGATAAGGAAGCTACCGAAGGCAAAATGACGCGGTATGCTTCAATTTTATCCACTTTTTGTAATAATAGTAGCTCTCTCTCTCGCTCTCTTTCTCTCTCTCTCTCTCCCTCTAGCTTTTCTGTCTCTCTTAAACATTGTTTAAGTTAACGAGCGATAATCGCTGTTACGCTAATAAATGACACATTTCAGATTCGATTGTCGCGTAACTGGACGTCCATATCCCGAAGTTACTTGGTACATAAATGGCCAACAAGTCGCCAATGATATGACTCACAAAATCCTTGTGAATGAGTCTGGTAACAATTCGTTGATGATCACAAATGTGAATCGTGCCGACGCTGGCGTAGTAACATGCGTTGCTCGAAATAAAGCTGGCGAGACTTCTTGTCAGTGCAACTTGAACGTTATTGAAAAAGAGCAAGTAGTTGCGCCGAAATTTGTCGAACGTTTTGTTACAACAGGCGTAAAGGAGGGAGAACCCGTAGTCTTTATGGCACGCGCAGTCGGCACGCCCATTCCACGTATCACGTGGCAAAAGGTATTGTACGTTCTTGGAATTTTATCTATTCGAATTTCTCTGACACCCTCCCGCGCTCTTCCCAAAATGTTTGCAGGACGGTGTACCGATAACGCCTGGTCCGGAAATACGTATATCGAGCGATGGTAGCGGAGCTTCGACTTTGGACATCCCGCGCGCCAAATTTTCAGATGCAGCCTGGTACCAGTGTACAGCTCAAAATGTAGCCGGCTCCACCGCGACTCGAGCACGGCTCTTTGTTGAGACGCCAAAAGGAACGACCCCGGAACCAAGACGCCTGAATTTACCCCGACCAACGAAAATCATCGAACCAGAGTGAGAGACTTTTCAAGTATATTCATCCACTGAATTGGCAGTTTAATATTACGCTTTCTACCTTTTATTTTATCTTCATTGATGGGATTCTCACAGATGAAACGAATAGAATCAGAGCTTGGTGAATGATTGACATTCATCCTCTCTATAGCAATAAGCTGAATAATAAATGTTTGCAGACCAGCGCCTGGCCCCGAAGTGATTTACTTGAGACATGTGGAACGCGCGAAACCTTACTTGCCGCCCCCTGAAGAGGACAAAATTTATCCCCCGCCATGTTTCATTATACCGCTAAAGGACGTTCATCAGATCGAAGGTGGACGAATTCACTTCGAGGCCAGAATCGAACCGGTGGGCGACCCTACCATGAGGGTGGAGTGGTATGTCAACGGCAGAGCACTTGATGCGAGTGAGTAAACAATTTTTATATCTTGCTTTTCACCTTGCAATCGATTAATGACCGAGGTCAATTCAACCGAGTCAATGTGCATTATCATTTGCGCGCACATCTTTCACAGGTTCCCGAGCAACTTCCATCTTTCGCTTTGGTTTTATTTCACTCGATCTCATTAGCATCGTTCTTCAAGATAGCGGCGAGTACTTGTGTCGCGTTGTAAGCTCGACGGGAATTGCCGAGTCTCGAGCTACCCTCAGCGTAACCCGTGAGTAAAGAATAGATTTATAGATTTCTCTCTCGACAAGCTTTATAGTTGTCTATATAACTATGAGCCTCTTCTCTTTTTTCAGCACGTGCCACGATTGAACAAGCAAGCCAACACCCCGATAGCCTCCAGTATATTCAACAGCTCGAGGATTACAGCAAGTATCAAAGGCAGGAGACCGTGGAGGAGACCTCTTCACAGCGGCCGGTTTTCATCCGCCCGCTCCAGGATCTTGGTGAGCTACAGGAAGGTCGTAACGCCCATTTCGAGGCGCAATTGACACCTGTTAGCGACCCCACCATGAAAGTGGAGTGGTACAAGGATGGAAAACCAATCACAGCCAGTGAGTATTGATTTTAATTCTTTACGAAATTAATGTGAAAAACTATCATTATTATTCACCAGGCTCAAGAATCACTAGCATCTTCAACTTCGGATACGTCTCACTCAATATAATGCACCTACGGGCTGAAGATGCTGGTTCTTACACTGTCAGAGCTGTGAACCGCTTGGGAGAGGCCATCAGCTCCGCGAGTCTTCGTGTCTTTGGTGAGGCTTAGCGTTACGACGGCGAATTATTCTCAAGTAATTGTTCCTTTCTTTTCAATTCTCAATTGTTGATGTCTCTTAATTGTTATGCAGCACGAACAAGCGTTACGACAGACTTGGGTATTCCCGAACAACTGAGATACATAGAGGCTGCCGAGGAATTGGAAGCATATCAACAGGCGATGCACCAGAAGTACGTGCAGGAGCAGCCTGAACCGAGTAGCCCACCGGTATTTAAATCACCGATTAAAGATCAGAGCGGCATCAGAGAAGGCGGATTTGCCCATTTTGAGGCACGTCTTGAACCAATCGGTGATGCCGAGCTCCGTGTCGAGTGGCTGAAGGATGGACGACCTGTAGAAGCGAGTGAGTACATAATTCTCTTCACATCATACATGTGCGTATTTAATTTTTTCGGAATTAGGTTCTCGGATTACGACCTTCTTCAATTTCGGTTACGTGGCGTTGACCATCAAGTATGTAACGATACACGATGTCGGTGTGTACACTTGCCGAGCTTACAACCGAGCCGGTGAGGCTCATACTACCGCTCAATTGAGCGTAATCAGCAAGAATGATGTTATTTATGACAGTCAGCATCCTACTGGTCTTCAAAAAATTCAGTCTCTCGAAGATTCGAGTAGATACTTGCGGCAAACTCAGGAAGAAACCCAAATTACGCAGGCCCCGCGATTCCTGGGTAATCTTAAAGGTACCAATAAGATCGTAGAAGGTCAACGGGCGCACTTTGAGGCACGTGTCGAACCTCAAAGTGATTTGAGTATGAAGATCGAGTGGTACCACAATGGCAAACCCATTACTGCCGCTAATAGAATCCAGACGTATCACGACTTTGGATACGTTTCCATTGATATCCTTCAGGTTCGCTCCGAAGACACTGGCACATACACCGTCGTAGCAAGAAACTCCCGTGGAGAGGCTCGTTTGTCAGCCAACATGACTGTAGAGAGTAAGATATATACAATTTTATTTCGGCATGATTTGAGAGAAATTTGTAAAGAATCAGCACGTAATGAGTTTCACTGATTCTTCGCGTTTCAGCGCGTTCCAGCATAGACACCAGCAGCATGCATCGGGGTACTTACGAGAAGACTCAACGTTTAGAGGACTCCAAGTTCATCGAGCCGCAATATCATATCGAAGAGATCTCCAAATCAAAGCCAATTTTTATCCAGCCGTTGAGTGATCCTAAGCCAGTTAGCGAGGGGAAAAATATTCACTTGGAATGTCGTCTGGAACCGATGGGCGATCCTACGATGAGAGTTGAGTGGTTCCAAAACGGACGACCGGTTACAGTCGGCTCTAGATTTAGAACTTACTACGACTTCGGTTTCGTCGCACTCGATATAGTACACGCTACCGTTTACGATTCCGGTGAATACACAGTCAGAGCTACTAATCATCTGGGTACCGCGCATACCTCTGCCTGCGTTAGAGTTATCGGAAGATCTGACATCGTCACCGAGACGCAACATGAACAGTCACTCGAGCAAATACAAATGTTGGAAGATTCATCAAGGTTCGTTTTTATCGTCCCCACTGTAACTCGTACCTTTTTACAGTTTTATTTGTTATTTTATGTATGTATCGTATGCGTAGGTATCGCAAGACGCAACAGGAGGAGGTCACCGTGATGCAAGCACCTCAGTTCACTCGACCTCTGCACAATATCGAGACGGTGGAATTGACCAACGTTCATCTCGAATGTCGTCTTCAGCCAATTGGTGATGCGACTATGAAAGTCGATTGGTTCGTTAATGGTCGACCGGTCAAAACTGGCCATCGATTCAGACCATCTTACGAATTTGATTACGTGGCTCTAGACATCCTTGGCGTTTATCCTGAAGACTCTGGTGTATATACCTGTCAAGCTAGAAATCAGCTTGGAGAAGCGGTTACTTCGTGCTCTGTAAGAGTACACGCCAAGAAGGATTTAATTCTGGAATCTCAACATCCCGAAGGATTGGAAAGAATACAGTACTTGGAGGATGCTTCGCGATACAAAAGGCATGAACTAGTGGATGAAGTCGTTAATGTAAAGCCCAAGTTCATTACAAAG
This sequence comes from Tetramorium bicarinatum, assembly GCA_928718305.1. Lineage (NCBI taxonomy): Eukaryota > Metazoa > Arthropoda > Insecta > Hymenoptera > Formicidae > Tetramorium > Tetramorium bicarinatum. The sequence continues at coordinate 12,101,398 of OV788328.1, forward strand.
CCGAAAAACCAAGAAAACCTACGAGAAGGACAACATGCTCATTTTGAGTGCAAATTAGAGCCGGTAACGGACTCGAATTTGAAAGTCGAGTGGTTTAAAAATGGCCGTCCAGTAACGATAGGTAATTTCTCAGTCTTATTACGCTCTCCGCTTTCTATAACAGTATAACACAAATGCATAAACGCATCGCCAATTATCCAACTACATTTTTTTCTTTTCTCAAATTTATCAAAATGTTTAATTCGTGTATTCGTTATCTCGAATTATATACAATTTTGGGGCAAATCAATTTCCAGGACACCGTTTCCGTCCGATTCATGATTTTGGTTACGTTGCATTGGACGTAATTGATTTGATTGCCGAGGATTCTGGGACATATACCTGTCGTGCTGTTAATCTGGTAGGAAGTGACGAAGTACTCTGTACCTTAACGTGTCGCTCGAGCGCACAAATATTGACGGATACGCAAAACGAGCTTGGACTCGAGCAGATTCATTATCTTGAGGACAAATCCAAATATCATAGACAAGAAGTTATTGAAGAAACTACCACTCAAGCGCCTATTTTCACAACTTCGTTAAACAATGTCGAGATAAAAGAAGGCCAGCGAGCACATTTTGAATGCAGACTTATTCCGGTATCCGACGCAACAATGAAAATTGAATGGTTCCATAATAACAAACCAGTAAAAGCAGGCTCAAGATTCATCGAAACAAACAGCTTTGGTTTCGTTGCTCTCGATATTATGTACGCGTATCCCGAAGATTCTGGAACGTATACTTGTAGAGCTAGAAATATTATTGGTGAGGCCATCACGTCTGCAAACGCTATCGTTCACTGTAAGCTTCTCTCATCGCTATAACATTTGTCTGATAATTTCTTCCAATATTGGTAGTATTAATTCACTATTTTTTTTTTACCAACAGCTAAAAAATCAATCTACACTGAGACTCAAAGTGAAGAAACTCTTCAACGTCTTCGCTCGTTGGAGGACACATCTCGTTATCAACGTAAAGCTACAACCGAGGAAATAATTACGCAAGCTCCTGTCTTTACGATGCCGATAAAAGATCTCCGTGTTGCTGAGAATCAGGCAGCGCATTTCGAGGCACGCGTTATTCCAGTTGGAGATCCCAAACTCAAGGTGGAGTGGCTACGTAACGGAGTTCCTATTTCAGCTTGTAAGCTTAACATTTTGCAAATTTATGTGTCAAGATATATCGTATCAATCGTCTCATATTAAAATTCTTTCAAACATATAATTATTTATTATTAAAAATTTTTTTAAAGCAAATCGTGTGACGACCATGCACGACTTTGGATACGTCGCCTTGAACATGAAGTATGTCAATCCTGAAGATTCAGGTACATATACATGTCGTGCTGTAAACGAACTTGGAGAAGCAGTTACCTCAGCAACATTGTTCGTTCAGTGTAAGTATGTCGTTAATTTAACACACAATTCAGATATACGAAGATCAGATATATATATATATATATATATATATATATATATATATATATATATATCTAATGAAACGTACATTTCACACAATTCACAAACTAATTTTAGAAATACAATTAGTAATACTTAATATTTTATAAATTTAGTAGACTGTCCCGATATTAATTCTAACATTATTAACATTATATATAATTTTCACTATACATATGTATACATCATTAAACAGAATGATGTTTAAAATCCTGTATCGACTTGCTATGGAAGTGTCGGTATTACATTTCTTACGTTTTATTCTTACTTGAATGGTTTGATATATATTATTGTTAAATTTATTTGCTACTATCTGTAGCAACAAACAAGTATTGCATGTCTGCCTGAGATACTGCGAGATACTGCGTTATTTTATTGAATTCATTGGCGTGTATGATCTCCTTTGACGATTCATACAACTGAGCTATGTCAAAAATTCTTCTAAAATGCAGCCAAAGCAGCGTTGCAGTTCGAATCGCAACACGAGAGCGCTTTGTCGAAGCTTCAAGCCCTGGAGGATACCAGCAAATATCAACGTCGTGAGGAAGAGGAGATCGTGGTAAAGGACAAGCCATCCTTTACGGTTCAACTGAACGGACCGACCAGCCTGATTGAAGGGCAAAGCGCACATTATGAGTGTCGCATAGAACCTTACCCTGATCCCAATATGAAGGTGGAATGGTTTCACAATGGCAAACCGTTATCTACCGGTCACAGGTACAGAACTATCTGCGACTTTGGATTCGCATCGTTGGATGTATTGACCGTATATGCCGAGGATTCGGGCACGTATACTTGTCAAGCCACCAATAAATTGGGTTCGGCCAAGAGCTCGATTAATCTTGATGTGAAGTGTGAGTAATATAAGAGCGCCTGATAACGTAGCTTGGATTAGCTACGATCTTATTGCGTGTGTATCATTTGTGTTTCGTTAAATTTATATAACTTTAATTTACACATTATATTTCACTTCGTCTTTTCTCGTCGTATCGATTTGACTTTTCTCTTCCCTATGTCGCTTCGCATTAATTAATTGAAATAAAAAAATCTCTTTCTAGCTCGAGCATCAATTATTCATGATACTCAACATGAGAGCGCATTGAAAAAGATACAATACCTCGAAGATGATTCAAGATATAAACGAGTGATCGAAGAAGATAAGATTATCGCCGAGAAGCCCACTTTCGGACGACCATTGAAGAATATCGAACATCTCCCAGAGGGCAAAAGTGCCCATCTCGAGGCTACGTTAACTCCCGTAAATGATCCGACGATGATCGTTGAATGGTTTAGAGATGGACGTCCCATTCCTCAGGGGCATAAATTTAAAACAACCTACGATTTTGGATATGTCGCTCTCGATATTCTGTATGCTTATCCTGAAGATTCGGGTACTTACATGTGCAAAGCGAGAAACGCTGTTGGCGAAGCGGTCACTACTTGCGTAATCAGCGTAGATTGTGAGTAATATTTTACACTATATACAATATTTATTCATCATCATAGACTAAATTTCGCGTGATCTCTCTGCGAGAACCCGTTAAATAAAAATAATTTTCTCGCTTCTGTCAAAACAAACGAGAGACAAACGAGATAAGCGAGATGATTTTTTTTCATATGTTTACTTTGCAAAATTTACCAGTGTAGACGAAATTTTACATCACTTCTTAAAATGCTTTTAATTAATAAAAATGCAGATACATGACTTAACAATTATTTTCACTTGTATAGCAAAACAAGGCTTATATCTCGACACATTGGATGCACAACGTTTGCAAAAGATTCGAGAATTGGAAACTGTCCAAGTCAAAGAAGAGATCGAAAAAGAGGTTATTCATCAAAAACCTGTATTCCTAACGCCGTTGAACAATCTGGATCACCTCAAGGAAGGCGAGCACGCTCATTTGGAATGTCGTGTCGAGCCGATTAACGACCCAAATTTAAAAATTGAATGGTATATTCAATATTTGATACGCACGAATGATACAATATAGCACCTATAAGCGAAGAAATATTTATCCAGAATTTATCTGTTTAAGAAGTAGAATAAAAATGATACAATGATATCACAACAGTAGCTTTGACACGATGCCGAATAATTCTGAATCAATTAAATTCTTTTTAATTTAATAGGTTTGTCAATGGAGTTGCGATTAAAACTGGCCATCGCTTCCGTACCACACATGATTTCGGCTATGTAGCTCTCGACATTCTTTATACCTATCCTGAAGATTCCGGCACTTATATGTGTAAAGCATCCAACTTGGCTGGCGAAGCCGTTAATACTTGCACTATCAAAGTCGGCTGTAAGTATATCTGTAGTATGTCATATTGTGTGTTACATCATACATGCTAGTAATGTTATGCCTATGCTAACTTTCCTGCGTAATTGTTAGCAAGAAATGCAGAATGTCCGAAGTATAAACCTGCAAAGAACTTGAAAACATTCATCAGCAACGATAAAATTTATCAACAAGAAAAAGATTATCTGCCGAACGAATAGCGGTGATACTTTATAAAGAATTTTACAAAGAAGAAAAATTTTCGGTAAAATATATAAATTCGTAAATTTTGCAATCTCAAACAAGTTCTGTCTTACAGACGATAAAAATATCGTGACTCAAAGAATTATTAATTAACCATGTCATATGATATTCCAAGATATCGTATATCGGGTTAGATGATTCTATCTCTTTGGATCAAAATTGATCGTAAAATCAGATTTATTTTATTTAAAAAAAAGCAAGCATAAAATTGATCTTGAAAACACTTGTTAAGGAAAAAAAAAACAAAATATCTAAGGTTTATTTTGCGATTTATCATAGCACGACGAAGTATTCTTTTGGATACCCAACATCCAGATGGTCTAGAAAAGATTCGAGAACTAGAGGCCCAGGGTCATCCTGCGCGATTAGAAATCGAAGAACCGCCAGTAACACCGCCGAGATTTGTGACTGAGCTTAGGGTAAATAAATAATAATAATAACAACGATAACGACACATGAAAACGATTATTATATAAATTATAATACAGTAAATATAAAAGGTTTAACAAATAAAGCAAATGAAATAAAACACAAAATATTTTTCTTAGGGCACAACCGAAGTATATGAGGGGCAAACAGCTCACTTTGAGTGCCAAGTAGAGCCTCTGCACGATGCAAATCTAAGAATTGAATTCTTCCACAACGGTAAACCGTTACCATCAGCAGCACGTTTCCACGTGACTTTCGATTTCGGATACGTAGCTCTGGACATTGGTCATGCTGTACCGGAAGATGCAGGACAATATTCTGTACGAGCAATTAACGCCTTGGGACAATGCGTATCATCTATCGAGCTTAAAGTAATTCCACGAGATAATATTATTCTGGATTCTCAACGGCCTGAGGGAATGGACAAAATTCGAGAGCTTGAAGCCCAACAGCCATGGAAGAGACCGGATATTCCAGAGCCTCAAACCCGGCAGCGGCCAGTCTTCACTCAACCATTGCAAAATATCGATGGCATCGCCGAGGGTCACACCGCCCATTTCGAATGTAGACTCATACCCGTGGGTGATCCCATGCTCAAAGTGGAATGGTTCAGAAACGAAATGCCCCTTGAGACAAGTAAGAATCGTTAGATATCGAATTCGAAATTCAATATTTAATGTCAAGACGCAAAATATGTACAATATGTTCAATATAATATTGCACAATGTATAAGTATTTTATGTAGAGTTAATTTTTTATTGCAATTCTCTCAGGTTCACGAATCACAAAGGTGCATGACTTTGGCTATGTGTCTCTGGACATCGCTCACGTGCGTGATGAAGATGAAGGCGTTTACATGTGCCGTGCGTCTAATCCATTGGGCGAAGCGGTTACCACAGCTTCAATGAAGATTAAAAGTAAATAACTTTATCTATTTAATTTAATTTAATTAAGCTTGATCAAGATTGATATTCAGTCTTAAATATACGATATTTAATAAATCTATTTAATAAATTATTCACGTATATATAATACGTACGCAGCTAAGGCGAGCATACAGTTAGATACTCAGCATCCAGAGGCGCAACGTAGAATCGCTCAGCTAGAAGCCAAGGAAGTTGGACGACCCGAAGAGCCGGAAAAGATGTTCGATAAACCAATTTTCACGCAATTGCTAACTGGGCCAACTGAACTTTGGGAAGGACAAATGGCTAGATATGAATGCAGAGTCGTTCCTGTCGGCGACGCGAGTTTAAGATTCGAATGGTATATGAACGGAGTCGAATTAAAAATGGGTAAGTGTTCACTCTTTGATAGATTACCATTAATTTTTATAGCGGATCATTATATGACATTAATAATAAAAAAATCATTGTATCGTGATAATTAGGTTCACGTTTCCACGTAAGTCACGATTTTGGATACGTAACGTTAGACATTCTAAAAGTTATCCCCGAAGACTCTGGAGTCTATACCTGCAAAGCGATCAACAATGCAGGAGAGGCAGTATCGTCGATTTCCCTGAAAGTAAAAGCACGTTCAGCTATCGATTCCGACAGCATACAAGCGGACGCGTGGCAAAAGATTCAGCTAAAGGAAGCAGAAATGAATAAAGTGCCGGAAATGTTTGTCGACACAACGCCGCAGCAAGCGCCAGTTTTCACCAAACACCTCGAAAGCTTCGATAAATTAGTAGAGGGTCAGCGTGTCTATTTGGAGGCTCAAGTGGAGCCGCGGGCGGATCCCAATTTGAGAGTGGAATGGTTCAAGAATGGTGTAGCTCTCCAGACTGGTACGAGGCTTCGTAGTACGTTTGACTTCGGTCTGGTAACGTTGTCGATCAACGGACTAAGACCCGACGACTCCGCACTTTACACATGTAAGGCAACTAATCTTTTGGGAGAAGCCGTGTCGACCTGTAGTTTGAAAATTGCCGATCGTCACTGGTTGTTGGGAGATACCTTGCATCCTGACGCTCTGCCGAAAATCGATGCTTTGGAGCAGCCCCAGATAATCTCTACCGAGCAACCGGAGCCTACTTACGAAGAACCGGTCTTCATTACTCACTTAAATAACGTGGAATGCATCGAAGGTGATAACGCTCACTTCGAGTGCAATGTAGAACCGTCGAAAGATCCAACTATGAAGATTGAATGGTTCTTGAACAATAAACCCTTGCCGACCGGTGCGAGATTTAAGAGCACCTATGACTTTGGTTACGTGGCTCTGGACTTGAATCACGCCTACGAAGAAGATTCTGGCGTGATTACCGTCAAGGCCACAAATTCGAAAGGAACAGCACAGACGTCCGGTACCTTGAAGTGCACCAGCAAACAAAACATTTATCTTCAAACACAACATCCACAGGGAGAAGTCGGGCTTGAGAAAGTGAAAGAAGCCGAAGACGCTTACCTGTCGAAATACAGGAGACCGGAAGAAGCTCCTGAGCACGAATATCCTAAGCCGATCTGGACGGTGCCTCTCGGGCCCGAGTTTAAATTGGGAGAGTCCGAACCGTTGCATCTAGAGGGACAGGTCGAGCCGAAAGATGATCCCAATTTAAAGATCGAATGGTACTTTAATGGGAAACCTTTAGAGCACGGTTCACGCTTCAAAATGACTAGCGATTTTGGATTTGTCACTTTGGACTTGACGGACGTTTATGAGCGTGATTCTGGTATCTACACTTGCAAGGCCTATAACAAGGCAGGCGAGGCTTTCACTTCCACGACTATTTATTGCTCCACCAAGGAGAATATCATCGAAAAGTCGCAGCACCCGAAAGGCAAGGAAGGCCTCGAAGCGATTCAAGATCTGGAGGAATCTCTGAAACGGCAAGAAGGGGCCCCCCTAGGAGAGGAAGAAGGTCAACCGCCACAATTTACATCGCAGTTCGACAACTTGACCAATCTCTCGGAAGGAGAGATCGCTCACTTTGAGGCATCTCTCATTCCTACTGGTGATCAAACTATGGTGGTTGAGTGGTTCTACAATGGCAAATCTTTAGAAGCTAGTCACCGCACGAGAACAGTTTACGCTTTCGGCATGGTTGTCCTCGAGGTTCTCGGCACTAAAATAGAAGATTCGGGCACTTACACTTGTAGGGCCACTAACAAATGGGGTAAGGCAGAAATTAGCGTGCAACTAGAATGCATCGACAAGTCCAAGGGACAGAAACCTAAATTCACGACGCAGATTCAATCCTTGGAGGGTTTGAAGGATGGTCAGTCGGCTCACTTTGAGTGTACTCTAATCCCGGTGGGTGATCCTCACATGAAAGTCGAGTGGTTCCACAATGGAAAGCCTCTAAGACACTCGTCACGTTTCAAAATGGTCTCTGATTTTGGCTTCGTAGTTATGGATATTGCCGGCGTGATGTCTCACGACACCGGAGAATACGTTTGCAAAGCTAGCAATAAATATGGCGAGGATTATACAAAAGCCACCATCAACTGCTTCGGCAAGAGTGGAGTTTACCTAGATTCTCTGCAGCCAGACTCACTCGCTAGAATTCGAGAGCTCGAGAGTTATACCGGAGAGCAAGCGACCACACCTACGACTCCCGTCGCTGAACCACCGAAATTCATTACGCAGATCGCTGACATTGCGAAACTGGTAGAAGGGCAGTCCGCGCATTTCGAGGCCAGACTGACGCCGGTGAACGATCCCGACTTGAAGGTCGAGTGGTATTACAACGACAAGAAACTTCCTCACGGCCATCGATATCGCACCTTCCATGACTTTGGTATTGTTATCCTAGACATACTCTATTGTTACGAAGAGAATTCCGGGGTTTACGAGTGCAGGGCCGTTAACAAGTATGGCGAAGATTCTACAAGAGCAACGCTCAAATGCTTCTCCAAAGCTAATCTCGTTTTGGAATCGCAACTTCCGAAGGGTATGGAGGGTGGCTTGGAAAAAATTCAAAATCTCGAAGACTCGATGATACGTACGAAGGACGAAAAGATTGTAGAAGAACGTGGCAAGGCTCCTATGTTTACTGTACCATTAAGCAACATCGATGGTTTACGAGAGGGGGAAAGCGCGCATTTCGAGGCACGAGTAATTCCTACGGACGATCCAAAATTAAAGGTAAATTAAATTTCTTTGCATCTTCTTTCAATCTGTACACTATATTATATGCCGATTACATTAGGCATACGTTTGTACGTATGTCTGTACGTTTTAACGGGCACTGTATTGTTCTCTTTGTCACAGGTCGAATGGTTTTGGAATGGTAAACCATTGCGAACAGGATCTCGTTTCCGCACTTTTTGCGATTTTGGTTTCGTTATTTTAGAAATCTCTCCTATCTATCCTGAAGACTCTGGCGAATATAGTTGTAGAGCGACAAATGATTATGGGGAGGCGGTAACGACGTGCACGATGAAGTGTACGGGCAAACGTAGTATCATTTTGGAATCTCAGTTACCAAAAGGTATGGAGAGTACGATCGATAAGATCGCTGAGTTGGAAGGTCTCGGGGCTGTTCCGGGTCAGATTAGTCCCGAGGATGACACTGGTAGACCGCCAGAGTTTATCACGACTCCATCCGACTTAACTCTGGCTGAAAACTCTCTTGCTCATTTCGAATGCCGGCTACAGCCAATCAACGATTCCAGCATGAGAGTCGAATGGTTCCACAACGGCAAGCCTCTTCTCGCTGGTAGCAGAGTCAAGACGATTCATGACTTTGGTTTCGTCATTCTCGAAGTCGCAAATTGCTATCAACGCGATTCCGGCTTATATACCTGTAAAGCCACGAATCGTCATGGCGAAGCCACAGTGTCGTGCAAGCTTCAAGTTCGCGGACGTCAGGGTATTATCCTGGAGCCTCAATTACCGAATAACTTTAAAACCGGCACCGAAAGTATTCAGAAATTGGAAGAATCTCTATATAAGAAAGACGAAATCTTGGCGGAGGAAGAAACACCGAATCCACCGAGATTTATTGTCGAGCTTAAAGATATCGAAGTGGAGGAAGCTGGACCGAGTCACTTTGATTGTAGAGTCGAGCCTGTGGGTGATCCTACTATGCGTATCGATTGGTTCCACAACGGACGGCCCTTCGCGACAGGCTCTCGGGTACATCAAATTAATGATTTTGGATTCATATCATTGGATATGTCGTATACGTACGCACGAGACAGCGGCGAATATGTCTGCAGAGCTACCAACAAGTGGGGCACTGCCACTACTAAAGCCACCATTACTTGCAAATGTAAGTATTTAATATTTCGGGCTCTTGCACATCTCTTTTACAGCTCAACTTATTATTCAACGTAAAATCATCTCCGATTATATTTCTTTCTGACCTCTCTCCCTCTCTCTCTCTCTCTCTCTCTCTCTCTCTCTCGCAGCTAAGAAAACGATAGACTTTGACTCTCAATTGCCAATGGGAATGAGCGGTGAAAAGTTAAAAGAACTAGAGCGAGGACCAGTTTCTCAAGCTCCTGCGGAAGAAGCACCGCGACAACCGCCTCATTTCATTACGCAAATCCAATCGACAACCGTCGACGAGGGTGAACCGGTCAGATTCGAATGCCGCGTCGAACCTAAGGAGGATCCGAATCTACGCATCGAGTGGTACAGAAATGGTAAATTGATACCTGCTGGGCACAGATACAGATCGGTTTACGATATGGGATTCGTGTCGATGGACATCTTATATGTCTATCCCGAGGATTCTGGCGAATACGTTTGTAAAGCCATCAACGACCTTGGAGAAGATACCACTCGAGCTGCCGTATCTTGCAAAAGTATGTTACTTTTCACTTTTCATTCTTTAAGTTTCATTAGTTGTATCAAAGTGCACTTGTCAAATAACTGTTTCTTTCACAGAATTACCGAGCATTATTCTGCAAAATCAAGTACCAAAAGGTATGAAAAAATCCGAGGCCTTGATGCAGATGGAAGCGACAATTAAAAAGTACACTTCGGAAATTCATTTAACTGAAGACGATCTATATGATGCGGACAAGAAACAACCGCCTCGTTTTGTCACGCAAATTCAAGATCAGACAGATCTTGTTGAAATGAATAGTACTAAGTTTGAATGCCAATTGGCGCCCGTGGGTGATCCACATATGAAGGTCGAATGGTTCTTTAATGGGAAGCCATTACCCCATAAGAATCGATTTACGCCTATTTATGATTTTGGCTATGTAGCTATGAATTTTGGCTGGGTCTATCCAGAAGATAGTGGCGAGTACCTATGTAGAGCTACGAACCTTTATGGTATGGACGAGACTAGAGCTATAATCAAAACTGCGGGAAAACCAGGAATTATCTACGAGTCTCAACTTCCAAAAGGCATGAAGAGTATTGAGAAGATCAGGGAAATGGAAGCAGCATGGCAAATGTAAGATACTTATTGTACATTTTTTTTTTGCGCGATAAAAACAATTTCTTTAAGTAATTAAACTGATAAAACACGTAATATTTATTTTTCCATCTTGTACATATACTTTGTCGAGGAGAAAAAAAAAGATCGTTTTCGCACCGTATTATAGCAAAAGATCGCACCGTGGCAATGCGAACAATGTGTGTATTATTTAAAAAATTCTTCGTAATTATTTCTAGCGTTCCCGAAGAGGAAGGTGAAGAAGAAAAAGTACGCTCGGCGCCTGTTTTCGTGAGCAAACCAGAACCGGTGACGGTCGAAGAAGGTGACTGGTCAAGATTCTGTTGTCGAGTCACTGGACATCCAAGACCTCGAGTTATGTGGATAATCAATGGGCATACAGTAGTCAATGTAAGTTTCGAAATATCACTTTTGATACGTTAAATGAGATGTTGACATTTCTCGCGGAAATATATTTATGTAATGTAATTATATTAAATTTGCTCCCCTTTCCTACAGGGATCCCGTTATAAATTAACATACGACGGTATGTATCATCTGGATATACCAAAGACCAGGCAATACGATCATGGTAAGGTGGAAGTGATTGCAAGGAGCTCCGTCGGCGAAGCACGTACGGAAACGACTCTAACAGTCAAGCAGAGAAGCGACGATTACCGTGGTGTATTGAAAAATTCACCAAGACGTAAGTTTTCGCTTCAACTGTCATACACATGTATGCTCGTGAATTCTTCGTGCCTTACACAGTGAGAGAAGTAAGACACTACTTTTATAGAGCAATGATGACATTGTGTATGTAAAAGAGAATGTGAAAAGTGTGTAAATTAAATTAATTTAATTAACTACTTTTTGTAACTTGTTTGCAAAACACTACGAAGAATTCATGCGCACAATATAATACGTTGACCGGATTACAACGATACAAATATATCACACGTGAAAATGAAAAAAAAAGAAGCGGTTGTAAGCCTCCAATAACGATTCGCGTGAGGCGAGCGTAGATTGGAAAGTATCGAACAACCGAAACACAGTACATATAATATATATCGATACGACACATGCATTCTATTCGACTACAGAAAACACTCTAGACCATTCGAACATAAATGAAATCCCTTCCTTCCTGCTCTCCACATCTGGCACTCCAAAACCACGAAAATTACCTCAAATCCAGCAGCTTCTTCTGCTTCTCCTTCTTCTTCATCATGGTTGGAAATATCGACGGGATTATTAGAGTGATATATCGTCTTAGATCAAAGGTATCGTATCTCTCACATCGATATTCAGGTATGGAAAATATAATCGTCGGAAGAACCTTAGTATTGTTTCATATTTTATTAATGTTTTTTTTTCGTACAAATATTATCATATATTGTTGCGCTGGAGAACACGGGTTTATTGCTCATTAATTGTTAATTAATCTCACATGTCAATTTATTTCACATTTCATACACATCTTACATTTATACTTATTATTCAATCTATAAGTATTTAAGATTTTTATTTATTTAATATTTGTTTCTAGCCACTGCATTATAGACATCGTCTTGTTTTCTTACTGTTAAAATAATTTACGTCAGGTACTGTGTTTCTAGAAAGTGTAAACATCGAGCAGATTTCCGTATCTCTCAATATTGCGCAATCAATATGATTTGATCCTAATCCCTATCATGTGTTTAATTTATTTTGTTTTTCTTGTATTTTGTATTTTTTCTGTTTTTTTTTCTTTCTTTTTCTATTTTTAAATACTTATGCGTTGCCCCTATTACCTCTCCTTTGACGTCTCGCACGAAAAGTAGCGAGCGATTGTTAAAATTAATTCGTCGAAAAAAAGCAAAGTTCGGCGAATAATATAGAATTATTTAGTTAATCAGACGGAAGCTCTTTATAGTTCAACAGATTTGTTTCTTTTAAATTTGAAACAAAAAAACCTTCTCATAGCACGAAGGAAAGCACGTTCGTAAGAAACAAATGATTTAGTCTAACAGTGTTTTCGATAATATGATGAAGCAAAACAATTTGAGATATGTGTTAACCAAATTTATTATATCCAGCTCGATTCCTATTATCTATTATCTAGGTGTCGTCGATATGTGTTGCATCGTCGTTCACGTACTGTGTCGTGGTTTTCAATTAGGTGTAACTTATTTCTTGATTAAGAGAAACGTAATCGTGCTTCAATGAGATCGTCGAGTTCGATCTTGTAATAAACTATATAACGTTTCATTACATTTACCTTTGAAACAAAAATATATATGAGAATGCTAATAATAACTTGCAACTACGTCTCACTGAAGCTGTATTCGTTATCGAGATTAAACCAATCGATATGTCTGCACGCGTTCTTCTTCTTGCGAAATGCACGAGATGCACGAGGGCACACAGATATCACGTATTATTTCTTTAGCTTGGTACGATTATGGGCTAACACAGTATCAGTCCGAGCGACAAAACACAGAATTGGAGCGTGTATTCGACGAACGTCATCAAAGCGTTTCTCAAGGAATCGAAATTGCCACGGAGCATCTTGCTCCGAAAGTTATCAAAGAACCTGAAACTGAGTGGCAGAGATCCGTCAAGAGCAAGAAAAATGAAGATTATTACAACAAACTGATGACTCTCGAGGAGGAGCAGATGCTCAAAGAGAGCAGATTGAGGGAAGCTTCGCATCAGTTCGCTATTCCCGGCGACAAAGTCGTGGCACATTCCTTAGCAAAGGGAATGGCTCAAAAATATGAGGAAAACTTGTGAGTATTAGTATAAGAAATGAAAATTTCAAATAGCAATTTACCAACCAAGTATATTTGAATGGTAATTATTAATTGCTAATTGCTAATTTCTCGTTACTAGGGAGGAGGCACCTCAGCAAGAACCGGTACAACCACCTCCGAAGTATGTGAAAAAACCGTTTGTCACCGAGGTGGATATAGACACAGAACGCGTTAAAGCCACAGGAAAGTATCCTCCGGGGCCGTCTGAATCCACCGTTCATGGTCGCGAAGTTCATGTTGCTAAACAAAAACAGACACAAAAGGAAGTGAAGGATGACGTGGAAATAACGAGAAAAATTACTGCAACGGAGACTACAGAAGTAGAGCACAAAGCGAAGACGCAAGAACGCGTGGTGCAGGGTCAAGTGAAACCCGCCAAACCGCCTGTTTTCACAAAGAAGATTCAACCTTGTAGAGCATTTGAGCAAGAACAGGCTAAATTTGAGGTTGAATTCGACGGCGATCCACTACCGACTATCAAATGGTACCGCGAAGATTTCCCCATACAAAACTCAGCCGACCTTCAAATTTATACCTTCAGCACCAAATCGGTGTTGATTGTCCGACAAGTTTTTATGGAGGATTCTGGGGTGTTTTCCGTTATCGCGGAGAATAGAGGAGGAAAAGCCAAATGTAGCGCCAATTTAGTCGTAGAGGAACGCAGAAGGCAGCCTGGACGAGGTGGAGCGGTACCACCCAGTTTCTTATCCACGATCCAATCTGTTTCCGTTGCTACAGGACAACTCGCCAGATTTGACGCCAAAATTACCGGCACTAAACCTCTGGATGTTTATTGGCTCAAGGTAAAACACCTGAGATATATGCGTCAAATTTGCCGTCAAATCGATCGGGGTGATGTGATTTCTCCCGCGATACATAATATGAATATACATATAAGAAATTTAAATTAATTGTGATTTAAATATTGGAATATGTTGTTGTTGTTTTATCGTAGAACGGTAAGAAGATAACGGCGGACATCCGTTACAAAACCCTGGAAGAAGACAATATTTATACACTTCTGATCCTGGAGACAGTGCCAGAGGACACTGGCAAGTACGAGTGTGTTGCGATTAATAGCGCCGGAGAGGCACGTTGCGAAGCGGAATGCACTGTTCGCGGGCCTCAATCTCCAACAAAAGTCGCGAAACCTACAACGCCAACGATAGAAAAAGCGCCAACTCTTTTAGAGCCGTTAAAGGATCAAACCATTAAGGAAGGAACTTCCGTCGCTTTCGCCTGCAGAATCACAGGAAAGCCTGTCCCTACTATACAATGGAAGAAAGCTGACAAGGTATCCATCCAGCGCTACAATCACAATTTTGTTTTGATACTGACAAATTTTTCTCAACAAATTAATTTCACTCGCAAACACTTTGCACGTATGCTTAGGTCATCAAACCGTCCAAGTACTTCCAGATGCAAAAAGAAGGTGATTTCTGTACTCTGAGAATTTCTGAAGCCTTTCCCGAAGACGAAGGTGTTTATAAATGCATTGCTAAAAACCCCGCTGGTGAGATTACGACGTCTGCCAATCTCCGAGTTCTCGGTAAGACAAAGAAGAAAAGAGGGAATACGAGAAATTTTCACTCCTTTTAATCACTTCTTTTCATCACGTGTGTCGCATAAAATTAACGTACGTCATTTTTCTCCATTTCTAATTAGCGCCCGACACAGCTGATGTCCTCCCAAAATTGACACCTTTGAAAGATCAGATAGTGGTAGAAGGACAGCCAGCTCAGTTTAAAACTCAAGTGAGTCCGGCAAAGCCTAAGCCAACGATTCAATGGTATCGAGAGGGTGCCTTGATCCCGCAATCACCAGACTTCCAAGTAAATATTTTGTTATTGTTCCGCCGTGAAAGGGATTTCACGTATAGATGTGACTCGTACTCAGGCAAGACATGACGTATCATTTCCAGATGATTCACGAAGGTAACAACGCGGTGCTACTGATAGCGACTACCTACGAGGAGGATACTGGCACCTTCACTTGTCGCGCTACAACCTCAGCTGGTACCGTAGAAACATCCGCCAAACTCATCGTCAAAAGTAAGAACTGAATCAAAGATATAGATTCGATTGCTAACACGACACGCGATTGTTCTTGTATTATACATCTCCGAGAACTGCCGGAGACGAACGTATACTCGAGACAGTGGCATGACAAATTAATTAACATTAACAAGTTATTAATATTAGTGAAATAATATTAAAAGTCTGTTAAATCTTAAAAAAGGTAATATTAACTCTTTTAGTCTTGTACAATGATAAAATTTTAATTTAACCACCTTTTTAATTCTCCACCTTTCCGATATCCGCGTACGTGTAACATCTTTAAGAAATTATAAATTCTTATAATTTTCGAGATTTCGGAACACGTGGTTGCTCCTCATAGCGTATGGATAAAACGCAGTAAAACAAGTATACCTACGTATAAAATGGAGTGATGAACTTTAAATTTAAGAATTCTTCCAATTCTACACGATTGATCATTGCTAATGTATACATTAATTTCCGTCTAACGTGTTCATTGCGCAACTAACGTCTTCACATCAAGTCTCAAGTACAGCCGTCTCCGCGCAGCGCGCGCGATTCACCGTAAATATTCACACGTACATTTAATTTTGTGCTTTATTGTTGCCTTCCTTGAAAAGAAAACGTACGTAAAGAAACGTACCGACATATCTTGCTAGATTTCTCTCAACTTCCATCTCAAACAAATCTCCTCTAATAAAAAAAGTGTCATATCCGGGGAGTTTGTACTAACTTATTGTATTTTGAGAATAGCTGAGCGAGTGAAACGAGGAGTAATTAATAACAATAGATTGTTGAGAGGCTGCATTATAAAGCTACATCTACTACTACTTTGCGCGAAAAATATCTTAAGATACATCAAGTATGCGAAGATCGCGAAGGTGATGTCGAAAAATTGAGGTGCTATAAAATAAAATAAGAATTGAAATTGTTTGTAATGCAATCGGCTGGGGAATCGAAGAGTGATTATTTTTTTAAGATCAGTGTGGATGAATGATTAATTGAACGTGATTGATTGTTCTACCTGCACTGTCAAACTTACATTTGCATCTCAAGACAATGTGATGTTCGCAGCCTTTTCACAAAGAATATTCTACGAACTTTGTAAATAGGTAATAGTATTGAAAATGGAATTTTTTTTGCGCGATATATTAATTATATATTAATAGCATGGGTAAAAAAAGAAAGAGGAATAGCGGTGCGATTGCGTTGAGCACATACTCGTTTACTCGTTCGCTGTATAGTCTTGATGTTTATTATTAAAAGTATATCATAAAAAAATATATATATATATTTACATACACGTATATTACATAATTTCCTCACTATATATGTACGCGCCCACACTTTACAATTATATATAATTATATATATATATATATATATAATCATTTATTGAAGAATTTACAATGGCACACATATACGCATATAAAAATATCATCTAACGTTCTACTAATCAATTATTTATTATTGTACAATGGAAGTCGCAATAAAGCCGAATGTTCTAAGTACGTCCAAGTCTCGTTTGTTGCTGTTTCGATAACCATCGTCTCAATTATTAATATGTCGTTAATCTTTTTCGTGAATGACGATTTCAATCCTCGATAGAAGAATCTTTGAGGCGATAGTAGATTTCGGTCCAACATAATATAAAATTTAATGTAAATATGTAAAATTTATATAATATAATTAATGAAATATATTTTTTTAAATTCCGCGCTATGCGTAAATCATCTAAATTGTTACATTCGATACTTTTGTAATGAGGGAAGATGGTACAGTAGTAAAAGATACCTATAATTAAAGGAGAGAAAGCCTTTAAAGCAGAAAAATTTCTTTCGTTGAATTCTCTCTGAGGTGTGTCGCGTATGAGAAAGAAAATACACGTGTATTTAACACTAAAGGACAAATAGTTTAGATCAAAAAATTATATTGAAAAATTTCACGATGGAAACAAAAAAATTTCAAATTTTTCTGATCTTTTCTTGATCAAATATTATAGAAGCATGATTGGAGCTTTTAATTAGCGTTTCAGCACATTTGCGTAATAAATATACGATATTTTTAAAAATATAATATGCTCGCAATTATACATACACATACACACACACTGTGTGTTTTAATTATTATATATATATGTATATATAATATGTAATAATTTGCATCTCGACGTTTTCAATGTGCAGTACACGTTTTAAGCAAAAAGCAGTTGCAGTGCCGTGTGCACGCCGAGCTAGGCCCTTTTCTTAGGTTATTTTTAAGCACATGATGTGTATTACATTACCTAGCTATATTTGGCCGCCGGCTCGGAACTCCGCAAAGATTTGTCGACCGTGATGGTTTAGGTGGTTTAGATCGTTCGTGTTTTTGCTTACAAAATCTATTTCAGGAGCTGATGTATAATCTGTTATTAATGTACTTTATATTATGTTCGCTTTTACTTTCTATTATTACTTAATAAAATTCATAAAGAAATTGTAAATTTATTATACAGTTTGTATCTCAAAATGCATCACGTGCACATAGATATGCTTTCAGGATCTTTAAATTGAAAATATTTGACTGTATATTATTTGACTGTTTGTATCACTAAGATCTTTATTCATAATTCATCACAAATTTATCTTACATCTATGTATATATTTTCTTTCAACATAAATAATTTAGAATATTGGTATCCTTGTAATCAGTGCTAAGTCGTGAAGAATTTTAAACATCGAATCATAACAAATATATTTCGGAAAACGTAATTTCTAATCTTATCTTGGAAACTAATAGAGAGAAAATTTTAAAACCCGCACGATATTCTTCGCCTGTCTTAAACGCGGTATTTCATGAATATCGTGAATTAAAAAAAAAGATAGACATAATATTCTCGATGAATTTTGAATGACCTTGAAGATGGAACGACAGTATATTTTCCAAGAGCACAATTGGACATGCTGATTCATCGAGGAGACATTCTTTTCTTTGGTCTATGTCTGTTTTTGATACCAAATCGCAACCTTCGTGTGATGCTTCGTCAGCACAGTAATTTCGGAGGAAGCTGGCCGAAGTAGTTGACTATTTTGGCTCCGTCTCGAGCCAGCTGCTAGTGATTCAGTCATGCCAGGAATAATACGGGGAAGCGCGTGTCAGCGTACTCTGTAAAACGAGAGAAAATTATTTTTAGAAAATCAGCAACTTGGACTTCAAGATATACTTCATAATAGGTTACGTTGCAACAGTTCATATCTATCATAGCGCAAGTGATGATTGTACTTAGTGTAAATAAATTATTATTATTTTATCGAGAAAAAATATAAATCAATAATAAGCTAAATTCTTCATAGGCTGTTCTCTTGTATATATTTTCGTTTTATTTACTCTATTCAATATTTGTCGAAATAAACATTAAGCTTCAAAAGAAAATAATTTACTGTTCATTTGAAGATTAGATAAATAGCAGTCTATTGTTACTTTGTATTTCTTTATCTATATCAAAAATATAGTACAGCATCATCGATTGACAATATAACATGTTGCTATTAATTTATTTAAAAGATAGATAGACTTATAAATTATATAAAAATTAATCTATTTAATTAATATTTAATAAACTTATCTGACAATGAAAAAATGGATACATAATAAACTGTATTTTTAATATATTATATATATATACATGTTATATTTATATAAAATCAATGATTGATATGCCACATTTTATATTAAATAGTCATAAAACTTACGAGACAAGATTTAGAGAAGTAAAAGCGAATATACATATCTGCGTTTATCATTGTCTTTATTTTTTATTCTGTATATAAACGTATTGAAGATCCAGTCTTACTGATTTATTTAATAAACTGTATGTTATCATGCAGAAAGTAGTAGATCTCTACCCTTGTATTCATTCACTCATCTGCATCTGCATTTATATATATATATATATATATATATATATATATATATATATATATATATATATGTATATGTATGTATATATAATTATTCATATATAAGCATAATTTTTTTGAGCTCTTGATTAACATAGATAAGTCTTCGAAGCGATGGAACATCACAAGTTTCTTAGTAATCTCTTAATATTATTATGTTTAAATACATCATTATATTAATAATTATAAACTATATACTATTTTACATACATATCTTGACTAAATGGCTAAGAAAAATACTAATGAATGAGAAAACGCTTTATATATTTGAAAAATAAAATTAAAAGGAAGATTATATATGACAGCTACATGTACATATACATATATATATATATATATATATATATGATATATATTTATATAAATATTTCCACTATACATCACTTTATGACGGCAAAATAAATTTTCATGTATCCAACTTGAATGTAATTGTATTTTAATCAAACACAAAAGAAAGAAACTTCTACTGAGAGAACAAACATTAGAAATGTGTATGTACTTGTCAATCTCTTTCTGTCAAATATCACTTTTGATTCATTTCACTGAATGATGCAATCACTCTATCACATCTACGACAATGTCACTGTATTATAAGAAGGCGATGACGATTTTGCTCGGTTTTCTGTCGTTCCTTCGTCTTTGACTTCCAACTGATTACTATTACGACTAGATGTAGCATGAAGTAGGGACGTGCGTCTTATACGTCAAGGATCCCCACCGAGTTACTCCGCGAGAGACTACTTGAGGGAAGCTCCACAAACACCGCGAACTCTACGGATACTCTGCAACTGAACGCCTTGGCTCACGCGATTATACTTATAATAAAATATCCATTATCCGAGACTTCTCCTCCGCGACATATCCTTGTATATATCACAGCGTCATCATATCACTGGAATAGCACTGTATTTTATTGCATTTCGGAGAAAACTTTCACGCAGTCGAGACACAGATGACAAATCCTTTAAATTCAGACTATTTAAAAATAACACAAAGGGGATGTAGACCTACACGTTTTTCGCTGTAGACATTCTTTAACATTTGCGCTTTACGTACAAGTATAACATGTTTGACTGACTCGCTACTAAACTTTATTACCCAATAATATTGTCATCAAGCGACGTTCATAACACACACACACACACACACACACACACACACACACACACACACACACACACACACGCACACGCACGCACGCACGCACGCACGCACGCACACACGCACACACACACGCACGCACACACACGCACACACACACACACACACACACACACACACACACAAAATTCTATATGTACATAAATGTATA
Source organism: Tetramorium bicarinatum (assembly GCA_928718305.1). NCBI lineage: Eukaryota > Metazoa > Arthropoda > Insecta > Hymenoptera > Formicidae > Tetramorium > Tetramorium bicarinatum. The sequence continues at coordinate 12,122,289 of OV788328.1, forward strand.
AATGTGTATGTGTGTCATATTTTAATATTTTTTATCAACGATATTGATTAAATCATTAATTGGCACTCAAAACTATTTAAGTTTTTATTATAATAATATTATTATAATATTAGAAACAGACAGAAGTTAAATCTAGTAGAATCCTTTATAGATTATATATTATATATTAATACTCAAACAAGTCACTTCTCCAAGGTCAGTTATTTGGCAAAATGCCTTGATTTCTATCCTGGCAAGTTAATTTGGTCAAAATTCATTCTTTGTTCTTCGGTGATTACAAAACAAATTTGCAAACGCATCTATGTAGACGATTACATAAAATATTTATCTTAATTAATATCAGTAATGTTAAAAGACTAAAGTTTTATGAATTCATAAGTAGACTTTTCCTTAATCTAATCTAATTACATGTATCTTGTATAATGTAAACAAGTAAACAAGTAAACATTTTTCCTTAATTCAATATGCATGAAATATAGTCGAAAACGTTTAAATCTATTTGAAATAATTTTCCATAACTTGCAGAGAGAAAAGAAGCCTATTATGCAGTACCTGCAGAAACGGGTGCTAGTATCGAAGTAGATGTGAAGCTTCAAGATTTGAAAGAAGATACAGTTCTGAGATCTTTCGTTCTCGACGAAAATGGTTTACCACTTGAAGTACAACTTCAACCTGGCGATGAATCGCTGCCTTGGCGAAAAGGACGCGTTCAACTTCGACCTCGAATTCGCGATTCACTTCCTTGGCGGAAAATACAAACAAAATCAAGAGATTCTTCTTCAGATAAACTTCGAGCCTTTGAGAGTCAAATAAAACCATGGACCGAAGAAGAAGTAATTTTGAAAAAGACTCCGCAGATTATTAAAGATGTAACAACAGAAAAGCTCGAAGAAGTTGAGTTGAGGCCGACAAAGATTGAGAAAAAAGACATCTCTGGACCCAGTCTAGAAACATTCAAGTTGAAATCTACGCCTAAAGAGGCAACAAAGAGTATAACAATCGAGGAATATGTTAGTGACGATACTGCTAGTGAACTTTACAGAGAGCAAGAGGATGCTACTCTGTTAAAAACTTCACGTCGTTTAGATGAAACTGTATCCAAGAAAGAGAAACGCAAGGAACCAAAATCATGGACGGAAGAACAAATTATTTTAAAGAAAACAAAACCAAAGGCAAAAACAACTTCCGAAGTAGATGAAGAAAAAATAGATTTTCTCGAACAAGAGGATACTTCTCTGCTTACAATTTCAAAGGATGAAAAAACGCAAATGTCAAGAAAGGAAAAATCTATCGTGGAAAAGACAGAACAACCCAAACCTTGGACGGAGGAAAAAATTGCTTTGAAGAAAGCAAAACCGGAAAAAAAGGAGATACCTAAGGAAACGCCCGAAACCGTTTCACTAAAATCATCGCAAATAGTAAAGAAAGATCTCGTGAAATCAACTTTAGATAAGGTAGATCTAAAACCAATCTCTAAAAAAGAAGCTGAAACAGTTTCAGTAGAAGATATTATGATCGACGTTCCTACAGAGAAAAAAGTGCGAAGAGCAAGCAAAGACATTGATAAAACAGATAAGGCAGATAAATCAAAACCATGGACAGAAGAAAAAGTTATCTTGAGAAAATCTAAACCTATCCAAAAAGAAACCGAAAAAGAGATGATGGAAACAGTAGAATTAAAACCATCTAAAATCACTAAACCAATATATCAAAAACCAAATTTGGAAAAAATAGATCTGAAACATGTCATGAAAGAAGAAGCAAGCATTAAAGAAATCGTTAAAAGTATTGAATACGTTGAACAGGAAGATACTTCATTACTTCAAATTTCAACTCAAGTGCACGACGATATCAAAACAAAACCCAGTGTAAGTAAAAGTTTAACACAAGATGAAAAAGATGATGTCAAAGATATTGCAACTTTTGAGGAAAAAGAAGATGCCACTCTACTTAAAATTATGTCAGAGCGTGAAACTACAAGAAAGATAAAAAAACAAGAGGAAATAACACAGGAAAAGCCACAGTCAAAGTCATGGATGGAAGAAAAAGTTATCTTGAAGAAAACAAAACCGGAACTAAAAAAAGTACATAAAGAAACTCTTGAGGAAATATCATTAAAGCCCACATTAAAAGTAGACAAAATAATTTCGAAGAAACAAGTAGAGGAAGTAGATTTAAAACACGTTAAAATAAAAAGTACGGACCTTAATAATGTCAAGAAGCAAGAAACCGTACCATATCACGAAGAAGAGGATAAAATTATTGTCAAAATGGATAAAGAAGACATAAATGTCGAGTCTACAAAAGTGACCAGTAGGAAAAAATCTGCTAGAAGCATACCATACACAGAAGATGAAGATATCATGATCCTTAGTATCGATAAAACCGATGAGATAATTGAAAAATCTAAAAAAGAAGACATTCCGATGCCGTGGATTAGAGGAAAAAAGGCAAAAGAAAAGAAAGAACTTGAAGAAATAAAATCATCTCAAGTAGCTACATCTGAAACTAAACCGGAAGAGGAGGTTAAACCTATGGAGACTTCAGAAGCTCCATGGCGTCGTAAACCAAAATCTTCAATTCAAAAGAAGATTACAGAAATTAAAACTGATATAACAGAAACTGACACTAAAGAAATATCAGAAGCAACATGGCGGAAACCTGAAAGAATTAAAACAATAAAAGCAGTAAAAGAAGAAACTCAGGTTGAAGATTTCACATCTCTTGTATTAAAACCAACAAAATGGCATGAAAAACCCAAAGAGCAAAAACCGACAGAGGAAATTGTCCTCAAACCAACAAAACGATTACCTAAAGAACAAGAAATAACAGAAAGTACTACCCTTAAACCAGTAACAAAAGAAATATCAAAACCAGAAGCTCTATCTGAAAAAATTGACGAAATTGTCAACGGAGACATATTTACCGAAAAAACGGACGTGCCATGGAGACGTGAAAAGAAACCAACACAAAAGATACAAATAGAGAAACCCAAAGAACCGAAACCTGAACAAGTTGTATTGAAACCTGTTAGAAAGCTTCCTAAAGAGGAAGAGTCAAAGGAAGAAATTACTTTAAAACCAGTAGAAAAGAGAAAAGTTGAAGAGAAACCGGAAGAAGTTCGACTGAAGCCCGTGAGAAAGATAGAAAAACCCGAGGAACCGAAACCTGAACAAGTTGTACTGAAACCTGTTAGAAAGCTTCCTAAAGAGGAAGAGTCAAAGGAAGAAATTACTTTAAAACCAGTAGAAAAGAGAAAAGTTGAAGAGAAACCGGAAGAAGTTCGACTGAAGCCCGTGAGAAAAATAGAAAAACCCGAAGAACCGAAATCTGAACAAGTTGTACTGAAACCTGTTAGGAAGCTTTCTAAAGACGAAGAGTCAAAGGACGAAATTACTTTAAAACCAGTAGAAAAGAGAAAAGTTGAAGAGAAACCGGAAGAAGTTCGACTGAAGCCCGCGAGAAAGATAGAAAAACCCGAAGAACCGAAACCTGAACAAGTTGTACTGAAACCTGTTAGGAAGCTTTCTAAAGACGAAGAGTCAAAGGACGAAATTACTTTAAAACCAGTAGAAAAGAGAAAAGTTGAAGAGAAACCGGAAGAAGTTCGACTGAAGCCCGTGAGAAAGATAGAAAAACCCGAGGAACCGAAACCTGAACAAGTTGTACTGAAACCTGTTAGGAAGCTTCCTAAAGAGGAAGAGTCAAAGGAAGAAATTACTTTAAAACCAGTAGAAAAGAGAAAAGTTGAAGAGAAACCGGAAGAAGTTCGACTGAAGCCCGTGAGAAAGATAGAAAAACCCGAAGAACCGAAACCTGAACAAGTTGTACTGAAACCTGTTAGAAAGCTTTCTAAGAGAAGAGTCAAAGGAAAATACTTTAAAACCAGTAGAAAAGAGAAAAGTTGAAGAGAAACCGGAAGAAGTTCGACTGAAGCCCGTGAGAAAAATAGAAAAACCCGAAGGAACCCAAAGAAAAAACTAAACCGGAAGACCTGTTGAAATAGAAAGAGAAGGGAAGAACTAAACCTGAACAAGTTGTACTGAAACCTGTTAGAAAGTTAGAGGAAGAGTCGAAATTGGAGAGAAATTGTTAAAATAGAGAAACCCAAAGAACCGAAACCTGAACAAGTTGTATTGAAACCTGTTAGAAAGCTTCCTAAAGAGGAAGAGTCAAAGGAAGAAATTACTTTAAAACCAGTAGAAAAGAGAAAAGTTGAAGAGAAACCGGAAGAAGTTCGACTGAAGCCCGTGAGAAAGATAGAAAAACCCGAGGAACCGAAACCTGAACAAGTTGTACTGAAACCTGTTAGAAAGCTTCCTAAAGAGGAAGAGTCAAAGGAAGAAATTACTTTAAAACCAGTAGAAAAGAGAAAAGTTGAAGAGAAACCGGAAGAAGTTCGACTGAAGCCCGTGAGAAAAATAGAAAAACCCGAAGAACCGAAATCTGAACAAGTTGTACTGAAACCTGTTAAGAAGCTTTCTAAAGACGAAGAGTCAAAGGACGAAATTACTTTAAAACCAGTAGAAAAGAGAAAAGTTGAAGAGAAACCGGAAGAAGTTCGACTGAAGCCCGCGAGAAAGATAGAAAAACCCGAAGAACCGAAACCTGAACAAGTTGTACTGAAACCTGTTAGGAAGCTTTCTAAAGACGAAGAGTCAAAGGACGAAATTACTTTAAAACCAGTAGAAAAGAGAAAAGTTGAAGAGAAACCGGAAGAAGTTCGACTGAAGCCCGTGAGAAAGATAGAAAAACCCGAGGAACCGAAACCTGAACAAGTTGTATTGAAACCTGTTAGGAAGCTTCCTAAAGAGGAAGAGTCAAAGGAAGAAATTACTTTAAAACCAGTAGAAAAGAGAAAAGTTGAAGAGAAACCGGAAGAAGTTCGACTGAAGCCCGTGAGAAAGATAGAAAAACCCGAAGAACCGAAACCTGAACAAGTTGTACTGAAACCTGTTAGAAAGCTTTCTAAAGAGGAAGAGTCAAAGGACGAAATTACTTTAAAACCAGTAGAAAAGAGAAAAGTTGAAGAGAAACCGGAAGAAGTTCGACTGAAGCCCGTGAGAAAGATAGAAAAACCCGAGGAACCGAAACCTGAACAAGTTGTACTGAAACCTGTTAGGAAGCTTCCTAAAGAGGAAGAGTCAAAGGAAGAAATTACTTTAAAACCAGTAGAAAAGAGAAAAGTTGAAGAGAAACCGGAAGAAGTTCGACTGAAGCCTGTGAGAAAGATAGAAAAACCCGAGGAACCGAAACCTGAACAAGTTGTACTGAAACCTGTTAGGAAGCTTCCTAAAGAGGAAGAGTCAAAGGAAGAAATTACTTTAAAACCAGTAGAAAAGAGAAAAGTTGAAGAGAAACCGGAAGAAGTTCAACTGAAGCCCGTGAGAAAAATAGAAAAACCCGAAGAACCGAAACCTGAACAAGTTGTACTGAAACCTGTTAGGAAGCTTTCTAAAGACGAAGAGTCAAAGGACGAAATTACTTTAAAACCAGTAGAAAAGAGAAAAATTGAAGAGAAACCGGAAGAAGTTCGACTGAAGCCCGTGAGAAAGATAGAAAAACCCGAAGAACCGAAACCTGAACAAGTTGTACTGAAACCTGTTAGGAAGCTTTCTAAAGACAAAGAGTCAAAGGACGAAATTACTTTAAAACCAGTAGAAAAGAGAAAAGTTGAAGAGAAACCGGAAGAAGTTCGACTGAAGCCCGTGAGAAAGATAGAAAAACCCGAGGAACCGAAACCTGAACAAGTTGTATTGAAACCTGTTAGGAAGCTTCCTAAAGAGGAAGAGTCAAAGGAAGAAATTACTTTAAAACCAGTAGAAAAGAGAAAAGTTGAAGAGAAACCGGAAGAAGTTCGACTGAAGCCCGTGAGAAAGATAGAAAAACCCGAAGAACCGAAACCTGAACAAGTTGTACTGAAACCTGTTAGAAAGCTTTCTAAAGAGGAAGAGTCAAAGGACGAAATTACTTTAAAACCAGTAGAAAAGAGAAAAGTTGAAGAGAAACCGGAAGAAGTTCGACTGAAGCCCGTGAGAAAGATAGAAAAACCCGAAGAACCGAAACCTGAACAAGTTGTACTGAAACCTGTTAGAAAGCTTTCTAAAGAGGAAGAGTCAAAGGACGAAATTACTTTAAAACCAGTAGAAAAGAGAAAAGTTGAAGAGAAACCGGAAGAAGTTCGACTGAAGCCCGTGAGAAAGATAGAGAAACCCGAAGAATCAAAACCTGAGGAAGTTGTGTTAAAACCTGTGAAAAAACTTCCGAAAGAGGAAATTACATTGAAACCCGTGGAAAAAGAGGAACTCAAAGAAATAAAATTACAACCCGAAATGATAACAGAAAAAGTTGACGCTAAACCTATTGAAGAGAAACCATTAGAGATAATAGCAACTCCTTGGCGACGTAGCAAACGAACTAAAAAAGTCGTCGACTTTAGAGAAGAAGTTACTATAGTGCCTATTGATCAAGAAGAATCTGTTACTGAAATTTGCGAAGAAAAAGAAACAATGATAATTACAGCTGAGGATATTCAGGATCTGATGAAAAGGAAGACGGAACCTATGCCTTCGCCAAAAGAAGATAAAATAACCGAGGAAGTGATTGCAACAAGTGAAGTTTCGTGGAGAAAGAAGAAAAAAGAACGTCCAAAAATAGAAGAGGAGAAAGAAACAGTTGTATTAAAGCCTATTGAAAAGGTGAAAGAGTTAGAGAAAGTTAAACCATCTGAAGAACATGTGTTACCTTTTGTAAAAGATAAGAAATTACCTAAAAAAGTTGAAATAAAGCTAGTAAGTGAAGAAGAAAAAGTTAAAGAAGACAAAGTTATCGAATTGAAACCCATAAAGTTTGAGGAACAAATAGCAGAAGTTTTGGAAAAGAAGGATAAAGTCACTATTGAATCGGTCGAAAGAAAATTTAAGGTAATAGAAGAAATACCCGAAGAAATCACTTCTATTGATGAAAAGGATATTGTAGAAGAGGTAAAGACGCAAATTAAGACAGATATAACTCAAGTGGAAGACCGTAAGAGAAAGCGTAGACAACGTACTCAGGTCGACATATCAATTATAGATAAAGATAAAACTATCGCTCCAAGATTTATCCAAAAGTTACAACCTGTTATCGCTGAGTTGCAAAAACCTGCTAAATTTACATGTACCGTCATAGGAAATCCGTTCCCTGAAATTTCGTGGTATAAAAATGAGCAAGAACTTCATGCGAGCGAAAAGTATACTATGACTATATTTGAGACAACGGCAACTTTAGAAATCACAAAAGTTAAAGAAGAAGACGCTGGAATGTATTCTTGTAGAGCATCGAATCCAGCTGGCGTGGCAACATCTACTGTCAATCTTGTGATATTCGGTAATATTATCGAATATAGATTATTTAATTCTTATTTTATTAATTTAAATTTATTTAAAGAAGATTTATTTATTGTTTGATATTTACTTGTTGGTTTTGATATTTTTAAATTGTTCTGCTCTTCTATTATAGACATAGAAATATTACAAAATAATGCTTATAATTTTTTCATAAAATTAGTAATTGTAAATAAACATATTCTCTATCACATGTACTTAACATCTTTATCTCATTTATACATTAATAATTTTAAATAAAAAGTTATAAGTATACAAATAAATTAACAATAATTTGTGGAATGACGAGTACAAAGTTGTATGCACGGCATATGAAGAGAATTATAAATATATTTTATCTCATATTTTTCCAAGTAATTATATATATATATATATATATATATATATATACATATATATGTACATTACATGATATTTATCTTTTTAGAAAAAGAAGAAGAAGGCGTAGCACCGCATTTTTCAACGCCGATTAAACCACTTATGATTGAAGAGCATACACCTGCTTTATTAGAGTGCGTCGTAACTGGTACGCCAATACCTGACGTGAAGTGGTATCGCGGTGAGAAAGAAATGAAACCAAACGAAAGAACTGAGATGATTTTCAACCCAACAACTGGAGAAGCTAAATTGAAAATTTTAGAACCAATGCCCGAAGACGAAACAATTTATCGCGTTCGTGCTGTAAATAAATATGGCCGCGCTGAATGTAGAGCCAATTTAGTGATCAGTAACATTGTTAAAGTGAGCAAACCAATTGTTCTCAGAGCACCGCGTATTACACGGCCTTTACCTGCCCTGATAGCTGAGCGCGGAAAACCGCTAAAGCTTCTAGCTGATTTTGAAGGCACACCAAAACCGGAAGTTAAGTGGTTCCGCAATGGTATTGAAATTACACCGACTAACAAACACAAGATAAATATCTATGAAAGTACAGCCGAATTAAATATAACAGAAGTAACAAACAAGGACAGCGGTAAATATGAAATAAGAGTTCAGAATGAAGCTGGTGAAGCGAGAAGTTCGAGTTCCGTTACCGTTAAAGAACGCAAAGACACTACAAGTGAAGTGAAAGCACCACGGTTTGTGGAACCCATTCGACCCCAACTTGTTGCAGAAGGAGAAGTTGTTATCATGGAAACACGAGTGGAATCATATCCAGCGGCATCATTTCAATGGTTCCACGAAAGCAAGCCTCTTGAGGTACTGTTTCCAATTTTTGTGCTTGTTTGAAATAAATTTTTGATTCTTACATAAAACAATATATAATATGTATTGTATTATCTAGAACGAAAAGAAATTAATAAAAAATATAATTTGTGTTGCAGTCGACACCACAGGTAAGAATTGTGACTCAAGAGAATCGATCGATCTTGATGGTGAAAGAAGTCACATCAGAACTTGCTGGTAATTATACGTGCCGTGCTGAGAATGTTGGTGGTTCAGTCACTTGTACAGCCACCGTTAACTTAACGCAAGTCGCATGGGAAGAAGCAATTGAATTAGTTTCACCAACATTTGTTAAGAGACTGTCACCGGTAAAAGTTATGGACGGTGAAAGTGTCAATTTAACCTGCGTCGTGGAAGGGAAACCAACGCCCAGAGTAGAGTGGTATCACAACGACAAGCCAATTAAAGAAGGCAAAGAGATTACAATTGTTCAGGATACGGAGGGTCTCTGTAATCTAGCTATCACCGAAGTATTCCCAGAAGATGCTGGAGAATATACCTGTCGTGCTGTGAATCCTGTTGGCGAAGCTGTCTGCATGACATCGCTCATTGTTGAAGGTATATTATATTTAAGGCAAACACGTATAAATGCCTGTCTATTTTACACTTTATTCACTTTCAGCATACGAGTACGTGCCTGACTCGGAAATTGCATCTTCAATAGTCGCGACATCCCTTACTACAGGTTCGGAAGAAGATCTTCTATCTCCAAAAGTAAGTATACAGCGTCTAACAATATAACAATTCCAACAATTGAATTGTATTTGGTGGCATTGCGCCACCAACATTAGGCATTGTGAAATTTATCTTGTCCCTCTCTAGGAAACTCCTATCTTTGACACTGATGTAGAAGAATCCGTACCAGAGATAGTTAAGAAGCTTCCTCAATTAGTTCCTACCAAAGATGGGGAATTAACTAGGTACGTTGGAAGCACATTCAACAAATGATAATTATATGAAACATGAATAATACATACATACGTGTATATCACACATATGTTGCATGTGTAATTGCCATCTTTTCTCATACAGATTGGAAGTAAAGGTGAAAGGTAAACCGAAACCGAAAGGGAAGTGGTATAAACAGGGCGTGGAAATAGTCTCATCGCAAGAATTCCAAATTGAGGAATTTGAAGATGGTACGTCAGTATTGACGATTGCTGAAACTTTTCCCGATGACACTGGCGAGATTACATTTGAAGCTCACAATCCACTCGGTGTATCAACTACGACGGCGTATCTATCAGTTGAAGGTAATATTTTCCTCTTTACAGATCCTAAAGGCTTCGCTAATCTGGTTAAGCTACATTCTTTTCAGTTGCGCTCTTCAATCGGAGAAGCGTCTTCAATCGCAGCGCCAAAGCATCTTGATAAAAAAAATCCGCTCATTATCCTATATTCCATTACGTCAATCACATCAAACACTTGCAACGTCCTCGATTTACACTGTCTTCCACTGTCTTATTTTTTTGGCATATTTCAAGCAAGTTTACGAGTCTCTTTGATCTCGCATAAATTCTTCTAAATGCTAACAAGATCGGAGAGATTCGCTATACATTCGTTACATGTTTCTTATATTCATTTGGTCAATTAGGTATACTCGGAACGAAAGAGTATCGAAAACCAGAGTGGGTCACACAGATGGAAGAAATGCAAGAGGCTTTAAGAGGTAAGGCTCACGTTTATCGTCTCAACACGCTCGATTGCATGCCGAGTGATATAGACTGCAGTGTCTCGAGCGATGGCCTGGATGACTGGCTATTAAAAAACGAGAGTTCCCAAAAGGATAGTTCAACTGTGACCAGTGAATTTTCGTCAACAAAAACCTTGATGAACATTGATGATGACACCAGCGTGCCTCTGGACGAAGATGAAATCTCTTCAAAAAGATATTTTTTATCGAAAAGACATTCGAATTCGATGGGGACTGATCGAGAAAATATTACTGCAATACAGTACTCTCGGCAAGTTGATGCTTCTTACAAGGAACAAACTTCAATGATACTTGATCCGGGAAGACAAGAGAAAAAGCAAGATAAAGCATCTACTGAACATAAATATTCTTCATGTTCTATAACGTTATTAGACAGTAAAAGAAGCGCACTTGTCGAATCTGTACTTGATAATGCGGTAAAACACGATTTCGTTACATCATCACTTGGAGCGGAATCGATTTTGAGTATGCAAACTGCGACAATTCCTGTAATAAAACTTGAAGAGTATAAACAAGTAAAAGTAGCAAACATATCGAAACAACTATCTCCAATTAGAACAGAAGATGCCAAATACACTGTTGAAAAGAAAATTATCGGCAAACCGCTTGCAACTATCGATTCTTTTAACACTGAAGATATGTTCAAAAAAGTGAGCAATAATTCGACATTCAACGAAAGGACCTCAATGAACGTATCAACAGAGAAGTGCAGAAAGAAGAAAATTGTTCTCGACTTTGGTGAGTTCCCACCGTCAAAATGCGAAAGGAAAGTTTACGAGTACTTTCATGCGGCTGGTAAAAAGACAAATTCTTCAGAAAACCAGAAACCGCCATTCTGTTTGTCATCGATCGAAAAAAAAGCCGAAATGTCAAGTACGCATAATTACAGCAAACTGGACGCAAAGATATTTAAAACCATACCTGAGAAACTTGCAGTTAAGCCGATTCATGTTTACGAAAGAAAATATCATACATATCCCAAGTATAAAATTTCCAACTCAAAATGCTCCAAGGAAAAACAACTCAATTATGTCCTGAATCCGGATGTTCGGATATTTCCTTTAGAACCGAGAGAAATTGAACTGGAATCTTTCCAACAGTTATATACAGCGGACAGTCAAGAAGAATTACAAGAATTTTTGCTACTTGAAAGTCAATGCAGCGGAAATTTTGGATTAGCGAGCAATATATCCACATCTTATAGCGAATACTACAGCGAAGATGAAAGAGGCACAATGTCAGGTAGAATTTTATTTAAGACTAACGATAGGCATGTAGAAGTAATTATTTAGAATAATTGTGCATGAATTTTCATACCTGTTTGTCTAACTAGACTACTGACACGAGGCTTATACAAGTAACCTTGGCATCAAACAGAATTTGGTAAGAAAAATTCAGTATGATCTATTTCTGTTGTGAGAATCTTTTTATAATCGTAGCTTCATTTCATATTTCAGCTACACAAGCCGTTCCACGATTTATCCAAGAAATAACAGATGTTTATACGAAAGAAGGAGATGTCGCTTTGTTTGAATGTGTCTACTCTGGTAATCCCAAACCAGGTAATCTCACCTACACATATAAGATACTGTGCAATATGTGCAATTCCATTGTAAAAGTATGCTGTTTCAATTAATCATTTCCTTAACTTATAGATGTTGTTTGGTATAAGAACGATAAGCTTATAATGAATACGGAGAATGTAAAAGTACGCATATTTGATGAAGAAAATAAAACTACTCTAACAATTAAACAAACTACCAAAGAGGACGATGCTACGTATGTTTGCAAAGCTACCAACGAAATTGGTATGATAGTAACAAAAGCCAAACTGCATGTTGATACTATCAGCGAATCACAGCGAACGACGGACGACATAATCGAAGAGGAAGAAAAATTGGATATAAAACTGAAGAAACAAGAGGAGAAACCACACAAAAAGAAGAGAATTGAATTAAAGAAGGCGAAGGAGATGAAAGAGAAAGTAAAAGCTGAACGTATTAAAATTGAAAAAGAAGAAATCCGCGAAGAGAAGCTTATTCCGAAGGAACAGATAGAAGAAAAGTTAGTGATGTTATTTTATTTTTATTGAGTATAATTCCATCCGATATATTTGAGTCTTTAATTTGTTTCACGTATAAATTTAATTTATATAATTTAATTTATTACATAGCTTTAATTTTGTAGTTAATAAAATTATAATTTTTGCCGTTTATATTTTCAGAAGAATTGTCGATGTTGAAGAGACCCAACTACTAGAAACTACAGAATTTATAGAAAGCAAACCCGAAGAGGTATTATAAGATGTGCAATTTTTCAAGTATCTTTCAATTGTAATTATATCTTTTATAAAATTTCACAAATTATTATTTTATTTTGCATATTTTAGGTTTCTAGAGCTCGAAGAATAGTACCGATCCAAGAACCAATTGTGACCGAAGCAACAGCTTCCTTGAAGAAAATTGATGACCGGAAACTACAAAAGCATGTACCTAAAGTCGAAGAACGTGCAAAAGAAATTGTCGAAGAGCGAGAAAGTGTCGTCGTATCAGAAATCACGAGTGAAGATATTGCTCCTGATTTCACTATCGAAACAAAGCTTGATCACGCTCAAGTTACTTCAGAAACTCTGGAGAAAGTTTCGGTCTCCGAAGCACACGTAGAAACAAAACGTATAGAGACAAAGCAGAAAAAAGTAAAGAAAACAAAAGCGGAAAAGGTTAAAGAAGATATTACCGTAAAGGAAATTGTGGAGCAACAAAAAGAAAACATAGCTCGGGAAGTCAATGAGATAATGGAGGTACTTGATGCGAAAGAATTTGGCCCGGGTGAATCTCCCCTTCGAGAACTTGCAACAATTGGCTACTTGGTTCGACAAGGTGTTTCCGTGAACGAGATCAACGAATGCCTTTACAGGACTGAGATCTTTCCTGCTTTAAAAACGCCTGATGCCCAGAATGCTTTGGTGCAGTTGGTGGAAAGAAAGGGCCACGGTCCCTTGATCACTCAAGTGCTTATTGAGGAAACGACAACTGACGAGAGCTTCGTTGCAGCGACAGTCGGTTTTCGTGCTTTTATGAGAATGGTCGAGCTTCAGCATGCAACCGTGGAAGAAGTCATTACACATTTTGCTCCGGAAGATTTTAGGCCACGTGCTTGGGAAGTTACCGAAATTTCCGAGGTATGGCTCACAGCAAATGATTATGTAGATACAACAAATAATTATGTAAATTTATAATAATTTCTCTCTCTCTCTCTCTCTCTCTCTCTCTCTCTCTCGCTCTCTCTCTCTCTTTCTCTCTCTCTCTCTCCCTCTCCCCATTTTATTTATTTTATTACATATTTTATTTATTTTATTATATACTATATTTCCGACAATAATTTTCTTTCTTATTTTTTTCCCTCAGGTTGAAACTGAGCAATATGCCACGGAAAGAGTAGATACTGTTCGCAAAATGGAAGTTCATTTTATGGGTAAGCTAAAATTACAGACTGTGATTTCTCTGTACAGGTATAGTTTCAAGAGTTTTTTTATACAAATACACAAAATTCGGACTTATTTGTAACTTGTTTCAATATTCTCCGCTGGCCATACTGTTGGTTTTTTCTTTTTGCATTTGAAGAATTACTCGGTCTAAATTTTCCACAATAAAGAATAAATATTCTGTGGTTATAGAGAGAAGAGACGAAAGGAAGACTACTCACGTACAGGATATTCGAGAAATTAAAGGTTTGGAATAATAAATTTCAAGGCATGAGATATCTATTCGTAGGATTTACCAATTTAACAAATTAGTTTCTCGCTATAAACAGCAATTGCTTCTGCAATTATCTTGTTATAATTTTACCATTAACGAATAACTAAAGTTATATATATATATATATATATATATATATATATATATATATGTATGTATGTATATCGGTAATTTTAATTAATTTGATTCAAGATCCAAGTCTTCATCAATGAATTAATGGATATCTTATCTATAATATAAGAAAGCAATATATTTAAGTATCTTCTTTTATCTTTATATTATAATTACTAATTTTATAGGAATTAAAATTTTAATCAATAACGTATTTTTTACAACATTTTAAAAATACCTTTTTTTATTTATATATAAAAATATTGACACATTGAGAAAAATAAAAAATGTATACTGATTGTGAGATACGATATTCACGACTGTAACGATCACTGTTTTATTATGTTTTCAGATGAATGAAGCTTTACTTGATTAAATAATAGCTGTGCGATTTTTTTGCTTACGCCGCTATGCTTTCCACACGCGATAAATCCCATTTCCTTATCTAATACAGTATTTACCGACGTATTTTAATCAACAATCTATCTTCCATATCAGCTTCGAAATCAATGCTTTGCGATTTGATGCTCGCTCGCGCTACACCAATTATGCCTTGAAACGTAAGTTCTATACATTTATCGATACCTTGCTCAACACAAAATGTATATAGTATGAGATATAAAAGTGTAACATGAGATTATAAGATTAATAAGATATTACATTCTACTAGACTTATTTACAATAAAATTCTATATGCACACGTTTCTGAAAATTCAAACACTTGTTACTTGTTTGTTTGTTGAGCACATATCGTAACACGCTCTTTAGTCGTGTGGAATAAAGTATGTAAGATACGAAGAATGAATGAGTAAATGACTGAGAGAGAAAGAGAGAGAGCGCAAGAGTAAAGACATCACGCAACACTCACGTCTGACACAAAATTCTCACATACTTTCCACAGAATACGAGGACACACGGCAGGCACACACAACATTGCATAAACGCAAAGATAGAAAACCAAGGGATCAAATCGAAGAAACAACACAAGATAGGGAAGAGGGGGTTTCATTAATAAAAATTGAGGAGGTCGAGGAGATTGAGAAAGAAAGAAAGAAGGAAGAAATTGAAGAAGAAATTATTGAACTCGAACGGGACTCGAAAGGCAGATTGATTCGTAAGCGAAAGCAAGATGTAGAAAAACAAGTAGACATAGAGGAGGAGGAAGAAACGATTGAAAAGATTAGAAAAGCATTAACGCCAAAAAGATCAAACATCGGTAAAGACGAGATGCAACTGGAAGAGATAGAAGAGTTTGAAGTAATAAAAGACGAATTGTTGCCATCTATAGTTTTGAATGTATCTAGCCAACGGAATCAAGTAATACCGTTAGATCGAATAGTCGAGCAAGCACCTGGCAAGCCCGAATTGGAGAACGCTACATACACATTAGACACCGCTATCGCGCTAACGGGACAACTGACATCGGTACATGAGAAAGAAATTGACCAAGTGACGAGTGTTAAACCTATTGAACGTAAAGCATCGATATCAATCTCATCCGTAGAACCGTATTCTACCACGGAAACTACTGCACATATATCTACTGATGAATTCTCCGGCTCTTTCAAAGCCACTTCTTACGAAGCTACACCCTCTATGATAGTGAAAGAAAGTCTTCTCATTAGCGAAACCCTGACTCACGATGAGGGTATATTAAATTTAGCCTTGACCACGCCAGAAACGAGTCGGAAAGCAGACGTGCAGGTCACCGTGCAGGAAGCGACAACTATTAGAGAGACCATAGTGAATCAAAGCGAAATACCCACCGAAGATTTTATAACACCATTGAGCGTTAAAGCGGAGGATATTGTCTTACCGCAAATGTCACTTTCGGTCTATGAGATACAGGAAGGTTTGGTTGAGGATAAGCTGGAACCTGTGAAAACAGTACTTACAAAGCCTCGAATTAACATCAATGCAATCGAACCGCTAACGGTGGAAGAAGTTCATTCCGAAGATAAACCAGGAAAATATTATCCGGAGTTGATAGTACCTACTGAAGTCGCTACCGAAACAGTAATCTCGCAACGACAGCACGTTACTGAAGAGATGAACGCGCCCGAAAAGGAAGGAGCATACATTCCAGGTAAATTACCGCCGAGTCAAACAGCACAGATCGGAATCTCCTATGGGAACGAAACAGCTGTTATTCGTCACGATCTCGTGCAAGAGCGTGAAGGCGAATACATTCCCGATCGTAAGATAGATTCTTTCGAAGCTACGCCAAATGTCACTTTTCTGGAAGGAGTCACGATATCAACGATCGATACTCAACAGAAGGAAGATGATCTAACAATTGAAGAAAGTAAGCAGGTCACTGCCGACTTGAATATCGTCGAAATTATGTCAGCTGTGACAACGGAGACGATGACTTCCGAAAAAGAACGAGACTATCATCCAGGAGAGAAGCCTACTACTAAATTGGCGATTACATCGATCTCTCCGTTGGAGATTGGTTCTGTGCTGGACACAATTGTTCAAGAATCCGAAGGGACTTATGATACCGATCAAAAACCATCCGAAGCACTGGCGGAAACGTCAGTCAGACCAGAAGAACATATTTTGATATCTCAAATTCAAACTGCGGACTATCCCGCGGATTTGAAAGACACGCTCAAATACATCTCAGAGAGCGGTATCGTATCTATTCAATTGACCGAAGCAAAAACTGTCCTCGAAACGCTCGCTCATGATCGCGAGGCTACTATGAAGGAAGATGCTAAACCAGAAGTCCATACGATCGAGACGGTATACGATGCTGTTAGAGGTATCGAGATATCGCAAACTACTTCTATAGAGAAAGAAGCCGAGCTGAAAGTTTTCGAAATGCCTGAGTCACATCGCGGCAAAACGGTGCCTACTCATCCCATGATCTCTCTTGAAGTTCAGGAAACCCAACCTGAAAATAATCTAGGTGAAGTCACGAAAGAAGCGTTATCGATCGCTACAGCTAAAGTCGAAGCGGTCAGTCTGCAAGAAATGATCATTGGCGAGACTGTTGCGGCGGAAGGTGTAGCTCCAGCGAGGAAGGATAAGAGTCCTGAAACAATGACCGCCGTAATCTCGATGAATCAAATTGAAGGCTTACATACCACAATGATCGTAGTGGGGGAGAAAGAAATCGATTATCTCGAAACGACCGATGTTAAGAGTGCATTTGCAAATACTGAATATATGACGCAAGTGGCTCCAATATGCGAACAAGTAAGAACGGAATCGCCGACTGAAGAGTACCTAGCGGTAGACAAACCTGTAAGTGGAAAAGCATATCCGTCTCATGTCCCTATAGAAACTATCAGCGTCGTCATACAAGAAACCGCGGAAAAGGAAGACGTTTATAAAGCGGATGTAAAACCCGAGGGAAAAATAGCCAACATCGAACTCACAGAGACGAGGGCTGGCGCCAGCGTTCTAGAAATAATTCCACATGACCTCGAGAACATTTACACGCCGGACACCGGACCACAGACCCAGACGGTTGAGTCGTCCATAACTGGTCATACGATCGCGACAAAGGCAGAGATCTTGGTGGAACAAAGTGCTGGAAAGATAAGCAGTGACGCACCGAAATCAGGCAAAGCGACAGTACAACAAGAAGCTCTGGAAGAATTGATAGTAACCGAAACAAATGTCGGCGAAGTGGAACGAGTTAGGGATGAGGATGCTAGTCCTATTAAACAGAACGCCCAAGTTCAAGTGTGTGCTCGAGCTGAAAAACTGACTGTCACTGAAGTAACGACCGTAATGAAGGAAGAAGAATTGTCAATGGAAAAATTACCAAACGAACAAAGGGTTGTGTTAGATATAA
The DNA here is from genome assembly GCA_928718305.1 of Tetramorium bicarinatum. Lineage (NCBI taxonomy): Eukaryota > Metazoa > Arthropoda > Insecta > Hymenoptera > Formicidae > Tetramorium > Tetramorium bicarinatum. The sequence continues at coordinate 12,140,292 of OV788328.1, forward strand.
CTGAAGGTCATGAGATAGCCGAAACACAAGAAATGATTCTTGCGAGCACTATAAGTGCACTGAAAGAAGAAAAGCCGAGTCAGGAAAGTGCCAAACAGTTGCAAAGCGGACTAGACGTTGTGCAACAAATGGAAGTATCAATATCTGAGAAAGAATCTCCTTTAGAAACCGATGTGAAACCTGTGACTAAAACGGTTGATATTACGTTCCAAGAAGGAGAGAGTCTGACAATTGAAATTACACATCCCGAAGACAAAGAAGATGTACTTGGTGAAAAACAAGCGCCAAAAACAGCCGAAGCTACAGTTGACATAGTAACACAGAATATAGCATCAACATTTGAGATTGTTAGTGACGTCGCTCCCACTGAATTATCTGCCAAGCCTACGCAAGAAGAACGTCCTAAAGCAACATTGTTACCATTTGAAACAGCTGTCGCCGAAGAAGTGCACACAAGGGAAACTGAAAAGCCTTTCCCTCATACGCCAATGCCAGAAAAACAAGCTAATTTTGAATTTGTAATGGGTGAAGGCCTTGTTGTTTCCTCCGTAACAGTGGGTGACAAGGAAAGCACGCTTGTAGAAATGGAAAAACCACAATCGAAATCTGCTATTTTAGATATTCCTCATACTCATACCGTGGCGGAAGCTGCTGAAGTAACCGCGACCGATAATATTAGCGAATTGATACGCAAAGAGGCAGTCTCCGTAACGGCTACGACCGAGCATGTCACTCATCGTAGTATTGTTACGTCTGAAATGTCAGCTGGTGACTCGGAACAACCTATGCTTGATTTCGTCAAGCCAGATAGGCAGAAGGTCGATGTATCATTCGAGGAAGAAACAAGCGTAACGGTAATCGAAACAATTCCGTCTGACAAGGAGCGAGAATATTTCAAGAAACCAGATATTCCCGGTGAAAAAATTACCACCAGCTACGATGCGCATAAAATCGCCCAACTCACTGAAGTTACAACGGCGATTTATCTAGGAGACCTCGATGTGAAAACACCAGCGACAGCAGCGGCGAAAGAGGAACGTTTGCCGTTTGAGAGTATCGTTCAAAGTGAGACTGTTGCAACGGAAACAGAAGTGGAATTTCAAGATAAGCCAACCAAAACCGACACGGCTCACATATCCATCGATGAGATTATTAGTGCCACTATGTCGACCGAGATTTTAGGCGAGAAGGAAGATATTCTCCGAATTCCCGAAAGACCTACGGAGAAAAGAGCCGGCGTTCAATTTGCTGGACACATTATTGCTGAGAAGAGTGAAATCACTCCAGATTCCAGCACTGGAGAATTGATGGAGACAAAACCGACTTCTATTTCAGCCATTTTGTCAAGTATCCCGTTGGAAGCGATAGTAGCGACGGAAACGCAGCCAACGGAAGCAGAGGCTATGCTCGGGAAAGATAAATTACCATCCATGGCTCAAGCTGATCTTTCCATGATTATGGAACAAAGCGTACAAGTGTCTTCGGTAATTTTGGAGGATAAAGAAACTGAATATAAGCCAAAGGAAATACCGAAACTAAAAACAGCGGAAAAAGCTCTAATCGAAACTCATGGCGTCGCCGAAACAACAATGCAAATTGCCAATTTTAGTACTGGTGAAATTACTATTGGCGAAGCACCGCTGACTGCCATCGCAGTTCCAGATCACGTAGTTTTTAATCCACTGGTGGAATCGCAGCCTATTATTCAAGAAGGAGAAGAGCAATTTACACCAGTGTTGATGCCGGAAAACAAAATTGTAAGCATCAATATGGAAGAAGGTAAAACAATCGCGAGTACAGTGCACATAACACCAGCGGATAAAGAATCGCCGTACATCGTCGAGGAACAACCGTGTAAACACGCTGCTTCATTTAATATCGATGCTATTCATAGTATAGCAGAAACGACTGCGGTAGATATCGAACATTCCACAGGGGAAGTAATTATTGAAAAGCCAAATACTGAAACTGTATCATCTACACACGAAGTATATCAAAGTCTTGTAGTGACTGAAGGCATGATTCAAGATCGAGAGAAACCCTTCGAAGATAAATTCATACCAGAAGTACACAAAATAGAATTATCTGTCGAAGAAGGCAGGCGCGTTACCTCTGTCACGGAAATTAAAATGGCTGATAAAGAAGCACCCCTCGAAATGTTACGGGAAGATAGATCTCACTCCGCACTTTCGGTTATTACTCCTGGCCATGAAGTCGCCGAGAAATCTGAAATAATTCCCAGTTCAAGTATAGGTGAAATGAGCCAAATTGTAGCGCCGACAAAAGTAACCGCGCTAATTGACCAAAAACCTTTTGAGACGGTGCAACTGACCGAACAAGTTCTTGTCGAGAGAGAAGAGGACAGGATTCAGGAAACGCCATTGGCAAAAACGAAAGCGCGTGTCGTTTTAGACGAAAATAGATTCGTCGCCATTACAGAATCAATTAATGCTCAAGACGTGGAAAAAGAATTTGCTACGAAGAAATTTCGCCAAGAGGCGGCAAATCTTTTGATGGAGGGTAAAGAAGTAGCCGAACGAATGGAAATTAATTTACGCGAAGGACTCGGAGAACTACCTGCGACGTTGAAACCGACTGTATGCGAAGCACATAGGACACACTCTACTTTGGAAGGTATTGATGTCAGCGAAACAATTCCTCAAGAGCAAGGTGCAATATTCAGTGACAAATTCAAGTCTGACGAGCATAGCGCCGAAATTAGCTTCGTTGAAGGAAAAAGTATTACCGTTGATCACATCGTGTCACAAGACAAAGAAGAAACAATGAATATTCCGAAATATGAAGAGAGTACGGCAAAAATAAATCTAACAAAGCCTGGCATGGATATTGCACAAAAAACACAAATATTTATTGAGCAAAATACCGGTTTGGTTGAACCTTTTGAAAAGGTACAAGTGGAAGCCCACATAAAGCAAGACGCGTTTCAACCTATCGTTGTTCATCAAGTTCCAAGTGTGGAAAGCGAAGGTACTTTTGATAAATATCCAAAGGTAATATTTAGCACAGCTATGCCAACATTCGAAGAGGATCATGGTGTATCTATCACGGAGATAACATCTGGTGAGGTGGAAGCGTCATTGGAAGAGAAGAGACATAAAGCGTCGCAGATAGCTGTACATACTATTGTCACCGAACACGACACGATAGAGACCACGATGGTGGAATCACGAATCGACGTACCTGAACAGCCCTCTGATTACATTTCAGCACCTCAGATTGCCACGCCGGCCCAAGATACATTCGAGAGTATTATTGTTAATGAAAATATTATTGAAGAAAGCGAAAAGACTTTCGATGGTCTTTTTAAACCTGCAACACAAAGAGCTAATATCGATATAACGGAGATAAAGCCATTACAGGTTTCAGAAACAATTGTCGAAGACAGAGAAAAGGTATTGGATATCGATTCAAAGCGAACTGAAGTCAAAGCTACGGCAGATATCAATTTATTCCAAACTATCGAAGGCTCTTTCGTGGAAAGTGTACAAAGTACTCAAGAGCTCCGTGAGGAAAAGCTACTTTCCTCTCAAGCAACCATAATTCAGACCACGATGGAAACAATAGTTAGGTCAGAAACAACACCTGCCGAAAGGGAGGACACTTTTGAGGGCAAGTTTCAACCCGAGGGACAGAAAGGCAAACCACAACTCGAAGGACTTACTACAGTTGTAATTACTGAGATAGCTTCTAATGAAATCGAAGACATCTTACCTGAAGCTGTTACACCAAAGCAACATCAGGCACAGCCAAACTTAACAGGCAGAGAAGCCGCAGAAATTCTTCAAATAGTTACAGCGAGTACAACTGAAGATTTTGCAAAGCCTACTAAATTATACGAACAAAGAGGTAAACCAGGACTCGAAGAACTATCACCTCTAACTGTTTCCGAAATTATTTTCAATGAAGTTGAAGATGTCCTAGCTGATAAAGTTATTCCGAAAGACCGTAAGGCTGACTTCAATATTTCTGGTAGAGAAGTCGCTGAAATAATTCAAGTAACAACAATATCCGAGACCAATGAGCTTATTACAAAAGGACCTGAAGAACAAAAAGGTAATCAACAAGTCGATGAATTAATTCCACTAACTGTTTCACAAATAATGTCTAATGAGGCCGAAGAAACATTAGTTAGCGCTGAGCTTCCTACAGGGAAAACAGCACAACCAAATTTGCTCGGTAGAGATATCGCGGAAACAACACTGGTCGTAACAATGACTAATGCCGAAGAATTCATTCCTGAAAAAGAAACCGAAAAACAGAAAGGTAAACCCAGTCTCGAAGAACTTACGTCTTTAACGGTTTCACAAATAGAATCTCAAGAGACAGAAGGTACTCTCGATAGTTCCGAAGTACCGACCGAGAGAACAGCGCAAACAAGTTTATATGGCAGAGATATTGCAGAAACTACGGAAGTAACGACTGTATCAAGTCTAGGTAAATTGGCTGAACTCCAAAAACCCGAAACACAAAAGGGAAAACCGAATCTCGAGGAGTTAATATCTTTAAATATAACACAAACTGTATCTAATGAAGCGGAAAATTTATTGCCCAGCCCTGAAATGCCTATGACAAAAATGGCGCAAACTGATTTATCTGGTAGAGATGTAGCCGAAACAAGTCAAATTTTGACGATGATAAGTACAGAAGAACTTTCAAAACAAGTACCACCCAACAAGCATAAAGGGCAAGTACAAGTGGAAGAATTATCTTCCTTAACTATATCTCAAGTATTATCACACGAAACTGAAGAAACCTTCGAGAGTTCCGATACACCTAGTGGACTCACAGCGATGCCTATAATGTCTGGTAGAGAAATAGCCGAAACTTCTGAGGTACTCACTGTTACCAACGTCGAAGAACTCTCGAGACCCGAAAGTCCGGCAAGACAAAAAGGTAAACCACGATTGGATGAATTTTCCTCACTTATGATTTCTCAAGTAATATCCACTGAAACAGAAGCACAGCTGCCGAGTTTAGAAAGATTAGATGAGAAAACTGCCACACCATGTTTCTCAGGTAGAGAGGTGGCACAGAAAATTGAAATTGTAACTGTTGCAACCGTTGAAAAAATACCTGAAAAGAAACAAGATGATCAAAAGGGAAAACCAGACATTGAAGAAATGAATTTTATTACTGTGTCTGAAGTAATTTCAACGGAAACAGAACAAGAATTGCCGACACAAGAGACTCCAAAATCGCGACAAGCTCAGGAAAAATTATCTAGCATGGAAGTCGCAGAGACGACAGAAGTTTTGACAGTGAACAACGTTGAAGCACTTGTAAAATTACAAACTCCCGAAGAGCATAGAGGTAAACCAAATATAGAAGAACTAATGCCATTATCGATCCTTGAAGTTACTTACAACGAAGCGGAGAAACGATTACCTTCTCCAGAGGAGCCAACTAAGCAACTAGCCGAAAAAAGTATGCTAGGCATGCGCGTTGCCGAGAAATCACAAATACTTACATCGTTAACCACGGAGGAGATGACCGAGTCCGCCAAGCCACTGACAAAGAAAATAATACCGGAACAAATACCATTTGAGAGTATAGAGCAAATTGAGTCAATTCTTCATGAAAGTGAACGTTTACTCGCTCCTGATAAAAAGACACCAAGCACAACGGCTGATGTTTCATTCCGTGTCTCTGAAGGAATTGAAATTATGCAAATAACCACAACGGAGAAAGAAGAAAAAGAGGTAATAAGACTCCTGGAAGAAGCAAATGAACAGATAGCCGAGCAGAGCATCCCGAGCATGGGCGTTGCAGAACAGACTCAAGTAATAGCGTCATCAATAACAGCAGATATGATAGAGTCTGTTAAGCCTGAGATAAAGAGAATATTACCGGAACAAATACCATTTGAAAGCATACAACATACCGAATCGATTTCTCATGAAAGAGAAGGTCCGCTTGTTCCTGATAAAGCATCAACTGCAACGGCCAACATTACATTCCGCGTTTCTGAAGGCGTTGAAATTATTCAAGTAACTACTACAGAAAAAGAAACGAAAGAAATTATAAAAAATTTAGAGCAAGTAACTAAGCAGACAGCTGAGCAGAGCATGCTAGGTATGCCCGTTGTAGAACAGTCTCAAGTTATTGCATCATCAACAACGGAAAAGATGACAGAACCTGTTAAACCTGAGTTGAAGAAAATAATACCAGAACAAATACCGTTTGAGAGTATCCAACAGATCGAATCAATTCCTCACGAAAGCGAACGTTTGCTACTTCCCGATGAAAGAGCTCCAAGTACAACGGCTGCTATTTCATTCCGTGTATCCGAAGGAATCGAAGTTATTCAAGTAACTACTACAGAGAAGGAAAAGAAGGAAGTTGTAAAAAGCTTGGAAGAAGCAACTCAACAGACAGCAGAGCAAAGCATGCTAGGTATGCCCGTTGTGGAACAGTCTCAAGTGTTTGCATCATCAACAACGGAAGAGATGACAGAACCTGTTAAACCTGAGACAAAGAAAATAATATCAGAACAAATACCCTTTGAGAGTATCCAACAGATCGAATCGATTCCTCACGAAAGCGAACGTTTGCTTCTTCCTGATGAAAAAGCTCCAAGTACAACGGCTGATGTTTCATTCCGTGTATCTGAAGGAATCGAAGTTATTCAAGTAACTGCTACAGAGAAGGAAAAGAAGGAAGTAGTAAAAAGCCTGGAAGAAGCAATTCAACAAACAGCCGAGCAGACCATGCTAGGTATGCCCGTTGTAGAACAGTCACAAGTGATTACGGCATCAACAACGGAAGAAATGATAGAATCAAGTAAACCTGATACAAAGAAAATAATACCAGAACAAATCCCGTTTGAGGGTATACAACAGACTGAATCAATTCTTCATGAAAGCGAGCGTGAGCTACTTCCCGATAAAAAGACGCCAAGTATAATAGCTGATGTTTCATTCCGTGTATCCGAAGGAATCGAAGTTATTCAAGTAACTGCTACAGAGAAGGAAACGAAGGAAATCGTAAAAAGCCTGGAAGAAGTAACTCAACAGACAGCCGAACAAAACTTGCTAGGTATGCCCGTTGTGGAACAGTCTCAAGTAGTTGCATCATCAACAACGGAAGAGATGATAGAGTCTGTTAAGCCTGAATTAAAGAAAATTGTACCAGAACAAATACCGTTTGAGAGTCTACAACAGATCGAATCGATTCCTCATGAAAGCGAACGTTTGCTTCTCCCCGATGAAAAAACGTCAAGTACAACAGCTGCTATTTCATTCCGTGTATCCGAAGGAATCGAAATTACTCAAGTAACCGTTACGGAGAAAGAAACAAAGGAAGACATAAGAAGTTTGGAAGCAACTGAACAAACAGCTGAGCAGAGTATGCTGACCATGCTGGTCGCTGAAAAAACACAAGTAATTGCTACATCGACAACAGAAGAAATTACAGAAATCTCCAAGCCTGAAATAAAGATGATATTACCAGAACAAATACCATTTGAAGGCATACAACAAATTGAATCAATTCCTCATGAAAGCGAAAGTTCACTCCATCCTGAAAAGAAAATACCAAGCACAGTAGCAGAGGTTTCATTCCGAGTTTCCGAAGGTGTTGAAATACAAATAACTGCTACAGAAGAGGAAACAAAAGATGTAAAGGAACTGAAAGAAGGAATTAAGCAGACAGCTGAACAGAAAGTGCAAAGTATCCACGTCGCAGAAACGTCTCAAGTGATGACATCATCAACAACAGAAGAGATGCTGGAGTCTGTTAAACCTGACATAAAGAAAATAATACCGGAACAAATACCGTTTGAGAGTATTCAACAGATCGAATCAATACCTCATGAAAGCGAACGTATGCTTTTACCTGATGAAAAAACTCCAAGTTCAACGGCAGCTGTTTCATTCCGTGTATCCGAAGGAATCGAAATCATTCAAGTAACTGCAACGGAGAAGGAGAAGAAAGAAATAGTAAAAAGCCTGGAAGAAGCAACTCAACAGACAGCGGAGCAAAGCATGCTAGGTATGCCCGTTGTAGAACAGTCGCAAGTAGTTCCATCATCAACAACGAAAGAGATGATAGAACCTGTGAAACCTGAGCTAAAGAAAATAATACCAGAGCAAATACCGTTTGAGGGTATTCAACAGATCGAATCGATCCTTCACGAAAGCGAACGTTTACTTCTCCCCGATGAAAAAGCTCCAAGTACAACGGCTGCTGTTTCATTCCGTGTTTCCGAAGGAATCGAAGTTATTCAAGTAACTGCAACAGAAAAGGAAAAGAAGGAAGTAGTAAAAAACCTGGAAGAAGCAATTCAACAAACAGCCGAGGAGACCATGCTAGGAATGCCCGTTGTAGAACAGTCTCAAGTAGTTGCATCATCAACAACGGAAGAGATGATAGAACCAGTTAAACCTGAGCTGAAGAAAATAATACCAGAACAAATGCCCTTTGAGAGTATCCAACAGATCGAATCGATTCCTCACGAAAGCGAACGTTTGCTTCTCCCCGATGAAAGAGTTCCAAGTACAACGGCTGCTGTTTCATTCCGTGTATCCGAAGGAATCGAAGTTATTCAAGTAACTGCTACAGAGAAGGAAAAGAAGGAAATTGTAAAAAAGTTGGAAGAAGCAACTCAACAGACGGCAGAACAAAGCGTGCTAGGTATGCCCGTTGTGGAACAATCTCAAGTGGTTGCATCATCAACAACGGAAAAGATGACAGAACCTGTTAAACCTGAGCTGAAGAAAATAATACCGGAACAAATACCCTTTGAGAGTATCCAACAAATTGAATCGATTCCTCACGAAAGCGAAAATTTGCTTCTCCCCGAAGAAAAAGCTCCAAGTACAATAGCTGCTGTTTCATTCCGTGTATCCGAAGGAATCGAAGTTATTCAAGTAACTGCTTCAGAGAAGGAAAAGAAGGAAGTGATAAAAAGCTTGGAAGAAGCTATTCAACAGACAGCAGAGCAAAGCATGCTAGGAATGCCCGTTGTGGAACAGTCTCAAGTAGTTGCATCATCAACAACGGAAGAGATGACAGAACCTGTTAAACCTGAGCTGAAGAAAATAATACCTGAACAAATACCCTTTGAGAGTATACAACAGATCGAATCGATTCCTCACGAAAGCGAACGTTTGCTTCTCCCCGATGAAAAAGCTCCAAGTACAACGGCTGATGTTTCATTCCGTGTATCCGAAGGAATCGAAGTTATTCAAGTAACTGCTACAGAGAAAGAAACGAAGGAAATTGTAAAAAGATTGGAAGAAGTAACTCAACAGACGGCAGAACAAAGCATGCTAGGTATGCCCGTTGTGGAACAATCTCAAGTGGTTGCATCATCAACAACGGAAGAGATGACAGAACCTGTTAAACCTGAACCGAAGAAAATAATACCGGAACAAATACCCTTTGAGAGTATCCAACAGATCGAATCGATTTCTCACGAAAGCGAACGTTTGCTTCTCCCCGAAGAAAAAGCTCCAAGTACAACAGCTGCTGTTTCATTCCGTGTATCCGAAGGAATCGAAGTTACTCAAGTAACTGCTACAGAGAAGGAAAAGAAGGAAGTGGTAAAAAGCTTGGAAGAAGCTATTCAACAGACAGCAGAGCAAAGCATGCTAGGTATGCCCGTTGTGGAACAGTCTCAAGTGGTTGCATCATCAACAACGGAAGAGATGACAGAACCTGTTAAACCTGAGCTGAAGAAAATAATACCTGAACAAATACCCTTTGAGAGTATCCAACAGATCGAATCGATTCCTCACGAAAGCGAACGTTTGCTTCTCCCCGATGAAAAAGCTCCATGTACAACGGCTGATATTTCATTTCGTGTATCCGAAGGAATCGAAGTTATTCAAGTAACTGCTACTGAGAAGGAAATGAAGGAAGTAATAAAAAGCTTGGAAGAAGCAACTCAACAGACGGCAGAGCAAAGCATGCTAGGTATGCCCGTTGTGGAACAGTCTCAAGTGGTTGCATCATCAACAACGGAAGAAATGATAGAATCAGATAAACCTGAGCTAAAGAAAATAATACCAGAACAAATACCGTTTGAGAGTATCCAACAAATTGAATCGATTCCTCACGAAAGCGAACGTTTGCTTCTCCTCGATGAAAGAACTCCAAGTACAACGGCTGACGTTTCATTCCGTGTATCCGAAGGAATCGAAGTTATTCAAGTAACTGCTACAGAGAAGGAAAAGAAGGAAGTAGTAAAAAGCTTAGAAGAAGCAATTCAACAGACAGCAGAGCAAAGCATGCTAGGAATGCCCGTTGTGGAACAGTCTCAAGTAGTTGCATCATCAACAACGGAAGAGATGACAGAACCTGTTAAACCTGAGCTGAAGAAAATAATACCTGAACAAATACCCTTTGAGAGTATACAACAGATCGAATCGATTCCTCACGAAAGCGAACGTTTGCTTCTCCCCGATGAAAAAGCTCCAAGTACAACGGCTGATGTTTCATTCCGTGTATCCGAAGGAATCAAAGTTATTCAAGTAACTGCTACAGAGAAGGAAAAGAAAGAAGTAGTAAAAAGCCTGGAAGAAGCAACTCAACAAACAGCCGAACAGACCATGCTAGGTATGCCCGTTGTGGAACAGTCTCAAGTGGTTACGTCATCAACAACGGAAGAAATGATAGAATCAGATAAACCTGATACAAAGAAAATAATACCAGAGCGAATACCGTTTGAGGGTATACAACAAATCGAATCAATTCTTCATGAAAGCGAGCGTGAACTACTCCCCGAAAAAAAGACGCAAGGTATAATGGCTGATGTTTCATTCCGTGTATCCGAAGGAATCGAAGTTATTCAAGTAACTGCTACAGAGAAGGAAACGAAGGAAATCGTAAGAAGCTTCGAAGAAGTAACTCAACAGACAGCCGAACAAAACTTGCTAGGTATGCCCGTTGTGGAACAATCTCAAGTAGTTGCATCATCAACAACGGAAGAGATGATAGAGTCAGTTAAGCCTGAATTAAAGAAAATTGTACCAGAACAAATACCGTTTGAGAGTATACAACAGATTGAATCGATTCCTCATGAAAAAGAACATTTCTTTATGGCAGAAAAAGCGGTAGGAAGTGCAATAGCTGAAATTTCATTCCGTACTTCGGAAGGTGTTGAAGTTACCCAAATAACTGCTACGGAGAAAGAAGCAAAGGAAGTCATCAAAGGTCTCGCAAAGGAAGTAAGCGCGCAAGCGGACATAGTTGAACGAAAAGTTGCTTTGAAAACTGAAATTCTTTCGGAAAATGTAGTATCCGAATTTAGTGTATCAAAACCAGAAAGGAAAACTGCTCATGGAGTGAAAGATGAAAGACAGGGCGTAATTGTTACTGAACTGCAACACATTGCTGAAATCGAATCAAATCTGCCCGAACCCGTTACACCAATAGTACCAAAATTAGCAAGCACATCTATCGAAGCCGACTACTTGGAAAAAATTTTGGGTAAGTATTATACATGTAAAAAGATAATATGACTGATTAAACTGACAATTGTTACGGACGATTTGGAGATACTCGATTCAATACAACACTACGACTGAGATCAATAACATCTAACAAATCACATAGATTAAATAAACTCATTAATTTATGTTAATGTTATAGTATATATAAACGTTAGTTAAGTTAATAATAAAGACAAAAGAAAGAATAATCAAAACATGTATCAATTAGTAATGTTTGACAATTATTGCAAGTAGGTTAACAAACTTGTGTTCAACATAACATAACTATCTGAATTTGTATCAGGTAAGTACGGAAACAATCAATAGCACAGATATATGTAACAGACATTTTCAATATAAAATGCACTACACGTAAGACATGTTCAGACATAAATCCGTATTATCTCACACTTACAATTTAATAACATTTATAATAACCAAAATAAGACGACATTTAACAATAGCGCTATAAAAAAAAATTTATAAATTATTTAAAACTAATTCATAAAATAGAGTTCGAATGACAATATACAAATAATACCAATGGAATGACGAAACATACAACAGTATAATTACATGATACACATGTTCTATATACATTTCAGAAACCACAGAAGCAGGACATCACATCACAATCACACAACACACCACAATACACGAAACAAAACAACAGCCAACAAATGATTCCGATACTGAAACAACAGAAGAATACACCACTAAATTTAGACGAGGGAGTAAAGAAAATGAAACTGCAGCAATTAAAACAAAGAAAACGACAATTCGAAAAAAGAAACCAAAAAGTAAACCAGAAGAAGAAAAAACTATTGTAATCGAAGAAGAAATTGAAGATAAAAAATCACAAGTACCAATTATACCAAGAAAACAATTCATGCATATTGAAGAGGTAACAGAACTAACAGGAATAGAAGAAATAGTACCAACAAAAATTGAAGAAACGGAAGAAATAACACCAAGTCAAGACGAATCAACAAAAACAATCCTACAAGATGAAAAAACAGTTCCAAAAAAAGCAGATATTCAGGAAATAGAAAAACACGATAAAAATGAGAAAGCAAGAAAAGAAGTAAAAGTGACGGAGGAAATAATTGTAGGAAAAAAGCCAAAGGTAACTAAAAAGAAAATTATAAAACAAATAGGGCAAAAAGAAGAAGTAATAAAAGAGACAACAGCGGAAAAGAAAGATAAGTTACCTGTCATAACAATTCTAGAAGGTCCAGTAGAAGAAATCATCGAAGAAACTATTATTCCTTTCCAACAACCTGAATTCCCAAAACCCGCTGAAATAGAAGAATTGAGAAAGCAAGTGACGGTCACAGAAGAAATTGTTGAAGGGAAAAAGCCGAAAAAAGTTATTAAAAAGAAAATTATAAAACGTAAAGGGCAAAAGCAACAGATAACAGAAGAAATAACTATCGAAGAGAAGGATAAATTACCTGTAATTACGGTTGTAGAAGGTCCAGTAGAAGAAATCGTCGAAGACACAGTGTTTTCTCTTCCACAACCAGAATTCCCGAAAACCCTTGAAGTGGAGGAAGTGAGAGAACAAGTAACTGTTACTCAAGAAATTGTAGAAGGAAAGGAACCACAGAAAGTCACTAAGAAAAAAATTACAAAACGAAAAGGGCAGAAACAACAGGTAATAGAGGAAATAACTGTGGAGCAGAAAGACAAGTTACCTGTAACAACAGTTGTACAAGGTCCAATAGAAGAAATTGTAGAAGAAACTATTATTCCTCTCCAACAATCTGAATTCGCAAAGCCCGCTGAAGTAGAAGAATTGAAAGAGCAAGTGACGGTCACAGAAGAAATTGTTGAAGGGAAGAAGCCGAAAAAAATTATTAAAAAGAAAATTATAAAACGTAAAGGGCAAAAGCAACAGGTAACAGAGGAGATAACTATCGAGGAGAAGGATAAATTACCAGTAACTACGGTTGTAGAAGGTCCAATGGAAGAAATCGTAGAAGAAACTATTATTCCTCTCCAACAACCTGAATTCGCAAAGCCCGCTGAAGTAGAAGAATTGAGAGAGCAAGTGACGGTCACGGAAGAAATTGTTGAAGGGAAGAAGCCGAAAAAAATTATTAAAAAGAAAATTATAAAACGTAAAGGGCAAAAGCAACAGGTAACAGAGGAGATAACTATCGAGGAGAAGAATAAATTACCTGTAACTACGGTTGTAGAAGGTCCAATGGAAGAAATCATAGAAGAAACTATTATTCCTCTCCAACAACCTGAATTCGCAAAGCCCGCTGAAGTAGAAGAATTGAGAGAGCAAGTGACGGTCACGGAAGAAATTGTTGAAGGGAAAAAGCCGAAAAAAGTTATTAAAAAGAAAATTATAAAACGTAAAGGGCAAAAGCAACAGGTAACAGAGGAGATAACTATCGAGGAGAAGGATAAATTACCTGTAACTACGGTTGTAGAAGGTCCAATGGAAGAAATCGTAGAAGAAACTATTATTCCTCTCCAACAACCTGAATTCGCAAAGCCCGCTGAAGTAGAAGAATTGAGAGAGCAAGTGACGGTCACAGAAGAAATTGTTGAAGGGAAAAAGCCGAAAAAAGTTATTAAAAAGAAAATTATAAAACGTAAAGGGCAAAAGCAACAGGTAACAGAGGAGATAACTATCGAGGAGAAGGATAAATTACCTGTAACTACGGTTGTAGAAGGTCCAATGGAAGAAATCGTAGAAGAAACTATTATTCCTCTCCAACAACCTGAATTCGCAAAGCCCGCTGAAGTAGAAGAATTGAGAGAGCAAGTGACGGTCATAGAAGAAATTGTTGAAGAGAAAAAGCCAAAAAAAATTATTAAAAAGAAAATTATAAAACGTAAAGGGCAAAAGCAACAGGTAACAGAGGAGATAACTATCGAGGAGAGGGATAAATTACCTGTAATTACGGTTGTAGAAGGTCCAGTAGAAGAAATCGTCGAAGACACTGTGCTTTCTCTTCCACAACCAGAATTCCCGAAGACCCTTGAAGTGGAAGAAGTGAGAGAACAAGTAACTATTACTCAAGAAGTTGTCGAAGGAAAGGAACCACAGAAAGTCACTAAGAAAAAAATTACAAAACGAAAAGGACAGAAACAACAGGTAATAGAGGAAACAACTGTGGAGACGAAAGACAAGTTACCTGTAACAACAGTTGTACAAGGTCCAATGGAAGAAATCATAGAAGAAACTATTATTCCTCTCCAACAACCTGAATTCGCAAAGCCCGCTGAAGTAGAAGAATTGAGAGAGCAAGTGACGGTCACAGAAGAAATTGTTGAAGGGAAGAAGCCGAAAAAAATTATTAAAAAGAAAATTATAAAACGTAAAGGGCAAAAGCAACAGGTAACAGAGGAGATGACTATCGAGGAGAAGGATAAATTACCTGTAACTACGGTTGTAGAAGGTCCAATGGAAGAAATCGTAGAAGAAACTATTATTCCTCTCCAACAACCTGAATTCGCAAAGCCCGCTGAAGTAGAAGAATTGAGAGAGCAAGTGACGGTCACAGAAGAAATTGTTGAAGGGAAAAAGCCAAAAAAAATTATTAAAAAGAAAATTATAAAACGTAAAGGACAAAAGCAACAGGTAACAGAGGAGATAACTATCGAGGAGAAGGATAAATTACCTGTAATTACGGTTGTAGAAGGTCCAGTAGAAGAAATCGTCGAAGACACTGTGCTTTCTCTTCCACAACCAGAATTCCCGAAGACCCTTGAAATGGAAGAAGTGAGAGAACAAGTAACTATTACTCAAGAAATTGTCGAAGGAAAGGAACCACAGAAAGTCACTAAGAAAAAAATTACAAAACGAAAAGGACAGAAACAACAGGTAATAGAGGAAACAATTGTGGAGACGAAAGACAAGTTACCTGTAACAACAGTTGTACAAGGTCCAATGGAAGAAATCATAGAAGAAACTATTATTCCTCTCCAACAACCTGAATTCGCAAAGCCCGCTGAAGTAGAAGAATTGAGAGAGCAAGTGACGGTCACAGAAGAAATTGTTGAAGGGAAGAAGCCGAAAAAAATTATTAAAAAGAAAATTATAAAACGTAAAGGGCAAAAGCAACAGGTAACAGAGGAGATAACTATCGAGGAGAAGGATAAATTACCTGTAACTACGGTTGTAGAAGGTCCAATGGAAGAAATCATAGAAGAAACTATTATTCCTCTTCAACAACCTGAATTCGCAAAGCCCGCTGAAGTAGAAGAATTGAGAGAGCAAGTGACGGTCACAGAAGAAATTGTTGAAGGGAAAAAGCCGAAAAAAATTATTAAAAAGAAAATTATAAAACGTAAAGGGCAAAAGCAACAGGTAACAGAGGAGATAACTATCGAGGAGAAGGATAAATTACCTGTAATTACGGTTGTAGAAGGTCCAGTAGAAGAAATCGTCGAAGACACTGTGCTTTCTCTTCCACAACCAGAATTCCCGAAGACCCTTGAAGTGGAAGAAATGAGAGAACAAGTAACTATTACTCAAGAAATTGTCGAAGGAAAGGAACCACAGAAAGTCACTAAGAAAAAAATTACAAAACGAAAAGGGCAGAAACAACAGGTAATAGAGGAAACAACTGTGGAGCAGAAAGACAAGTTACCTGTAACAACAGTTGTACAAGGTCCAATGGAAGAAATCGTAGAAGAAACTATTATTCCTCTCCAACAACCTGAATTCGCAAAGCCCGCTGAAGTAGAAGAATTGAGAGAGCAAGTGACGGTCACAGAAGAAATTGTTGAAGGGAAGAAGCCGAAAAAAATTATTAAAAAGAAAATTATAAAACGTAAAGGGCAAAAGCAACAGGTAACAGAGGAGATAACTATCGAGGAGAAGAATAAATTACCTGTAACTACGGTTGTAGAAGGTCCAATGGAAGAAATCGTAGAAGAAACTATTATTCCTCTCCAACAACCTGAATTCGCAAAGCCCGCTGAAGTAGAAGAATTAAGAGAGCAAATGACGGTCACGGAAGAAATTGTTGAAGGGAAAAAGCCGAAAAAAATTATTAAAAAGAAAATTATAAAACGTAAAGGGCAAAAGCAACAGGTAACAGAGGAGATAACTATCGAGGAGAGAGATAAATTACCTGTAACTACGGTTGTAGAAGGTCCAATGGAAGAAATCGTAGAAGAAACTATTATCCCGCTCCAACAACCTGAATTTGCAAAGCCCGCTGAAGTAGAAGAATTGAGAGAGCAAGTGACGGTCACAGAAGACATTGTTGAAGGGAAAAAGCCGAAAAAAATTATTAAAAAGAAAATTATAAAACGTAAAGGGCAAAAGCAACAGGTAACGGAGGAGATAACTATCGAGGAGAAGGATAAATTACCTGTAACTACGGTTGTAGAAGGTCCAGTAGAAGAAATCGTCGAAGAAACTATTATTCCGTTCCAACAACCTGAATTCGCAAAGCCCGCTGAAGTAGAAGAATTGAGAGAGCAAGTGACGATCACAGAAGACATTGTTGAAGGGAAAAAGCCGAAAAAAATTATTAAAAAGAAAATTATAAAACGTAAAGGGCAAAAGCAACAGGTAACGGAGGAGATAACTATCGAGGAGAAGGATAAATTACCTGTAACTACGGTTGTAGAAGGTCCAGTAGAAGAAATCGTCGAAGACACTGTGCTTTCTCTCCCACAACCAGAATTCCCGAAGACCCTTGAAGTGGAGGAAGTGAGAGAACAAGTAACAATTACTCAAGAAATTGTCGAAGGAAAGGAACCACAGAAAGTCACTAAGAAAAAAATTACAAAACGAAAAGGGCAGAAACAACAGGTAATAGAGGAAAGAACTGTGGAGCAGAAAGACAAGTTACCTGTAACAACAGTTGTACAAGGTCCAATGGAAGAAATCGTAGAAGAAACTATTATTCCTCTCCAACAACCTGAATTCGCAAAGCCCGCTGAAGTAGAAGAATTAAGAGAGCAAATGACGGTCACGGAAGAAATTGTTGAAGGGAAAAAGCCGAAAAAAATTATTAAAAAGAAAATTATAAAACGTAAAGGGCAAAAGCAACAGGTAACGGAGGAGATAACTATCGAGGAGAAGGATAAATTACCTGTAACTACGGTTGTAGAAGGTCCAGTAGAAGAAATCGTCGAAGACACTGTGCTTTCTCTCCCACAACCAGAATTCCCGAAGACCCTTGAAGTAGAGGAAGTGAGAGAACAAGTAACAATTACAAGTAACAAAACAGATGTCACAAATGATCTTGACGCAGACATTACACGAGATATACACAGTAAACCTAAACACGATGGATTAATAAAATATAAAATCCATAAAAAGGTTACAGAAGGTAAGTTAGGACTTTAATTTTGCGTTTACTAATGTTACATAAAGTTTAATAATGATACATAAATTTTTTTTCTACGATTTTTTGTTGTACACAATCAACAGACTTTACAACAGAAAAGAATGGAAAACTGTAATTGTTTATCTATTAATACTAATATTATACATAATATTGTTTATCTATATTACAACACAATTAATAGTTAAAAGCTTTTTCTAATAGGCAGTCTTTTTTCTGATCTAATACGTTATTTTTTCCTTTAGGTACCCGAGAAGAAATGTATGAGGTAAGTTATAGTACAAAAACTTGTTTTTTATATTTAATATATTTATATATATTGTGACGTAACGTTGTCCGTCACAAGGGCTCGCCTGACTGAGCGGGGGTGGGGGGGGGAGGACAAGATAGAATCGATATCGCGCTCACGCAAGCGAGAGGGCGGCAGCCCTTTAAAAAAAAACGATCCTGTCGTTACTATCACGTGTTTTCCGCGGAATACTCCTGTATCGTCCGTATGGTCTCGATTGGTTTTGAATCTGATTCTTTTTTTATAAAAATATTTAATTTCTGAAAGTTAATAAGATAGAGACATTAATCGTACTGGTTAGCCGAAAGTTTAGCAATGTTAAGGCCGAGGAACGAGCGAGAAGAAGGTGTTGACGCAGGAGGTCTAAGGAACTCGGAGGAGCTCGGGACGGAAAGCGGACGAGCGGGCGTCTCCTTCTGGAACTCGGAAGTCGACGGGATACCGCGAGGGTCCCGGACAGAAGGAGAGCCGGATTCCGGAGGACGCTCCGGACATGTCTCTAGTGGAAAAGCGCAATCTCCATTACCGTGGAACTGAAGGACAATCCTACCGCCGCACAGGGCATAAAGTCGCTTTTTGTGAAAATCGTTCGACGGCTGAATTCTCAACCAATTGCAATGAAATTTTTTTTTTAATACGCGTCATTTACTGTGCTATAGCGGAAACTTTCACATTTTTTGATATTACAATTTATTAATTTAAAAGAATCATTAACGTTATAAATTTTTTGGCAAATATTTCTTGATGTTTTCATAATTCCTTCAATCTTGATACATAAAGGTTTTCTGTGTCGCTGATTACGAAATACCTCCTTGAGAATTGTCGTGTGGCGCGGAATTCCGCGCCTGATCGTCAATAAGTATTTAGAATTTCAGTTGCCGTGTTCTGATCGTGGTATTCGATGTAGCAAAATCTGGACGAGCCCTGAGGTTCAGGCGGGCCCAAGGAAAACGGTCGCAATATATATATATATATATATATATATATATATATATATATATATATGTATATATATATATATATATATTTAATAACACATTTTATACTTTTATCATATTCTTATAGCAAGAAGAATCAATTGATAAAATCCCCGAGGAAAGTGTAGAAGAAATTGAAATAAAGAAAACAGATCTGCAAACAGCTCAACTTCTTGTGGATGAAGAATGCACGGTGGAAGTTATGAAAATTGATGTTAAAGAAGTACCGATAGAAGAAGAAAAAGTATCAGTTATCGAAGAAAAAGAGAGCACTGGGAGACCGATACAGAAAATCACTAAGACAAAAAAAATACCAAAGAAGAAGGATGACCGCACTGAAACAATCGAGGAGATAATTATAAAACCAAAGGACGTAGTTGAAATGCCATCCAAAAAAATAATTAAGGAAAAGAAGCATGTAATAGAAACTGCTGATGTTCTTGAGGAAATCGTAGAGGAAATCCATACGGATATACCAAAGAAAGATAAGGCTAAAATCGTCGTGGAAGGTAAAGAAGAAACTGTTATGATTACGGAAATAGATATACAGAAATCAGAAGTTAAATTACCCGAGAAAAAGGTAGAAACTGAAGAAGAAATAATAGAAACTGTTGAAACACCTACTACAACAATTATTCCAAAGAAATTGGTAACAAAACCAATTGAGAAAACTGAAATAATGAAAGAAAAAGATGAAATAGCTGATATTGAAATACCGATAAAAAAGAAAATAAAGAGAAAAAAGGTACATTCTCATGAAGATAATATACCGGAAGAAATTCTTGAAGAAATTGTTTTAGAAAAACCAGAAATCGAACAAGCTCATACTATATTTTCTCCTAGAGAAAGTATCGAAATTACACAAGTCTTAACAGAATCATCTATTACTAAATTCGCAGAAGATAAAGCTACCCCAGAAAAGGCTGCGATACACGAAATTAAGAAAGAAGATAGCATATTAAAGAAAATTTCACGGGAAGAAACAAAGACGATTCCTGTACAAGAAGAAATTACTATCGAAACTACTAAGGAAATATTAGATGAAAAACCAAAAGAAGAAGAAATAAAATTGAGTATCATAACAAAAGAAGGACTCAAAATTACTGAGACAATATCAGATACTTCCACTGAGGAGTTTCTTGAAAAGATAAAACCAATGAAAGAAAGCATAGTGCCAGTCAAAGAAGAGGAGTCACAAGTTGGAGTAAAAGAAGTTATTGTAAAGAAAGTATCGACGAAGGTTAAACCAATATATGCAAGTGAACAAGTTGAAGAAGAAATTGTCGACGATATTAAATTAGAAAAACCAACACAAGAAACAGCGGAAAAAATAATACTTGCAAATGAAGAGATAAAGGTTACAGAAATTATTTCCGAAATCACAACCGATAAACTTGATAAAGATAAACAACCACAAAAAGAACAAGTCATACCTAAAGAGATGGATGAAAATATAATATCAGCAGATGTAATTATAAAGAAACCGCCACTTGTTAAGAAAAAAGCTGCAGAAATGAAGGAAGATCGGCCAGAAGAAGCAATAGAGGATATAAAAATTAAAAAACCTACGAAGGAAAAAGCCAAAGAGGATATACTTTTACAGGAAAGTGTCGAAATTTTGGAAATAACAGCGGAAATAAAACCTGAAGAATTTGTGACAGATAAAATAATCGTTGAAAAGGAAGTAGAATCAAGTGTTGCACCAATAGAAACTGTTGAAATTACTGATGTTATTCTTACTGTAGCAGACGGTGAAATAACAAAAGAGGAAGAAGTAAAACCTCCTAGAATTGATATTAAAAAGAAAAAAGAAAAAGAAATTCCTATCAAAGAAGAAGAAATACTTCAAGAGAAAGATAAAAGAAAAGTAGAAGAAATGATAGAAGTAAAAACAATACAGCCCGAAGAAATAAAAGAATTAGATAAATCAAAAAAAGAAATTGTATCTACTGTAGAAGAAAAACCTAAAACTATCGAGAAAATAAAAGAAAAAAAAGTTGTGAAAAAAAAGAAGAAGCCCGTCAAGCCAGATATAGAAGAATGGGTAGAACCCGAGTACGAAAGACCTATACTAGAGCCTATGCCTGAAAAAATTCAATGGGAGCCAACAAAAAAGAAGAAAGAAAAGAAAATATTGCCTGAATCTGTGCAAAAACTGGTTCCACAAAAGATTGAAAGAAAAGAAATTAAACCTACAAAATTAAAGTATCTTGAACCAATGCAAGAAACAATTCATTTTGGTACAATAAAATTGAAAAAAGTAACAATTGACAAGAAAAAGGAAATAATCGAACCATTATTTCCTAAAATCATGTTACGAAGCAGACTTACATTTATCTATGACTATCCAGCAGAATTGCAAATGCCAAAAATTACATATATGGAGAAGAATCCAGTACAAGCCGGTATTTTATCTAGAAACACAGAAGAAGCATTACAAATTCTTAAGAAAAAATACAAAAAGCCTAAAATATCAGAAAAAGATTTCATTGAATTAGAGAAATTAGATAAAGAGTTCGAAGAATTAAAGAAAGTTCCTTTGGAACAAATAGAAGATAAATCTATATATGAACGTACACCTAAGAAGTCCCAGGAAACGCTTGAAGAACCACAAAAACTCATTATTGGAAAAGGTAAATTAAAACAAGAAGATGAAATTGTACCGGAAGATGTTAAACTAAAGAAAATACCGACTAAAAAGCCTGAACAACTTACGGAAAAGAAACAAAAACCTAAAAAAGAAGAATCTTTAGAAGATGTACCTCAGAAAAAAGAAGAAAAACCAGAAAAAGTACTTACATTTGATGAATTTAAACCAATTGACTTTGATAGACCAGAAATTGAAAAATATATACCTGAAGAATTTGAAATGCCTAAAAAGCCAGAAATTGAACCTGTCTTAAAGCCATATGAACCATCTAAGAAAAAGAAACCTGAACAAGATATTGAACAAATTCCTTTAATAAAAGGGATTCCAAAACCACAAGAGCCCGAAGAAGAACCCGAAATCAGGTTTCGAATACCAACTTCAGAAAAACCAGACGATAAGCCGGAAACCATAAAGTTGAAAGGTTGGAAAAAGGATGAACCCAAAAAAGAAGACACAGAAAAGTATCCAACTGAAGAAAAAGACATTACTCCAACTATGCCCAAAGATATTACTGAAGAAGTTACGCTGAAGAAAAAATCAAAGAAGAAGCCAGTCACCGAGGAATCTATAGCTGAAATTACCGTAAAAAAACCTATTTCAGAGAAGGAGGAACAAGTACCAGAAGAAATCTCTGCAAAACTGGCATTAAAGAAACCGAAGAAAAAACCAGTTACTGAGGAAATTACTGATGAAATCATCGTAAAGAAACCTGTTCCAGAGGAGAAAGTACAAATATCAGAAGATATCTCTGAGAAAGTAGAACTAAAGAAGCCAAAGAAAAAGCCAGTTACTGAGGAAGTTGCCGACGAAATCACCGTAAAGAAACCTGTTCCAGAGGAGGAAGTACAAGTAACAGAAGATATCTCTGAGAAAGTAGTACTAAAGAAACTAAAGAAAAAGCCAGTTACTGAGGAAGTTGCCGACGAAATCACCGTAAAGAAACCCGTTCCAGAGGAGAAAGTACAAGTACCAGAAGATATCTCTGAGAAAGTAGTACTAAAGAAACCAAAGAAAAAGCCAGTTACTGAGGAAGTTGCCGACGAAATCACCGTAAAGAAACCTGTTCCAGAGGAAAAAGTACAAGTACCAGAAGATATATCTGAGAAAGTAGTACTAAAGAAACCAAAGAAAAAGCCAGTTACTGAGGAAATTGCCGACGAAATCACCGTAAAGAAACCCGTTCCAGAGGAGGAAGTACAAGTATCAGAAGATATCTCTGAGAAAGTAGTACTAAAGAAATCAAAGAAAAAACCAGTTACTGAGGAAGTTGCCGATGAAATCACCGTAAAGAAACCCGTTCCAGAGGAAAAAGTACAAGTACCAGAAGATATCTCTGAGAAATTAGTACTAAAGAAACCAAAGAAAAAGCCAGTTACTGAGGAAGTTGCCGACGAAATCACCGTAAAGAAACCCGTTCCAGAGGAGGAAGTACAAGTACCAGAAGATATCTCTGAGAAAGTAGTACTAAAGAAACCAAAGAAAAAGCCAGTTACTGAAGAAGTTGCCGATGAAATCACCGTAAAGAAACCTGTTCCAAAGGAGGAAGTACAAGTACCAGAAGATATCTCTGAGAAAGTAGTACTAAAGAAACCAAAGAAAAAGCCAGTTACTGAGGAAGTTGCCGACGAAATCACCGTAAAGAAACTTGTTCCAGAGGAGGAAGTACAAGTACCAGAAGATATCTCTGAGAAAGTAGTACTAAAGAAACCAAAGAAAAAGCCAGTTACTGAGGAAGTTGCCGACGAAATCACCGTAAAGAAACCCGTTCCAGAGGAAAAGTACAAGTACCAGAAGATATCTCTGAGAAATTAGTACTAAAGAAACCAAAGAAAAAGCCAGTTACTGAGGAAGTTGCCGACGAAATCACCGTAAAGAAACCCGTTCCAGAGGAGGAAGTACAAGTACCAGAAGATATCTCTGAGAAAGTAGTACTAAAGAAACCAAAGAAAAAGCCAGTTACTGAAGAAGTTGCCGATGAAATCACCGTAAAGAAACCTGTTCCAAAGGAGGAAGTACAAGTACCAGAAGATATCTCTGAGAAAGTAGTACTAAAGAAACCAAAGAAAAAGCCAGTTACTGAGGAAGTTGCCGACGAAATCACCGTAAAGAAACTCGTTCCAGAGGAGGAAGTACAAGTACCAGAAGATATCTCTGAGAAAGTAGTACTAAAGAAACCAAAGAAAAAGCCAGTTACTGAGGAAGTTGCCGACGAAATCACCGTAAAGAAACCCGTTCCAGAGGAGGAAGTACAAGTACCAGAAGATATCTCTGAGAAAGTAGTACTAAAGAAATCAAAGAAAAAACCAGTTACTGAGGAAGTTGCCGACGAAATCACCGTAAAGAAACCTGTTCCAAAGGAGGAAGTACAAGTATTAGAAGATATCTCTGAGAAAGTAGTATTAAAGAAACCAAAGAAAAAGCCAGTTACTGAGGAAGTTGCCGACGAAATCACCGTAAAGAAACCTGTTCCAAAGGAGGAAGTACAAGTACTAGAAGATATCTCTGAGAAAGTAGTACTAAAGAAACCAAAGAAAAAGTCAGTTACTGAGGAAGTTGCTGACGAAATTACCGTTAAAAAACCTATGCTAAAGGAGGAAGTACAAATACCGGAAGAAGATGTTGATGAAGTTACTTTGAAACCTAAGCTAAGAAAAAAGATTATTGAAATATCGGAGGACATATCGGAAGTAACTATTGCAAAACCTGTAGACGATAAAAAAGTAGAAGAAATTGTAGAAACATCCGCGGATGTATTACTAAAGGAAAAGGCGAACGCACCAAAAATCGAAGATGTAATTACGGAGGAATTAACTATTCAGAAAATCGAGATTGTAGAACAACCTGAAGAAGTAATTGAGGAATTTACTTTAAAACGCAAACCACCAAAAAAGGCACCGAAACCGATTGAAGAAATTTATGAAGATGTTACTTTACGTAAATTACGACCAAAGAAAAAATCTAGATTGGATATTAAAGAAGTTACTGAAGTGGAAAATGTAACGTTTAGACCGCGTTCTACAAAGACAAAAGAAGATGTAGAACAGGAATTTAAAATTTCACTGAATACATATGAAGAAGAAGATATTTCTATGTCTGGTAAAGTGCGCTTAAAACCAAAAAGACGGCCACTTACATATTCTGAAGAAACTGGAGAAGAAACGATCAAAGTCATTCAAGAAATCGAAGATGATTCTGGCCCAATTATTGAGGAGATCATCGAAGAATCGGAAGAAGAAGGTAAAGAAGAATATAGCATCGAGGAACTCGATATTGACGAAATGAATATACCACTAAGACGAAGGAAAAAGAAGCAAAAAGTTCCTTATACTGTAGAAGAAATTGAAGAAGATGTTAAATTGCAATTAAAACGTGATAGAAAATATTCGTATGAAGAAACCGATGAATCTTTAGCGCTGAAGTTGAAGAGCAAGAGACGCATCTCCACATTTGAAGAAGGTTTGAAGATGACTACATACGTTCATGCCTTATTAACATGTAAAAATTAAATTAATAGAATACGCTTTCATTTATGCTTTAATGATAAATGTACCTTTAATAATTATTTTAACAATAATTTTTGGTAATAAGTATACATGCCTTATTCTCGTGCATTGTTTTTCCTTTCCTTTGTCCAATTGCTGCATTTCCTTTTAGGAAAAAAAAGACAATTTCTGTCTGTTACCCTTAACTCTTTCATTAATTCACTGCGTATGAAAAGCATAGTAGTCGTTACATTATATTTCTTAATACAATATCAAAAGATTTATTTACATAAATAATGTAAAAAGATGCTCATTCAAAGCAAATTCATGAACAAATAGATTTTGCCTATATAAATATTGCCTATATAAATATATTTACCTATAAAATTTTCGCTATATTATGATTAAATTAAACTATAAGCAACTCTATATTATAATCGATATTTATTTGATATTTATAATATTGCAGAAGAGGCTTCTCTTAGTATTACCAAAGAAGAGGAAATATCTGAAGAAGGTTTGCTTTAATAATATCTATTTGCAAATAACGTAAATTTATTTAGAATTTAATAATATTTCTTACGTTTCATCTTATAACTTATTAATTTAAAATAAATTATTAATGCTTTTCAGTCGACGAACTTGAATATGTAGTTCGTGAAGGTGATACAATGTTTTCAATTTGTTCTTATATTGCCGAAACAGAAGAAGCTATTAATTTAGTAGAAGGAGAAAAAGTTTATATTATCGGTAAGATGTCTACTTGGTAAAATTTTATCATCGCATTTATTATAATGTATATATTCAATATATTCAATATATGTATAATTAATACGTAAAATATCTCTGATTGAAATTTACTTTTTATAGATCATACCAATCAGGATTGGTGGTTTGTAAAAAAACACTTGACTGAAGAAAAGGGTTGGGTACCGGCGCAATATTTATTAGATGAGGCACATTATACTATTTACTTACAACGAAAATTGCATGAAAAGATTGACAAATTGCCAATTTTTGAGAGTAAGTACTTATCTATGAAATCTCTGAATATGATAAAAAAGTGATGCGATATGTAAAATTTATAAATTATATCGTTTTCTTAACATGCGCTTGTTATGTGAAATTTAACGAAAAGCTTTCAAAATATTGTCATATTGTTATATGTTTATACAATACTTTCTTAGAGCCGGCCCCTGGAGAAAAAGCCTCTGCACCAAGATTTATTGAAAAATTGCAACCAATTCATACGTTAGATGGTTATACCGTTCAATTTGAATGTCAAGTAGAAGGCACACCGAGACCACAAATAACTTGGTTCCGCCAGACCGCTATTATCAAACCATCTACTGATTTTCAAATGTATTATGACGAGGATAACGTTGCTACCTTGATAATCAGAGAAGTATTTCCCGAGGACGCCGGTACTTTTACCTGCGTTGCGAAAAATGCTGCAGGATTTGCATCCAGTACCACTGAGCTTGTCGTTGAAGCTCCTTTGTCGGATCATGGATCGGATGTTACTGGTCTGTCGAGAAAAAGTCTTTCGAGGTATGCATTTCTTATTCTCTCGAATAAAATACTTTGATCAGAATGTTGATCACTTTTTTAATATATACAATTAAATAATTCAACAACAAGTACATACATTTTGATGATGTAAACATTTTGTGAAACAAACACAATATTAATTACATGTAATTAATACAATCCTTGTTTCACAGACCTGTCATACACACTACAATCTTTATAATTATAAACTTTGCGTCATCATTTATATTATACCGATCGTATTATATTTTATATATTGTTCCAACTGTATTATCCTTCTCATAATCGTAATTACTATTATATTATTTAGAGAATCATCTCTTGCGGATATATTGGAGGGTATACCACCTACATTTTCTCGAAAGCCAAAAGCAAAATACGTGAATGAAGGTGACGATGTAATACTGGAATGTCGATTAGTCGCTGTACCAGAACCAGAAATAACATGGTACCATAAAGACGTACCAGTAATTAGCCAACAAAACATTGTAGTTGCAACCGAAAGCGACATGCACATGTATTGCAGCGTCGTAAAATTCACTAAAATTCAAAAGAGGCAGGAGGGAAGGTATAAGATTATTGCTAAAAACAGAGAGGGTGAAGCCACTATCGATATTCCTGTAAAGGTTGGCACCGACAACATGAAATTACGTTCAAAATTTATCCAAACACATTACATTATTAATATAATTAATTTTTATTTTTTCATGAAACAGGTGAAAACTGGAAAGAGTGAACCACCCGAAATTTTAGAACCGTTACAATCCCATGTAGTCAAAGAAGGTGAAACTGTTATCTTATCGACTCAAATTGTCGGAAATCCATCACCAAAAATAACGTGGTATAAAGATGGGAAGCCAATAAAGGGCTTGCAATTAAAACAAGATGGGCATGTTAATACATTAAACTTAATCCAACCTCAACTAGCAGATAGTGGGGAATATTCGGTCACAGCTACCAATGATATGGGTAAAGGCGAGACTCGGGCTACATTGACCGTTGAAAGTAAGCTTAATTAAATATTTTTTTAATCGCATCGCAATATCTTGATGCTTCATTTTTGCTTTATTCTCGATACGTTCATTTTCTTTTTTCTTTTCTTTCTTTTTATTTTGTTGTGTTGATTCGCTTCTTCGAAAATCAATCAACAATTGACATTTTTTATCGATAGCTAATTGATGTTAATATAAATAAAATATAAACTAAATTGCAATTTATTTTAATATCTTCTCAGGCGATAAAGTATTATATTTCAATTTGTTATCGGATATAATTTTACAAAATGCTTCTTCACTAATGTGCTTTCAGTTAACCCCATATCACAGCTCAACATTAATTTTCAACATTGTACAACCGACAAGCATGTTTCATTTGTTGAGGGTACGACACGTATTTATATTATTGCTATGCTGCCATACATGTGTGTGTGTGTGTGTGTGTGTGTGTGTGTGTGTGTGTATGTGTGTGTGTGTGTACTATATATAGTACTATATATGTATAACAGTATACACACACACACACACACACAATTTATTATATATATATATATATATATATATATATATAACAAATTTGCATATGAAATAGATTCTTTATAATAACGATTTTGTTATATTTATGAAATTCAGAAGTACCAAGTGGTGCCCCAGAACCACCATTATTCACCAAACGTTTCCAAGAGGTAATCGTTCCGGAAAAAGACACTTTTAAATTAATTGCCAAAGTCACCGGAAATCCCGTTCCCGAAGTTACTTGGCTGAGAAACAACAAACCACTCGATAAATCGGCTAATATCATAGAAAGTTATGATGGTGAAAACATCCTGCTCGAAATTAAAAATGCAGATTCCGAAGTGGATGCTGGAGATTACAAGTGTGTCGCTAGTAATCCGGTTGGAAAAGCTTCTCATGGCGCAAAAGTTACGGTAGATGTTGCCAAAGTTGTTTTCACGAAAAATTTGCAAGATGAAATCTTAGTCGATGAGTATAAAACTCTGGAATTGAGCTGCGAGACATCCCATACTGTTTCCACGGTATGGTGGCATAATGACGAGGAAGTCAGTGGTATGGATCATCGTGAGGTGATCCAGGAAGGTCGTCTACACAAGTTGCTTATTAAGAAGAGTGGCCTTTCCGACGCTGGAATATACAAGTGTACCGTCAAGAACCAAATGACATCTAGCAATGTTATCGTCAGGGCCACCAAGCCAGAATTTGTCAAGAAACTGCAGGACTTTGAGGTAAAAGAACGCGATGTGGCGATTCTGGAAGTTGAGATCACATCTCAAACGGCCGACGTTACATGGCGAAAAGATGGCGAATTATTAATGCCAAGCAGGGGGAAACTGGAAATGGTGAAGGACGGTACCGTGAGAAAACTTTTCATCAGAAGCGCATCGGTTCACGACGAAGGCGAATACACGTGCGCCCTTCCGGATCAAGAGTGTACAGCGGAAGTTACAGTTGTCGAATTACCACCGGAGATCATTATCAAGATGCAAGATGTAACTATAGCCAGAGGGGAGAAAGCGACTTTTGACATAGAGTTAACAAAAGGTGATGCTCTGGTACGCTGGTTCAAAGACGGACAGGAATTGCAATTTTCTGAGCATGTGCGATTATCAATCGATGGCAAGAGACAAAAATTGAAGATCTACGACGCCGAAGTGGAAGATGCAGGAATCTATTCTTGTCAAGTTGGCAATCAAACTTCGTCAGCTAGACTGACGGTCGAGGAAGCCGAAGTAGATTTTATCAAAAAATTACCAGATGTTACTCTAGTACCGATTAACACCGATGCAACTTTCCTTATTGAATTATCGCGTGCCGATGTGCCAGTGACATGGTTAAGGTAAATTGAATTTTATCAAGACAATTTGAATTTCTTTCATCGTTACTTTGATTAATAAAATTAAAACAACGGCGCGCACCTATGTATACATATATGTATAATGGTTTATATGAATTGTGGAATTTGTATAGGAAAAATGAGACGATCGATTGTACACGATCGTCGAAATACACTATCATCGACGAAGGAAATATCAAAAAGCTCATTGTTAGGAAATGTACGACTGAAGATATCGCTGAATATACTGCCACAGTTGCCAATGTAAAGACATCCTCCAGATTAAAAGTCGAAGGTAAATTTTATAACATTACGTATTGCGATTACGTATTCTTTAAGTTTACTTAATAAATGAGCATATTAAGCATACACAAAATGTAGTTTTCTGTATATATGTATATATGTATATACATGTAATGTATATGTATTATATGTATATGGTACATTCGGATCATCATTAATTAATCTTATTAACAGTCTAATTTTCTAGTCTCTACATACAATAAATTTGAATATTACTTTATATTATGTCCATTGTTACAGTTATCGAAACACCGCCTAGAATTCATCCTGATACGCTGAGAAAATACAAAACGATAAAAGGCGATGACATTGATATCGTTGTGAAATTCACGGCTAAGCCAACACCAATTGACGAATGGACCGTCAATGGCCGTGTCCTTAAAAAATCCAAACGAATTATTCCATCGATCGACGAATGCTCAGCCGTTTTAATGATTAGAGATGCACAAGAAAAAGATTTAGGTGATTATAATCTAAAATTAATTAATCCTCATGGAGAGGACAGTATAGAAATCAACGTCATCGTTGTGCGTAAGTATTTATACATATATTGTTTATTTATACATGTATACATATATCGATGTTAGAGCAGCAATTCGGAGAGAAATCTCGATTTTATTCAAAATAAAAAAAAAATATATATATATATATATATATATATACACGTATATCACAGAGATACCTGGAGCACCAGGAATTCCGGAACCTCTTGAAATAACCGACAATAGCATTACACTTCATTGGAAGAAACCAGATTCAGATGGACATTCCTCGATTATAGAATACATTTTAGAATATCGCGAAAAGACAGAAACTTTGTAAGTAGCGTAAAATTTAATGGATCTGTTAAAGAAAAAATTAAAGTGTATTTTTCCCTTATATATATTTCCTACAATTTGATCTGTGACTGAGAAAATGATTTGATTTCAAGATGGAGCAAGATTACAGAGACAATAATGGAAACTACGTATAAATTGACGAACTTAATCGCCGAAAAGGAATATACCTTCCGCGTAACGGCTGTTAATGAAGTTGGGCCGGGAGAGGTATCTCCGAATACCCCGTATCTAAGAATTTCCAAGCTATTGGCGTCCGAGCCACCGACCGTTCTCGAAGCACTCAAGAGCATCGTGATTGGATTAGAAGAGGTTGTCACGCTTTCTTGCGTAATCGGTGGTGTACCGACACCACGTATTACATGGTAATTTTTCGTCCTTTCTTCTTAGACTTCTCGTATAATTACAGCAGCTAAATAATTGAAGCCATATACTGTGACCGAGCCATATCTTAAAAATTATTTTTTTCAGGTTGAAAGATGGCAAGGCTTTCGAAGATAATGACATTACATATGAGAATCATGTGGCTAAGTACATTATTCGAAAAACCACCGAGACATCTTCGGCCACATTTACAGTGAAAGCCCAGAATGATGCGGGAACAGCGGAAACATCGTGTCAATTAAAAATTCAAGAATCTCCAAAACTCACTTGCGACGAAAATTTAAGGAAGCAGAGACTAACAGTGGGTGATAAATGGAAAATCGAGATTTATTTCACTGGTTTCCCAAAACCGGAAGTAACGTGGATGATAAATAATAAGAAAATAATTGACAAACACATTTCCATTGGGACTAAAGAAAATACATCTGTTATTTCGATTCCTTCACTTATCAGAGATGACACAGCTATCTATACAGTGAGGGCATCGAACGAAGCTGGTAGCTCATCGATGGAATGTCATCTTCGTGTCATAGGTTAATAATTAATGATAAAAGATTTCGTTCAGAGATAAATTTATTATTAATGATACATGTGCGTATAATACATACATTAATTGATATGTGATATATGTTTTAGACAAACCGAGTAAACCCGAGGGACCTGTTGTCGCAAAAGAAATTAGACAAGATCGTGTCACTATAGAATGGCGACCGCCAATCGATGACGGTGGTGTGGAATTGGAAGGATATACCATCGAAAAATGTGAAGCGAATAAGAAAGCTTGGACAAAAGTAGGTGATGTCGACAAAGAAGTCGAGAATTTCTGCGCGCAGAAATTGCAGCAGGATGTCGACTATCTATTCAGAATAGTCGCTAGAAACGCGGTCGGATCCTCAGATCCTTTAGAATCCGAACCAATTCGAACAAGGACGTCATTTGGTAAGAGAAAAAGTTTAATTGTATATCTCAATTGTATTAAATACGTATGTACATATGTATATAAGAACGCCAAGTTAAATATAATTTAATATTTCGAACGAATCGAATATTTTGATCGAATATATTCGTTTGTCACACAGAAACGCCAGGTCCGCCAAGAGGACCGCTCCAAGTTTTCGGAATGACGAAAACGTCATTCACATTAAAATGGGAACCACCGGAGAACGATGGCGGTACTCCTATCACGGAATATCATGTTGAAATGAAAGAGACGTCGAAGAAAGCTTGGCAAAAAGTTAGTATGATTCGCATTGTCCTCATTGTGTTATAATACTGAAATTGATTGAGTGAAATAATCCTTTGTTGACAATCATTCTTCTACCTATAATACGCTTTTTCAGATTGCGAGTACAAAAGGAGAAATCACTAATGTTACTATATCTGATCTAAAAGCGGATACATCGTACAATTTCCGAATAACGGCTAAAAACAGCGTCGGTACTGGCCCTCCATACATAGCGGAAGAAGCAATTACAACCGGCAAACGTCCGAGTAAGTTGATTTAATTATTCTTCAAATGTCTCTCTCTCTCTCTCTCTCTCTCTCTCTATTTCAGCTTCTATTATCAGCTTATTATTGTATTACCGATTCTCAGTTATTAAATATTCCCGATATCAAGTCTAATCATTAATCATTAATCATTAATCATTAACGCGTTCGCTTTTGCTTTTGCTTTTGTTCAGAAATAATAAAGCTTACAGAAAACAGCATATATGCGCTGCTAGGCATATTTCCATCGACCAAAATGATCGTCGTTAAAAGTAAGTCTTTTTCTTCTTGTTTGTATTCTACCAGTCTACCTCTTGCGCGCGCGCGCGCGCGCGCGCACGCGTATCCTGCTCTTCCACCTGCACTTTCTAGTGATAATTGTGTGTGAAGACATGAAACTTTATACGAACTCTATTGTATAACATTACAATATACGTGGTAAGATATGTGGTGTGGTATTATGCAAATTACAATGTAAATTTTCTCTAGCACCACCTTCATGCCCTCTAAACGTTCGAGCAACAAATGTCACAAGCAAGAGCGTCACTCTTCATTGGTCGCCACCGACTACAACAGGAGGATCAGAATTAACAGGTAAAAATTGCAATCACCTAGGTATGCAAACGTAATTAACCTAAACCATAAGATAAATTCTTCTGTTCCGGTGAATGATCTGATTGAATATTACTACTCCATTCTCTACTCGCGTTTACAGGCTACGTAATCGAGAAGAGACCATTAATCGGGAAAGGAGCCAGGTGGACGAAGGTTGTCACTCTGGACGCTACGACACATCAACACTGTATAGAGAATCTAAAGGAAAGCGAATTTCTCTTCAGAGTCTTCGCTGAAAACAGCTTAGGTCTTAGCATACCAACCAATTCCGAGCCGATCACACTGAAAACTCATGCTAGTGAGCCAATTTATATTGATCCTACTGAATCGATTGAAATTATATATCGTTGTACATAATGATAAAACTAAAATGACAACTAAAACTAAAAATAACAATAACATGCTTTTTGAATTATTTGCAGACGTGCCGTCACCACCTACCGCTCCATTAGAGATGAGACAGATCGCGGCGAATACAATAGTGATTGAATGGGGTAGGCCCGAATCGGACGGCGGTGCCTCTCTAGAGGGTTATAAGATCGCTATTAGAGACGCGAAGAAAACCATGTGGATGGAAGTAGGAAGAGTTGGCGCGGACATTCAAAAACTCAACATTAGAGACTTGCAGGAGAATCATGAATACCTTGTGAGAATTTTCGCGCGAAACGAGATCGGATTCAGCGATCATTTGGAATCGGAAGAGCCCTTCAAGATCGTACCGACATCAGGTATAAATACACATCACATCCTTTACATATAGCATATTAATTATTAAATCTGTTCCTTGGACAGAGCTGTCGTGGGTGGAACCAATTGCAGAGGCTGTGGACAAAGGTGAAACCGCCTCGATCAGCTTTAGTACGGAAAACACGAGTTCATGGTTGCGAGAGCATAATATGGATGCCGATATACATTCGTACGCAAGAGCGAGATTACTTAGGAAAGACGAGTACTTTTTCCGCATTTGGCATTATGCTAAAAAACTCTTTGAATAAGCATTTGTGTATGTGTAACTTTTAACAATTCTATTGTAGAGTATCGCGGCGAGATATAATTGATCTTTTCCGCCGCGCGATTTCCGTGATTTCTCATTCTTTCTTTTTCATTCGCTGTATATTATCCAAATCAATGTATTTAATTATGCTGCCTTCGGAAATTATGTATCGGCGGCGATAATGTCATCATTAATCGTTCCTTGGTAAAATCGAGAGTTGCGTATAACAATTATATACACATGCAGATATATATATCCATATATATATATATATATATATATATATATATATATATATATGTATGTGGAAACTTGTGAAATATTTGTGCAAGACTATCGTAAATGATGATATTCACCGATGTTTACTAATCTAATGGAGTAAAGTAATTTTCTCCTTGATGCTTTAATTTCTACTCTAGAGCGTGCAGCAAATATCTTACAAGCAATTCGCTTTTTATTCTACATATATATCGCTTCATTCTTTTCATATATATATATATATATATATATATATATATATATATTATAAATTGCACTCTTGTGCAGTTTTATAAATTAATTTTATTTTCTCTCGCTAATGCGCACGCGCCTTTATTCACGCGATTAGCGGCAAAGAATATGCGCAATCAAGCGTTCGTCGAAAAGTCTCCGAGTCTTTTAAACATATGGCATTCTACATATATTAGCGATGTATCTGTTATGTGACTATATATAACGTTCGTTTCTATTTGTATGGCAAAGCCAGTGCTTGCGATTATTTTAGTATTTATTCTTCAAGTATATATATATAGTATACTTTAATTATTTAGTATACTTTCTCGATTACTGTTATCGATAAACTTACAATCTTTATGTACTTTTGATTATATTGTTAATAATGTTGATATACATCAAATAATGAAACGAATTAAGAAATATCACGAGTCGCGCATTTGGTAAGTGAGACGTGAAATATAGGTGCCAATATTACATCAACCAATGACGCGTCGCGTTGGTATTTCGCATTATTTATGTAAAATTATACATTATTGTAAAATATTTTATTTATTGATTAAATTATTACATACAATAATATGATGTACCTTTTATACTCAGTAAATTTTAATGAACCAATTAAGATACCACCAAGCCAGTTCTTTACATTCTACTTTAACAATTCGCACGTACTATCGCAGTATCAAAGTCGGTCAGAGTAAAAGTCGATCGAATATTCTTATAGATTTTAAAACGAGATTTTGTGCTCTATCACTGCAGTAGAAAGCAGATAACAAGATGTGATTTAAAATATATCCTGACCAGGCTACAGCTCCAATTTTAATACTCAAATTGATCGAATATTAATTCGAGTATTAACCATGCTTTGCAATATCGTTGCGATTTATCACAACTAAAATATGTATTATATTTCCGCCCTCGGATCTTAACAATGTGAATTTCAATCTGAGTACGAGTATGTTTACCTGTCGCAAGTCGAATCCGTCTTCATGATTTTTATTAATAATAATGTATTAATAAAATTCGTGGAACATCCAGAAATTGCAGATATATGGCATAAAAACAGCAAAAAGTGATTTCGCGACACACCATACAATGAAGCGATTTATCGACGTGAGTGAGCGTGGCCATTGCACGTAGGCCAACGATCGGTCCCACGTATGTATAAAATGAAAAAGGCCGGGTGGCCGCTCTCAGAGAGGTTTCTCTCTGCTGGTAATATCAATGTAGATGTAGGTTTTGTACACATGGAGGCGCCAGTGAATGGCTTGCACTTACAACGCTCGACGCGAGCATGTCTACTCTCTCAGGCTTTTCTTTGGAGATCGCGATTCGCGACAGAACTTGTAAAATGGCGTCTCACTGAGAAGTTGGTGTATTCGTGCTTTCGTTATAGATCGTTCGTTACTGATTGTGATTGTTGTAATCATTTAGATCATTGGAATTGCTGTGTGTAGTGATTTTATGTTTTATCTATTAATTATTTACTAAATTTCATCATGGGGTAAGTGTACTGTGTACAACAACTTGGAATTTAGTATTACATTATCAACAGAGAGAGAGGGAGAGAGAGAGAGAGAGAGAGAGAGAAAAATTTGTCCTCGATTTGTTGAAAGAATGGCAAAGAGTGAACATTCTCCTTCGAGATTTTTCACGAAAATTCTTATCAACCCATTGATTTCGATGTATAATTGTAGTACGTCAGATTTGGAGGATCCTGAATGTAAACGAGAATCCTTAGGATTAGATTCTGATGCAGATGGAGTGATTGATCAAAGAAAGAAAAAGAAGAGAAAACATAAGCATCATAAGCATAAGAAGGAAAAGTTAATTGAAAGAGACGATGAACGATTAGACAAGCAAGAAAGGTAACATATTTAAGCGACCGATAAGAAGTGTATTGATCAAAATGTAATGTAAATTTATAAAAAAAAGTATGTTTTTTTTTTAAGACGGAAACACAAAAAACACAAGAGACCAAAGAAAGATAAAAGTATGGAAAATGGTACCATGGATGAGAATATAATTTCCAATGTGGTGCATAAAGGAATTGGTATGAATGGAAAAACAAAAACCTCTGTATTAGAAGTTGTTTCTACAGAAGAAAGTGAAGATGAAAAATTAGTTGATCTTGATTCCGATGAAGTTGATTGCACAATTATAGAAGATGATATTGATCTTGAAGAGTTAATGAAACAAAAGGTAGGTACACATGTTTTCATGATTAATTACAGTATTAACATGTTGGATGCCTTAAGTATATTGTAGAAGAAAATATCTTTTCACTGTAAAATATATTGTAGCACATTTTAGTGTGCGTGACCTAATTACTAATGTGTACATATAAATATATAATATATATATATATATATATATATATATATATATATATATATGTGTGTATATATAATTTTTACATGTATCGCAGCATATACATTTAGTGCATGATCCAGTGATCGTGAGACATCCTGTACGAGTATTTAATTTAAGAGTTTATTATAATTGCATTGTATGTATAGGAACGATTGCAAGCCTGTTTAGTACAATATCTTTCGGACGAATCCGAAAAGGACGAAATGAAGGAGTTGCAAGGAGA
The DNA here is from genome assembly GCA_928718305.1 of Tetramorium bicarinatum. NCBI lineage: Eukaryota > Metazoa > Arthropoda > Insecta > Hymenoptera > Formicidae > Tetramorium > Tetramorium bicarinatum. Next base: position 12,177,578 of record OV788328.1, read on the forward strand.
GGAGGACGAGGAGGAGGGGGAAGAGGAGGAAGCAGAAGAAGAAGAAACTAAAACAGCACGAGACACAACGCCCGACGTGATACTCGTGGAAGATGATAGCGATACCGATGATGTACCACCGAAGAAACGAGCTAGAAGCAAATCAGGAAGTAGAGAACGTAAGAAAGTGATAAAAACTGAAAGACGTGTTATTGTTGATATGACTAGAGACAGAAAAACCCGCGAACAGCACAAAGATAAGAGAAGAGATTTTGATAGGAAAAGAGATGAGAAAGTCCGAGTTAGAGAAGAAGGGAAAAGAGATGAAACTCGAAGAGACGACAGATCCTCACGAAAAACTAATGAAAGACAGAAAGAAGATACGAGAAAAGACGAATCCAGTAGAAAGGCGGACGATGATCAGCAGAGACATAAGGATTTATCTGCTAGAAGGGACGAGACACGGAAGAGAGAATCAGACAGACGGTAAGTGACGCGCGCGACCTGATGACTATTCGTCGTGCCTGTCTCGTTCAAGATATTCAGTTTCAGTAATTCACGTACAATTGAAAGCAGTTGATAATTAGCAGTTATTAACATACATATGAATAATTTATGTTCACAGAGAAGAAAACCGAAAACGAGAGCAGCCCATCACTCGTCATAGTTCAAAAACTCATAACAACGAGGCAAAAAGTTCAGATAACAAAAGTCGCGAAAGGTTGGGAAGTCGCGAACGTCAAGACAGCCGAGATCGTCACATTAGTCACGATCGACGCAGTCGTGATAGATTATCGAGCAGAGAGCCTCGCCGTCATGCTAGTCGCGACAAGAGGGATAGCAAGAGCAAAGATCGGCATGGGAATAGAGATCGACACGATGATAGTCGCGATCGACGAGACATCCGGTATCACGACCATCGAATCGAAGATCGGTCTCGCAGTACCGCGAGAAGGTCACGTAGTCCTACTCGAGTCAGATCGGAGAGAGAACGAAACGATCGGTATAAAAGGTCCAGATCTCCTTCCCGAGGTCGCAGAGATCGAGACAAGCAGCAGGTCAGGGATCACGTTAGAGATCGCGAGAAGGATAGAGAGAGGAACAGCAAGCGAGAACGCAGCGATAAGTATAAGGATTCTTTATCGGAAGGTCTCAAGATAGAACATTCGGATAGCTCGAGCGAAGAAGATATTAAGGATATCGATATCGAGGAGGAAGAAGATGAAGAAGCTATTATAGAACGTCGACGAAAACAAAGAGAAGAATTGCTCAAAGTAAGTAACATATTCTCGTCTCGTAATGTGTGAATTGTATGCACGTTATTTGAGTATATATATATATATATATATATATATATATATATATATATACACATATATATGTGTGTATTGAATCGCATAGAATCCGCACGATGATATCCTTTTCTCTCTCTCTCTCTCTCTCTCTCCTCAGAGACTAAGTGGACCAAATGAAGATTCAAATCTGTCTGCCGACATCAATGTCGCTGGTTCTCCAGAGAGCCAATCTAATGTATCACAAAAGTCTGTAGAGATACCATGCAATAACAATGAGTCCGTTTTGGAGAGCCACACTCCACCACTGCCCACAGAGAAACTAGAGTCTCCACCTCCAGCCAAAAAAAGAAAGTCCAGATTTGAGGAGACGTCGCTAAATGAGTCTGACAAAACCGGAAATATTAAAACATCTGAGCGATTTAAACCTGAAGAGAAACAAACTTCAAAAAAATCCAACGAATGGGACATGTTCGCAGAAGCGGATAATATCGGAGATTTTAACGTATGTTTTCTTTCATTTGATTTAACTTCTCTTTATTCGCACATTTATTTTGTTCTTTTGCCTCCGGTTCTTACTTTATCGATTTCTCATTCTATTTTCCAGAGCCCTACGCTCGAAGGGAAACGTCAAGGAGGACCTGACAATCCCAGTTTAACAGATAATTGGGATGACGCCGAAGGATATTATCGGTTAGTTACGTATTACCTCTTCTTTTCGTGTCATCGATTTAATTGAAAAAGTTAAATTAAAAAGTTTGAGAA